>PVIA01001177.1:0-304730 GCA_004024845.1 Tonatia bakeri | reverse complement strand
AGTACTGCCATCTCAAAGGAATCGCCCATCGGGACCTGAAGCTGGGGAACATCCTCCTGGACTGCGAGAACAACATCAGGGTGGCAGACTTTGGCTTAAGCAGAAAATTTTCAGATGATAAACTGCCAACCTTCGGTGGAACCGTGTCCTACATGGCCCCAGAAATTTTGCAGCTGGAACCCTGTGACGGCCGGAAGGTTGACGCCTGGAGCTTGGGTGTCATCCTTTATAGGATGGTGACGGGCAAACTGCCCTTCGAGAGGACCAACTTTGAGGAGCAGAAGCAAAAGATACTGAGTGGGCATTTCCACATCCCAGACACTGTATCTGTGGAATGTCAAGAACTGTTGAAAAAATTACTGACTGTTGACCCTGGCCACAGGATAACTGTAGAAGGGATCATGGATGACCAGTGGGTAAATATTGGCTATGAGGAGGCCCTGAGGCCATATATTGAGCCACCCGGGGGTGACATTGACCCCCGGGTGATAGAAATGATGGAAAAGCTGGGATATAAGAAGGAAGAGATAGAGGACTCAGTGTCCCAAAGAAAATACGACGACATCATGGGCACGTACATGATCTTAAAGAGCAGACAAAATAAAATGGTGGGTCGCACCATCAGGGTAAGGCCCTGCCCCGCCTCTGACCCCAGCATCAGTCTTCGTGCAACGCAGGAGGCTCTGGCACTAGGGCAGAAATCGGAGAGATGTTCCAGTCTCCCATGCTACATGGAAGCAAGGGTGCCCAGTCCCCAAGTCAGGCTGCATAGAAGCTTGAACATCCCCCCAGCCTGTCTGGATGAAAGGACCCCTTCCCTATCCAGCCCAGCTCTTCAGCGTGGCCCTGGGGGCTCCTGCCTACCAGCTTCAGAGACTGATGCTGGGACCCCAGGCTCTCCCTCTGGTCGCAGACATGGCCGGCGGGGAGTGGCAAGGAGGGTCCTTAGGTTTTTTTTAAAATGCATTTGCTATAGGCCATCCAGTGAAAAGCAACATCGTAAAAAAGTAAGAGTGAAACCGATGTAATTTCTAAAAGTTGTGGATGGCCTACAGCAGATACATTTTAAGAAGAACCTGAGGACCCTGGGGCCCAATCAGGGGCCTGGGCACACACGTGCTCTGACTGGGAATCCAACCGGGGACCCTGTGGCTTACGAGACAACACCCAACCCACTGAGCCACACCAGCAGGGCTGCACCCTGCATTTGAAATGTTGGACCCAAAGGTGCTGAGTTCCAGGGAGGTGGGTCACTGGTGCGAGATATGAGCCAGAGGCGGCACACAGACAGCTGCAGGTGAGAGCGCTGCCAGATGCACATGCTGTGTGTGCAGGTGAGAGGACTCGGTTCGGTGGACAATGGACGTATGCAAACCGCTGCAGCGTTCCTGTGTGGGATTCACATCAGGAGGGTATCGGCATCTCCGTGGCCTTCAGAAGCATCTTATCTAGAATATCTGCTGAGCTTGGAGGATGGCCTGGAACCCCCTGGGGCTCAGGAAGAAAGGCTGCCCTCACTGCAGGTCCACCCCTCAGCCCCCACCTAATGAAGCTTCAGAGACTGGACTGTTTTTCCTGCGACCCTTCTCCCCTCCCCTGCTCTCCTTTGCTCCCATGTTTGTGGGGGTTCTTATGAACGTACTTGGTTTTTCCAAAGTTTGTAATAAATTTGATGCTCCAGAAAGATGTATTGGACACTCTGTTTTTATCCTCTCTGCACAGAATTGGGGTGGGCATCCTGTAGTCTGAGAAGCTTGTAGTGGTGCAGTACTTGGGCTTTATTGAGGGAACTCCCCATAGGAACAGATGTGGTTTTGCAGGGAAAAGGCCTATACCCAGCACACTGGGCCTGTTCCAGACACCAGGGCACAGCAGGGGTGAAGCAGGCAGAGTCTCTATTGTCACACAGCCCATAGCCTGGCTGCTCTGTGACATCAGCAGGGAGCCCCTCTCCTGACCTCCTGGCCTTGCCTGCTTCCCTCTGGGCTGCTGTCAGTCTCAGGGGGGCTTAATCCCAGCAGTGTTGGGATGAAGGTTCCAAGCTGGTGTGTCTGAGGCCAGTGCTTCAGTATTTTTCTCCTGCAGAATGGAAAAATTACATGACTTCCAGAAGGGCTTCATGTATGTACAAGAAGAACTTCAGTAGTATAGATTCAGATTCCTTGTTTTAGAAGAAATACCTTTATTTTTTATTACAGTTTCCATTCAGTAGTTTGTGTTATTTTCAGGTGCACAGCACAGTGGTCATGTAATCATACACTTCACCAAGCACTCTCCCTGGTATTTCCTGTACCCACCTCGGCCATACATAATTATCACAACATTATTGACTATATTCTCTATGCTGCATTTTACATCCCCGTGAATGTTTCATAACTACCAATTTATACTTCTTAATCCCTTTAACTTTTTCACCCAGTCTCTTAACCCCCCTTCTTTCTGGCAACTATCAGCCTGTTCTCTGTACCTGTTAGTCTAGTTCAATTTTGTTTGTTTATTTTAGTTTTCTAGAATCCACATGTAAGTGGAATCTTACGGTATTTGTCTTTCTCCGACTGACTTCTTTTGCTGAGCATACTACCCTTTAGGTCCATCCACGCTGTTGGCAATGGTCAGATTTTCATTCTGTTTATGGCCAAGTAGTATTCCATTGGGTAAATATAACACAGCTCTTTCATCCACTCATCTATTAGTAGACACTCGAGTTGCTTCCATAGCTTGGCTATTGCACATAACACTACAGTGTAGGTAGGGGTGAATATAATTTTTTGAATTAGTGTTTTGGGTTTATTTGTGTATATCCCTGAATGTAAAATTGCTGGGTCATGACAGTTCCATTTTCAATTTTTGAGGACCCTCCATACTATTTCCCTTAATGTATCTGCATTCCCAGCAACAGTGCACAAGGTTCCCTTTTGTCCGCATCCTTGTCAGCACTTGTTGTTTGTTGATTTGTTGATGAGAGCCATTATGACAGGTGTGAGGTGAGATCTCACTGTGGTTTTAACTTTTATGTCTCTGACAATTAGTGACGTTGCGCATCCTTTCATGTGTCTGTTGGCTATCTGTGTGTCCTCTTTGAAGAGGTATCTGCCCATTTCAGTGCTTTGTGCATCGTGGACCTTGTCCTCTTATTGTGTGTGAATGTTCTATTCTTCTGTTGATGCCTTTTTTGTGTGTGCAAAACTCTTTAGTTTAATGTAGTCCTATTTGTTCATTTTACCTTCTGTTTCCCTTGACTGAAGAGAGATGTCAGATAAAAATATTGCTACTAGCAATGTCAGATATTTTATTCCTTATTTTTCTTCTAGGAGTTTTATGGTTCTGAGTCTTACGTTTAAGTCCTGAATCTGTTTTGAGTATATTCTTGTATATGGTGAAAGAAGGTGGTCAGATTTCACTTTTTTGTATTTATCTGTCCATTGTTTTCAAAACCATCACACTGTCACATGTTCTCGCCTCGTTGGTCAAATATTAATTGCCCAAATACTGGTGGGTTTACTTCTGGACTCTGTCCCGTTCCATTGAACTTTATGTTTTCATTTCAGCACCTTGCTGTTTTGAATTTGATATCAGGTAGTGTGAGCCTTCTGACCTTGTTCTTTTTCAATATTGCTGTGGCTATACCCGTGGTTCCATATAAATTTTTGGATTGTTTTTGCTAGTTGTGTGAAATATGCCATCGACATTTCGATAGAAATCATGTTGAGTGTTTGGATTCCTTGTGGAAGTGTGAACATTTTAGTGATGTTAATTCTTCTGATCCGTGAGCATGGCAAATTCCTCCACTTAGTTGTATCTTCTTCAGCGTCTCACAGTTTTCTGAGTTCAGATCTTTTGCCTCCTTGGTTAAATTTCTTCCTAGGTATTTTTTTGAGGCAGTTGTAGATGGGATTATTTTCTTAGTTTTCCTTTCTGGTAGTTCATGGTTGGTGTACTAAGTGGCAGCCAATGGGAATATTTGTTTTGTGTCCTGCTACTTTACTAAGTTCATTGTCAGTTCTAGTAGAGTTTTGGTGGAATCTTTAGGGTTCTCTCTACACAGTATTATGTCATCTGCAGATCATGACAGTTTCACTTCTTTCTGGTCAATTTGGATTCCTTTTATTTCTTTTTGGGGGTGTGTGTGTTTTATTTATTTTTTAATCAACTTTTTATTTCTTCTTGTCTGAATGCTATGGCCAGGACTTCCAGTAAGATGTTAAGTAAGAGTGATAAAAATGGACATTCTTTCTTGTTTCTGATCTTAAGGGAAATGCTTTTAGTTTTTCCACATTGAATATAACATTAACTGTGGGTTTCTCATGTATGCCTTTATCATTTCAAGATATGTTTCTTCTATCCCTGCTTTGCTGAGAGTTTTTACTGAAACAGACTCGTAGGTACAGAGAACAGATTGGTGGTGGTCGGTGGCGGGGGTGGTTGGGTGTCTGGGTGAAAAAGGTAAAGGGATTAAGAAGAACAACTCGGTAGTTACAAAACAGTCACGGGGGTGGAAAGTACGGCCCAGAGAGCAGGGTCATTGATATTGTGATAACCGAGTGTGGTTCCTGGTGGTTCCTGGATACAGTGGGGCGGGGGAGTGGGGGACCCCTTAGTAAAGTGTGTGATTGTCTGACCATTATGCTGTACACCCGAAACTAATGTAAAGTAATATTGAATGTCAATTGCAGTTAAAGAAAATGAAAAGTAAATGAAGAAAATGAAAAGTAAAAAATATTTAAAGAAGGAAGATATTTTGTGTACCATTAAATAAAACCTAAACCTAATCAAACTGACATGCCATTGATTAGTTTTGTGAAAAACTCTGAATTTTTTGTTAAAATATAAAAAACAATATAGAAACCCAGCAAGTTCAGAGTGCTGTTTATATTCAGTCTTCATAACTGTCCTGTAAAATTGGAACTATTAATGTACCTTTTTACAGATAAGGCAACTGAGGGTCAGTTTAGCTGGTTAGAAAAGGCAGGGCCAGGCAATTTGTATTTTAAAGGGTCAGGTAATCAATATTTTAGGCTTTGGACTCCATATGGTCTTTTTCAGTTTTGTCTGGTACTGTGAAAGCAGCCGTAGATGATACACAAAAGGACTAGGTATAGCTGTGTTCTAATAAAGCTTTATTTATGGGCACTGACATTGGAACTTGACAAAATGTCCATGTGTTACACAGTATTAGTTTTCATTTTTAACCATTTAAATATGTAAAAATTATTGTTAGCTGGTAGTCCATGCAAAAACCGGTGGCGGTCCCGACTGCCCCGGGTCTGGCCCGGGAGTGGAGTCAGGGTGCGGATCCGGGCGTGTTTCCAGCTCCAGGTTTGGGTCTCTGTTGCAGGGCTCTGTGCGGAACCCACAGGGGTGAACCGACCGTTAACTCGTGTCTTTTAAAATCAACCAGAAAACTCCCCCAAAACCCTATACCTAAAGCACTGTATCCCTTTATTAGTAAGTTTATCAGGTTTTTCAAGGAGGGTCTAATTTTAATTTTCTCTGACCTGTTTTTTTCTTAGTGTTAATTATAACTTGGGGAGGCATTTTGGCCTTTGGACTGATGGCTTGAAAATGTAGTTTTAAAAAGTGAAACAAATGTGCACACGGTGTAAAATATTTCACTTTAGAAGTGTATAAAATAAAAAGTAAAGTCTTTCCTCTCCCTTGTTCCCTCTTGCCCCATAATCCCGCCTCCAGAGAGCCGTGGCTACCAGCCTCCGGATGCCCCGGACTCCGTGGCTGCAGCAGTGTGCACGCATACTCACTTTGCGCACTTGCTTTCTAAGGAAGGCGTCGTAGAGAGTTCCCCTCATCGGCTCATCAGTGCAGTGTTTTCCGTGGATGGTACTGTTCTGTTGTGGCTGTACTCCTGAAGCACTGCTATTTATTTGACTGCATTCCCGGTTTTGGCTTGGAGTTATTTCTGGTTTTTTTGTTTAGTTATTACCAAAGGTGATTCATTGAATATTGATGTAAGTAAATCTATTTTGCTTCTTCTATCAGTATTTCTGTAGGGTAAGTTCATAGAAGTGAAGTCACTTCATCAAAAGAGATATACATTTTTTGAGGCATTAATGTTTTTCTCTCATGAAATTCAAACAAGTTATGTGCTGGAGCCAAGAATATCCGGAGAGCAGATTGCTGTTGTGAAAATGGACTCCATCCTGCCTCCTGGAATTTTCCTAGTTATCTGTTGTTTTTTGTTTGGTGAGGAAATAAGTCTAGTTTCATCTTCAAAAGAGCTGGTAGAGAATTTACACATGGTGATAATGAGTTTGGGGCTCCGGGTCTCATTGTGATCTTTGATTTCCACTTGAAGATCGGTCTCCTTTTCTTTAAAAACATAAGAAATGTGCTTGGGGCCTGGCCAAGATTCTCTGATGAGAAGCAACGGTGGTTTGTGAAAACTAGTTAATCTCCATGAATTTATTTTGGAGCCTAAGGGAGCATTGCTAATAGCTTACATATCAACTGATGCCACGAATTTTGAGTATTGACTCTGTTCCAGCTTCTCTACTAAGCCCTTTACCTGAATCAACTCCTTGAATGTGCACAGCGACCCTAGAAGGCCAGAACTGTTCTCATCCCTACAATCAGATGAAGAACCTGAGGTTCAGAGAGGCCCAGAGTCACATAGCAATCGCTAGGGCCAGGCTTTGAACCTGACGCTGACTGCAGTGCTCCCATTCTTTTTTCCTTTTCCTTCATCTCATCTGAGGCTATGTGTGTTGATTTTAGAGAGAGGTGGGGGGAGGGAGAGAGAAACATCAGATAGTTGCCTCCCATACTGGCCCCTGCTGGGGGTTGAACCTGCAACAAAGGTATGTGCCCTCACCAGGAATCGAACCCACAACGTTTGGTATATGGGATGATACTCCAAGCAACTGAGCCATATGGCCAGGCTAAAACTCCCATTCTGGATTACCAGGTACACTGTTTTCTATCACTAGTCATCTAAAAATTGTGTGCGTATCTTGTAGTCATGGTAGGGATTGGCCAGTCAGTGGTAACGAGGCAGCCTGTAGAGGGAGGTGTTGCATCTGCCTCCTCCTTCATGGCTGAGGGTGGAAACAGGCCTTTCTACCAGACCAAGTGCATGGGACAGCGCATCCTTGCTGTGTCATTTGCACCTGTGACCTAGCACAGAAGGGTGCTTAGCAAATGTTGACTGACTGGATGGATTTGACAAATACGTATAGAATAATCAGAGAACATTCTAAAACTTTATATTGTTGGGGGCTAAGTAGTATGATACACATATTAAGATGCTCTTGGTTTTTAAGGGTGAAAAAGGCTCAGAAAACTTGTGGTACTTCTCTGTACTTCCTTACCTAGAATGAAACCAGAAGAATAGTGAATTTTATTTTTGGTATGTTAAGCTCTGCTTGGTAGCTAATTCTTAGTCTCCAAGTTATGTGTAGAAAAATTGATAAGTTAATATAAGGCAGTTTTTTTTCTAGTAAACTTTTTTTTTTTTAAGTGACTTGAGAACTTCTGTGGAGGTGACTGGCTGTGTAACTGGGTCCAGAAGAGGTATATTTGTTATGTTTTCCGCACTCTGGGCTGTTATGGATAGCCGGGCAGAAGGGAGACTGCAAAGAAAATATGCAATTTGCAGTAATTCCACAGCCGTAAGGTGGTGTGGGTCCTAACCAGAGCAGAACTGAAATGTCTGCGTGGCTGGTGGCACCTGAACCAAAGGTAAATGTAGCCCAGAAGCATGGGCCACCAGGCCACATGAGAACTGTAAGACCTCCAGGGCTCTTCCAGGCCTTAATTTGAGAACAGAGCTTGCTACATGCCAGGCCTTAGGTTAGGCTGCAGCTCCTCCCCACAGGGCCCTGCCCCACCTCTTCCGTATTCTCCAGCCTGGTCTCCTACTAGTGCCCTGTTGCTAAGCTCTGTTACGCTCCACTGCTCCCTAAAACCTCCCCTTTCCTCCGTGGTCTCTGTTTTTAAACTGGTTTGTGCCTTTTTACCCTTCAAACTTTCCTTCCTCCTTTCTTTTCTTCCATAATTTCTTTTCTTTTAGAGGATTTTTTTCCTTGATCATAGATTTCGTTCCTGAAGAATATCTCAGGGTAATTAAAGCTCCTTAGAAGACACTATTTATTGATGTTTTTACAAATGCACCTATGAGAGAATTCATGCTGCCCGCAACTTGTGACCGGGTCATCTGACCGCAGTCCCCCACGGTGGTTGCTGTTGCTGGGATTTCTGCTCCGTAACCATCTGGGCACCTTTGCCGAGCACAAGCCACCGTGCCCGGGCGGTTTCAGACAGAACGTGCGCTCTTCTCGTTTCCACGCGTTCCGGATGCTTGTGTCGCCTCCGTGTTGCTTTCATTTTCAAGGAGGGGTGTTGAGTGTGTAATTGATTCCCTTCTCTGCTTATGTCCTTAACTGTTGATTAGAACCAACAGTTGGTATGATAATCATTTGAAGAATAATTATTTCTTATAAATGCTGCATGAGTCCTGGGAATGGCCTCGTAATGCTCCAGAAAGTAATGGAAAGATAGATATACAGCCATGTGCTTTTTCCGTTTCTGATACCAACTATTTTTCTAAAACTGCTTTTCAGATTGACTGGTAAGTTGGAAAGATCAATTGACTTTTTCAAATATTAGCATCAAGGAGAATCTCCAGGAACCGTGCTGTGTTCACAATTGTTAGCGCTCACCTGGCAGCTTGATGGCAGTCCATTCTCGAAGGACAAGTGGTCACGAATGTCTCCTCAACTTCTTTTCTTTTTTTTTTTTTTGGAGGCAGGGAGTAGTTATCTTTTATTTAAATTCTTAAAGGATTATTTTGTGTTATTAAAATCATACCTTTAAAACTGCTATCCATTTTTAGGAGCCATTTTCTCTTATTAGATGCAGGTGAAGTTCATCCCGGTCATGGGTAAGTTGTAAAATGAATGTTCTAAAATAATTTGTCAAAGGGCTTCGTTTGAAAGAATGTGACTTCTCCATCTGGCAGAGGGCTTGATCTTTAGTTCCCACGTGGAGGGCCCCAGGCCGAGGTGGCAGGTGCTGGCATGGCAGAGCATCTGGTGGGGACAGCCAGCCAGGTGCCAGCAGCTGCACTGGAGCCTGGCCTGGTGTCCTCGTTTGCAGTCACAAAGGCAGGTCTGGCATCCCGGATCCCTTTCTTCAGGGTGTGAGCGCCTTCCGTTGAGGATGGAGCAAAGCCTGGACACCCAGGGTCGGGTGTGGCTCTGTCTTCTGCAGGACACTTCTTAGCTGAGACCTGCTGACTTAACCTCTCTTGATTTTAAACTTAATGACTGCCCATCCATTTTTCTATTTTGGTGACATGGCTTTGGAAAGACACCTAGAAATCAGCCTAAATTTATGCTGATTCCTTTAAAATACGTTGATTTTTTTTTTTTTTTCAAAATCTGTTATGTGTTCTTCCTCCTCACGTCCTTCATTCTATCTCAGTTACCCAAAGGACAGTGTGTGCCTGGGCACGCTCCAAATCCGCATGTTGTCTACGTGAGCACTGGGGCTCCTTGTCTGTGGACACCTGGGCCGCCAGCAGTCTCTGCAGGCCCCTTACTGCATGCTTTGTGTTCCTGTATCGAACGCTGTCAGGTGTGTAATCTCTTTATGGCCCAGGTGTTATTTTTATATACCTTACTTTATTACACACGAAATGAAACCATCTCTGATGTTTTTTCATACTCACTGAATTTTTATTAGTTATGTCTTTCATCAACAATAACCCAGGCTGCGACGCCCTTCTCAGGAACACTTCCTGAGACTGCTGCCGCTGCTCGGAAAGCGAGCTGTCTCCCCCTTATTAGAAATAGTTTCATCTCCATTGCTTTCATCTCCTGAGATAATCCTTTAATCCCCGTTCATGGCCCACATAGCCTGACTCTCCTTGCCAGTGCCCTCATGACAGCCCGCAGAACAGCGTGGCGGCTGAGGCTGGCCCGCTACTTTATCAGTTTTGAGTCATTACAGAATCATTAGTGCTGGTGGCTGCAAGTGAGGCAAACTGGGGGTCTCATACCTGAGGCCAGCTGTGTTCATTCAGAAAAAGGGACTTAGCAGCTGTGGGTGCAACCAGAAAATTTAATCAGCAGCACCACTGGAACATTAAATTGAGGCATTTTCCTGTAGAATTTCTGTAACAATGTAACAGTAGACTTGGCCAGCACTGTTTCTTACACAGATTGGTTCAGGGGGTTTGGTAACACCAGGAGATGGGATGTTTTCTCTGTGAAGAAGGCTTCCATTATCGCAGAGACTTCCAGTTGCTTTGTCCTGGTTGGTGCCCACGTAGGGAGGTGGCAGTCCATGCGCAGATACTGACCTTTTTTGCTCCAAGTTCGGAAAACCACCTTCTCGATGATAACTTTGGTCTTAGGAAAATGAGGCTGAAACCACAAGAAAAGAGAGAGAAAGGCTGTAGTGCTGTATTCAGAACACGAAACACCAGCCTGCCTTGGGCAGTTGGGTGAGTTTCACTGTAATTTTGAGAGGTTTAAAACCTCGTCCAGTGATGTGGCATCTGAACACCTCCACACACTTCCCAAATGCTCACACTTCTGAAAGTGGGGAGATGGAACACAGGTGCAGGGCACCAGGGACATCGGAGCTCAGACACAGGGCACCAGGGACATCGGGGCTCAGACGGAAGTGGGGTGCAGCACCTCCCAGAGGAGGTTTGGATAGTAGTTGCCAAAAGATGACCCCACAAATGATGATCACATTCCTTTTTATTTTATTTTATTTTTTAACTTTTAAAAATTTAAGTACAGTTGGGATACAATCTTATATTGGTTATTTTAGTTTCAGGTATACAGTATAGGGATTAGGAGACGTGCAAAACAAGACTACATGACATCAAAGAGTGGAGGGAGAATAAAAATGTAGTTTTTAAAAATTATTTTATTGTTGTTCAAGTACAGTTGTCTGCATTTACTCCCCACCCCCTCCCCCCACCCTCCACCCCAGCCAGCCAATAGGCATTGACGTTCAATTGCATTCTAAGCGTCAGTGCCTACCAGCTTAAAATAGCTGCTGTAGAGGCGAGTGGATGGATGTGAACCTCATAACCGTAAACCAGAACCAGACAACAGTTTGTTTCTTAAATGTGGTTTTTAAATAGAGGATACATTCTGATGGTTCAGGAATGAAAGTAAGTTGGAAAGAATCCAGGAAAAGGTCTCCTTGCGCCCCATTTTCTCCCTGTTACTAGGTTCTTGTGTGTCTTTCCAGAGATATTTTAAGCATTTATTAGTTTGCATGTGTGTGTGTATTCATTTTCTCCTTTTAAAAACATAAAAGATAGAATGTTGTAAGCCATATCTCATACCCAGCTTTTTACAAGTGTCAGTGCACCTTGGAGATCTTTACGTGTCTGTTCCTGGAGATCATCGTTGTCCTTCACCGCCTCCTTCTCCTCTTCCTCTCCTTCCTCTCCTCCTGCCCCCACCCCTCTTTGTGGTGTCCAGTGCATGTGCTGTAACTTAGCCAGCCCATCGCCTAGGGATGGGCTTTCGAATCTTGCCCAGTGTTTTGCGCTTGTAAGCAGCGCCCTTGCTGCGTCATCTCACACCCCACGTGCAGGCTCCTCAGTGTGCCGGCCTCCCAGAGAGGACCTGCTGGGTCAGACGACGTGTGGAGTGACAGTTTTGATGACTGCTGCAGACAGCGTCCTCCGCTACAATGGTATTTGAGAATAACTGTTTTCAAACATCCTTGCCAGTTGGTATGGCTGTTCAAGTCCTTCACCCATTTTTCCAGTAGATTCTTGGTCTTTACTTGTTAATTGCTTTTTATGTACCAGAGAGATTAGCCCTTTGCCTATCATTTGAATACATAAAAAAAAACACCATCCTACTCATGGTGTTTGCCTTTTGACTTTGTTTATTTTATAATTGCCACATATAGGTTTCATTTTTACATGCTTATGTTTCTTGACCTTGACTTTATGGCTTCTGGATTTTTAGACATGACTCAAAATGCCTTTCCATGTCAGGGTTAGTAAGGAATTTCCCCACGTATTCCTCCGATTTTTTTTTTTTTTTACACATTTGGAATTTATTTTGGTATATATTATAAGGTAGCAAACCAACTTTTTTCTTCAGATGCTATCTGGTGTCCTTATGTCACTAGTTGCATATACTTTTTCCCCTCACTGCTGTGAGATGCCAGCGTTACTGTATGCTGAAATCCTATTTATATCTGGATTGATTTCTGGACTTTGTACTCTGACCTATTTGTTTGTCTTATAGTCATATTCCAGGACCAGCACTGCACTACTGTGATCGTTAAATGAGCCTTTATAATATGTCATGTTCTCTGATGGGGCTGCCTTCCCTTGTTACTTTTCATGGTGAAGGTTTTTTTCTTCTCTCGATAGCGTCATATGTTTATTTATTAAATAGACTTAAGGATAAACTTGTGTGGTTCACAAACTAAAAACACTGTTTTCATTAGAATATCACACTTATAAATCACCATAAGAAAAACACACGCCTCTCTGAGTGCATCTCGCTGTCCAGGAACGTGGCACGGCTTCCAGCTTGTTTGACATCGTTTGCGCCCTTCAGAAGGGCTCGATGTTTGCTTTATGAAGATTTTACGCATTTCTCGTTTAGTCAGTTCCTTAGTATTTTATTTCATGAGTGCTGCATTACATGGAATTTTTTTCTTGGACTAGGTCTTGGAGTTGGTGCAGGTTTTTTCATAAGGAAGCTATGGCCATCCGCAAGTTAATTTCATATCTTGCTGAGTAAGTTGTCTTGTAGTTTTTGGTAGTTTTTATTTGATTTCTTTTGGGGGGCAGCTTTCCAATATATAATCAGGTTGTTCTAGTTTTACCTACTCCTTTGCAGTTTTTATACTTGAGGCTGTTGCTGGTTCCCTGGTTCCCCCTCATTGGAGGCAAATGAGGTTGCCCTCATGCGTGGTGATGGCAGGCACTGCTGTCTTGGTCCTGATTCTCACCGGCTGGTGTCCTGGGGTAGCCTGGTTCAGTGTGATCCTAACTCTGGATGGAGAGGACTGTATTTTGTCACATCAGAGAAGTATACCTCTATTCTTGTTCGATTGAAGGATTTTTGTTGTTGTCATTAAGAATGGTCGTTGAATTTTGCTCACTACTTTTTCAGTGTCTATGGGGTAGTTACATGACTTTGCTCTTGAGCTCTGTTAATAGGATAACCCAGTTTGATGGATTGACTAATGTTGGGCAATCTTTGCATTCCTTAAACTCCCTGTGGTCATGATGTGGTATTCTCCTACTAGGCTTCTTGATTTTATGTGCTAATGGTTTTTGCCTTGATATTTATAAATGAGATTGGTCTTGAGTTTTCCTGTATGCATAATAGTTATGAGCTTTTGCCCTTATTTTTAAAAAGTTACATTGATTTTTGTGTGAAGGAGCATTTTCTAAATAATTTCATGTTGTGGGCAAGATTTTAGGAAGCATGTTTGGCTTAAAAGGAACATAGTTAGTTTCAGGGATTGCTTAAGAATATGTTCATGTTTGTGGGTACAGATTTAAACTATTAATGAAGATAAAGCTTGTCTCTTTGAGGAGACAAAATGTGGAAAATAGTTTATTAACATTTTATTCATATTAATAAAAACTAAGAACAGTCATTAGTTAACTAGTTAAACTAGTTTAATATGTAGATTGGGCCTATGTGTATTAGCTCACTGTAGTCCTCTCTATAGTCCTGTGAAGAATCACCTTTTTTAATACTTTGTATTATTTTTTTTATTTAATTGTTGTTCAAGTACAGTTTTCTGCCTTTTACTCCCATCCCAGCCCACCCTCCCAGCCCTCCCCACCTCCCTCCCATTTCTACCCCCCTTGTTTTTGTCCATGTGTCCTTTATACTTTGTTCCTGAAAACCCTTTCCCTTTTCCCCTGAAATTCCCTCCCCTCTGGTCACTGTCAGCCTGTTCTCAATTTCAGTGTCTTTGGTTGTATTTTGCTGGCTTGTTTGTTTGTTTTGTTGATTAGGTTCCTGTTAAAGGTGAGATCGTAAGGTAAAGGTGAGATGGTACGGTAAGAATCACTTTTGACTTACAGAAAACTCACTCCGAGGAGGCGACCACGACTCGCCCACGATCAAACAGCTAGCAAGGGCTGGGATCCTGCTTTCAACCTGGAACTATTGTGCCACAGAGTCCACGCTTTCAATAACCATGCTGTGTTTTTTAAAAATTTGAATAATTATATATAATTGGGAGTAAAACACCATTTCCTAGAGCAGCGGCCTCCACGTGTGGCCCCCACAGCAGCAGCGTCTGCTTTCCCAGAAAAGTTGTGAGAAATGCAAATTCTCCAGCTGCAGCACCCAAGCCCCCTGAGGGAGGAACTCCAGGGAGGAGGCCTGGTGCTCTGTTTTGACAAGGCCTCCAGGACAGCAGTGAAGTGTGAGAGCCACAGCCTTATAAAAACTGCACACTGCACTACTCTTCTGTCCTTCGGTCTGAGTGTTGGGAGTGGTTAGCTTGTTGACTCTGCGAATAAGGGCCAATCATCTTTACTTCCTCCATTTACTCTCCAGAAATAAAGGCTAATCGTTTGTTTAACTCCTCACGGCTTGTTCACCAAAGGGAGTATTTGCTGAGCTTAGCTCCCTGTGAAACTTGTGAAAATTAAACACTTGTGAAATATCAACAGAGCATCATTTACTCACAGCCTCTGTCCAGGCAGAGGTCTTAAGCAAACTAATTAGACTTCATTTTAGGAGTGGGAACAGTTCACAGATTTGCATATTTTCTACATATGCCCTTTGGGCATGATGAACCTTGCTGGCACTAACCAATGGAGGGAGGCAGGCTCAGAGGGCAGGGGCCCTCCCCCCTCCCCCCAGCCTCCAATCTCTGCCTCCCAGGCAGGCACAGGAGGCCTTTGTTCTGCTTCCCGGGATGCACGGGATGCACGAATGCTGGGAGGAAGGTGAAGTCATGGTGGGCTGCCCACTTGACCTCATCTCTGCACAGTGCCACCAAACTGAGGAAATGATAGTTCACTTCACCTGAAAGGCTCAGGCCAATTAATGAGGTTCATGCAATTGCCACCTGCGTGCCCTTCCCTTCTGGGTGTGGAATTCATTTCTCTGGCTTGGCTGTTCTATAAAAGGCAGACTGCTCGCAAACTAACTGGGTAAAGTCATCATGGAGGGCAGTGAGGCTAGGAGCTAGAGCAGTGCCGAAGTGGTTTCTGGCAACACTCCTCCCGTCCCCACGCTGGTTGTCACCTCAGAGCGATCGGATCTGCATGGAGCCCACAGGCTGTGAGGACGCTGTGGGTTTACCAGTGACCAAACATGGTTTGCTGAATCTGGCTCTTAAATTATTCCTGGGTATCTTGTCCAGTCCTAAGAGTTTCCAAACTGACCTATTTCTGTGCTTAGTAGATGTTGCCAGGTGTATTGTGTGTGTGGTGGGTTAGGGTCGGTGTGCTAAATAAACTGCTTCCTAGAGACTACGATGCGCTCCTCTGTGTGAGCTGACTGTCAGTAAACCCCACCCTCCCGCCCCCTGTCCAGGTCAGAAATGACCTCACCCGCTGTCCGTGTCTCCCTGGCAAGAGGCCTGAGGGCTAGACCCTGGGTTGCAGGGCTCACAGAAGCCCAGGGAAGCCTGCGCATTCAGCATCCGTGCACAGGCTGGGTCTAACGCCTGTGGGACCTGGGGCAAGAGTGTTAATAGAGGCTCACACACCCTAAATGATTAAGTTAAAATATAACCAAGCAACACGCTGTTAAACTACAGTAACATGTTCTGTCCTGTCTTGACAAACGAACCTGCACTATGTCCTGGGATGTGGCAGCGTGGAGAGAGCACCCCTGCTCTCCCACCCTCAGCTTCGTTCTCCTCCACCATGGGCCTTGCTTGCCTGCAGACACTCGGCCTCCTCGTCCAAACTCTGATCATAAACCCCCTCCTCCCTGCAAACTGCAACCCTGAGGCCCCTTCTCAGGCCTAAAGGCCCTCACCAGCAGCCGAGGCCACCTTGAAAGGAGAGATCTGGAGAAAAGGCCCAGACAGGCCCTGGAAGTTGACTCAGGGTCATTTGGGTAGCAAATTCTGGTTCCAGGGACTCAGGTGTAGAAAGGGGAAGCATGAGCTCTGGATGGGCATGTGGTGCAAGTGCCCCAGAAGCCCCATCCATTGGGATGGGTACAGCTAGATAAGGGCCAGAGTAAGAACCCGCTCTGCCTGGGTTTGAGGGCAGTCCTGGCCTTGTGAGCTGCTAGTGGAGTTTCATTTGTCCAGGGTCTCAACTGAAAAAGAGGCCCTGAACCTAGGCCAGTGTATTCAGTTACACACCCCACACAGACGTTTACTTTGCTGACAGTCACAGTCTGCGTGTGCTCTGTGTGGCAATTACTATGTGTTCTGCCTTACGCAACTCACACACCGACACTCCCACACTCCTTGCAGATGTACCCCCATTTCTCTTACATATAAACACACACTCAGCAGTTGTCACCTGCCTGCCCCACTGCAGCACCCTATACCTGTCATAAATCTTTATACATACAGTTGCTTTCACATAGACACGTGTGCCTACCTGCCTTGTACACATATGCACACCTAGCCACCCCCCAATTTGCTTGTACACATGCCTCCAACCTAGCCACCTTTCTGTCCCCACTGACTTCTCTAAGTCATAGTGATGTAGTAATCTGTAGATATGCAGAGCACTCAGGGAATATCTTAAAAAAAACAGAATGTACTACCTCACCCTGCTGACATATAACCATTACAACTGTATCCTGATTGATAACCAGCCCCCCTGCTTCTGTAAATGGCTTGCTGCTTGCTTTATAAACCCTGGAGAAACGCAGTTCATAGCTCAGAATTTGGGGTCTCTCTCCCTCTGAGTACTGTGCACATATTAAACTCGTGATTCCACCATCTTCCACGTGTGAGTAAGTGATTTTCCATAACAATAGCTCACTTACTTCATCTGGGGTGTGTTTCATCAGCATTCATCATCATTGTTGTCACCAGGGGTCAGGTTGAAACTAGCAGTTAAAATAAGTCTTTAGGGTTTCAGATGCAGTTATTTGATTAAGGGTCTACTTAGGCCACTCTAGTGGGTACTGATCACATTGCATTTCCCAATGACTGTTAGGTAATCTGCGCATAAACACCCAGACACGTGCCATCTTTCGGTAGGTGACACATGTTCCCCAGAGTGCTTGGCCATGGCTCCTGTGTCTGGATGTTTTAGGAGGAGCATTCCAGAGTCCTTATAGCATCCTGTGCTATAGCTCACGTGACCCAGAGAAACTCACACACAGAGGACTGAGTGACCCTGGATCTTCCCGTGGGCCTCAGCTCCCACTTAGCCAACAATTCAGCCCTGAGTGTCGATTGGCAGGTCGCTGCCCACTGGAAGGCTGACACCGACGTTCCCTCTTCACACTCACCTCCATATCAGTGCCGTCCCTGCGGCAGAGCACAGCGTGCTGGGCGGACCGCTGCCGGGCCATCGCTGTTTGGGCAAAAGCTCTGCAGCGCTAATGCCTTTAGTGTCGACAAAAAGGATGCTCAGCTGCATGGCGGGAAACTCCTGTGAGACATATGTTTGATATTTAGTAGTAAAATTATATTTCACTTGATTTAATGTTTCAAAAGTGAACTTTATATTGAAATACTTTTAAATTACAGAGAAGATACAATGGAACACAGATGGGGAATTCTCGTGTGCCCCTCACCAAAGCCCACCTGTTGATGGCCTCTGGCGTTGCTGCGGCTCCTTTGTCTGGCGCTGCCTACTGGCTGGCCTCCAGGCTCCCACCGCTTGGAGAGGGGCATGTCTTCCAGTCTTCCCCTCTGTTAGCTGTGCCTTTCCCCTTTTCCAGCTCTCTTCTTCGGAAGCAAGTCACTACAACCTAGCCCCCTCAGGTGGGGGTGGTCAGGGAAGCCAGGAACTCAGCTCCACCTCCTAGAGGGAGCAGCGCCTACATGGATTATTTGGAATTCTACTGAAAAAAGGTTTCACTCACTCCAACTTTGGATGAGATACAAAGGCATTTCATGCAACTGCTGGCTGGGACAAATGGCATAGAGTTGTTCCTCCCTGCCCTTCCCTCTAAGTGTGACAGTGCATCCTGGAAATGGCACAGGAGGCAACCAGAGAGAGTCTGAGAGGTGGTGAGAGGAAGGCGAGCGGGTCTGGGGCACGAGGACAGAAGAGCACAGCAGCAGCACATCTGTGTTCTCTCCCGAGGCACCCGGCAGGGGGCGACTCGTGTGCGTTATTTCTTGACTTACAACTTAGTGTCAGAGAGCAGCGCAGGCTCCGAAGGCGTATCCGTCCCGTGATGCAACAGGAGTCCCTTGGACAACCCTGGGGGAACCCAAACCACACCTTGGCTCCACGAACCGTAGGGGCCCAGGGAACTGTTCTCCTTCCCTGTTGGACCTGAGATTCCTGTCCCCCCTGGGAGAAACCAGGCTCACTGGGGTCACCAGCAAAAAAGGCCCCTCCACAATAAGTAACCCATCCTGAGCTTTTTTTTTTTTTTAAATCCCTGTGAGATGTGCCTCCCCTAGCTAGAGACACCCGGCGGCTGAGGGATGATTAGTCAGGGACATGTTTTCATCTACATGAGCCCATCTCCCCTTCCCGACTGAGGGACAGCAGGTGGCCTGGACTGGGGAAACCCTTTGCTTGAGGAAAGAGGCAGAAAATCAGCTCAGCCCACTCTTACTCAACATAGTACTGAAAATTCTAGCCACTGCAATAAGGTGAGGAAAGAAACAAAAGACATTGGAAAAGAATGCCACACTTCCACTATGCCTATTTGTAGATGACATGGTTATCTATGTAGGAAAAAAAACCCAAAATAATTTTTAAAACCTCCTAGAATAAGTGAGTTCAGGTCGCAGGATGCAAGGTAAACAGAAAAAATCACATTTCTGTATACTAACAATGAATAGGTGACAACTGAAATTAACAACACGAAGCCACTTGTGATCACTCCAAAGAGGATGAAATATTTCGGTATACACTTAAATTATGTACGGGATGTGCATACTGAATACTAAGGAAGTGATCAAAGTGGGCCTAAATTAATAGACATGTCTTGTTCGTGGATCTGAAGACTCAACATGGTAAACGTGTCCATTCTCCCTAAACTAATACACAAGTTTAGAGAAAATTTGATAAAAATTCCAGCAAGTTTTTTTGTAGACATAGAGAAGGTTATTCTAAAATTTATATGGAAAGACTCAGGCCTTAGGATAGCTAAAGTGATCTTGACAATGAAGAATCAACAGCAGGAATCGCTCTGCCTTATACTAAGGCTCATTCTGTGGCCACGGGAGTCCAGACAGTGCAGCGGCAGCAGAGGGCTGCACACGGGATCTGTGGAAGAGAACAGAGAACCTGGAAGCGGAACCCGACACACCTGCCGAACTGATTGTTGACACAGGTGCGAAAGCATTTCAGTGGAGGAAAGGTAGCCTTTCAACAAATGGTGCTGGAGCAGTGGGGCATCCATAGGCAAAATCAAACAAACAAACAAACAAAAACTCTCAACTTAAACATTATACCTTATATGAGAGTTGACTTAAAGAGGACCATGGGCTTACGTGTGAAACTATAAAACTTCTAGGGAAAAAAAAACACAGGAGAAAATCTTCAGGACCTAGGGCTAGACAAAGAGTGTTTAGACTTGACCACAAAAGCATCATGCATAAAAGGAGAATTGGTAAGTTGGACTTCATCAAAATGTTAAAAAGTGTTGTCTACAAATGACCCTGTTAAGAAGATGGAAAGACAAGCTATAGACCAGAAATATTTACAGACTGCATACCTGACGAAGGATGAGTATCCAGAGAAGGTATAAAGAACTCTCAAAACTCAAGTTAAAAGCCAATTAGAAAATGGGCATGAAGAGTCTTTTCAACACAGGATGGACTGAAGGCAAAGAACCACCTGAAATGATGTTTGTTAGTCATCAGGGAGACACAGGCTAAAATAACAAAGAGAGATCACAGCACACCAACCAGGGTGACAAAAACAAAACACACTGGCAACTCCAAATGCTGGCAAGAGGGTGCGAAAACCAAATGCTCACAAGTATTGGTGGGGATGTAAGATGGTATAGAATTCAACAATTGCACTCTTGAGCATCCATCCCAGAAAAATAAAAATTTATGTTCATACAAAAACCTATACATAGATTTTTTTTAAACATAAGAGATTGCTTTATGTGAAGGACCAAGACTGAACATATCAGATGTAATCAAAGTCAAATGAATTTTGTAACCACTGACTTTGTAAGCACGATAAAAATATATAGCTCACACACAGAAAAAATATACAAATTTCCAAATGGCCAGATAAATTCTGCCATTTTTTGTATTCTCTTTTTTTGCCCAGTGTTATTGAGATATAATTGACATATAACACCATGTAAGTTTAAGGTATGCACACCAGTGCTTACAGCAGCTCCATCTGTAAGAGCTAGAAACCCCTCAGGCCAGAGGCCCTGCCGCAGGCGGCTTTAGGTGCGCTGTGGCACAGCCGTGGCTGGAGTAGTGCTTGGCAGTCACATGGGAATGCAGTGGTGATCCATGCAACGATTTGGACAAATCTCCAGGGAATTTTGCTGAGTGAAAAAATCCAATTCCAAAGGTTGTATAATGTGTGGTTTCATTTATATAAAATTCTCAGAATGCCAAAGTTTTAGAAATAAAGGAAAGATGAATTGTTGTCAGTGGATAGAGATGGTGGGGACTAAGGGGGGGGCCAGGGAGGAGGAGAGTGTGGTTATAAAGTGGTGATACCAGTGACCCTGGCGGTGGAGGCACCGTTTTGTGTTTTGACTGTGTGTTTGGTAGACACATGAGCCTCTACATGATGAAAGTCCATAGGACTAAACACACACACACACACACATACACACACACACAGAGTGTGAGTAAAATGTGTAAAATCTAGATGAGATTCATGGATTGTGTCAATGTGAAGGTCTGGTTGTGATTTTTTTGTGTCATAATTTTGTAAAATGTGATCATTAGGCGAGGCTGGATAAAAGTATGCCGGAGCTCTCTGAAACATATTTTGCAACTGCTAGTGGGTCTACAGTGATTTCAGTAAAAACTTCAGAGGAAAGGGATGCACCACGTGGTGGAATCAGGTTTAGCTCGTTCTGAGAGCACGGCAGACGATCACACCGGGCCCTACTGTGACGTTTCCAGGAGACTGCAGAAAAGGGCTGAGCCACATGCCATCTAAAACTTTCCTTTCAAAGGTGATAGGTTAGTGGAAATTAATGAATATCAATTTTGTTCTGATTTAATGATCAACGATACTAATATTCTTAAAATACATTTTGAGAGCTGGAGCAACTTGTATTTCCCTCCTTACAAAGGACTGAAGGCCCGTCGTAGTGTGTGTTTCACCCTCCGGGCTCATTCGGGTGGTGCTTTCCAGTCCTCGGCTCAGGCTGCAGCCCTTCGGCTGGCTCTCCGTGGCTCCTCCGTTCACTCTGCGGTGGGCGGCGAGGTGACCTTTCTTTCCAGGGAAAATTTAACTCAGCTGGGCCGTCTGTCCTCAGGGATGCTCTTGGTTCCAGACAGGGCTCCTGCCCCAATCGTGAAGGCTAACTGCGCATGAGGCGTAATGTGGTGTACTTCCCGCCTGCCCTTGGCAGCTCTGAGCTGGTGTTGGGGCTAACTCCAGGGGGCGATAGATATTTGTATGTCAAGAAAGACAGTGGAAGCTCAGGGTCCAGAGCATCCAGTCCTGTCTTTGATCAGCCCCTTTTGTCACGCGGGGTTCTTCTCCTGTCTAGGGAGCGGGGCCCAGGGAGACTTGGATTGCCTTTTCTTCAGGGGCCGAAAGCTATCTCCCCATCCGCCACTCCACAGCAGTGACAAGCTGCTCTCAGCCTGTCTGTCCTCCACCCTCTCTGTCCTGGACGTCTGCTCTGCCATCTTCTCGGAGCAGTAGAGTCCACTTTTCTAGTGGCGTCCACTCCACTGGGAGGCATGGCTCTCCACCTCTGCAACCTTGTGATTCAAACGGGAGCGGAACTTTTCCATAGAATCTATACCCCTCAGCGATTCTGGGGGGCTGGGAGCTGTCAGAAGTGATGCTTCCATGACTGTGGTAGACCAGCCCCTGGTCCCAGTCACCCTCAAAATAGCCACTCTGAGCTGTTAGTTTATATGAGCTAATGAGGGGTGTCCCTTGCCCTAGCTCATCTGTGTGGAGTTTCCTCCATGTGCATTCAGGGGTCCTGGTTCAGACTTGCCCCGAGATCAGAACCCACTGTTTTCTTCCTTTACTCTCCCCTGTGTCTCACCATTCTTAGCTGTAGAAGGAGAGGGCAAAGTAGGCCCATCATTTCATGTCGCTCCCGACGTTTCCTGCTGAGTCCTAGACTAGAGCGGGCGCAGGTTCCCTTTGTGTGTCAGCAGAGACCGGCTGCCTGTGTAGGGGCAGCTTCATCACGTCTCCCGTCAGAACTTCGGAGGCCCCAGCAGCGCAGCCCGGCAGCTCCCATGCCTTCACTTGCCGTGTAGGAACGGCTCTTGCTGCTGAAGGGATTGACGTCAGCACCCAGACTCAGTCCTCACAGATTCGTGCAGAGGCATATTAAGATTGTTCCTGAATTCTGACAGTGCTCAGAGGTAAATCCATTATCTGGGCAAGAGCTGCTTTATAATAATTAAACTGAAAAGAATGCATTTGCATAAGCTTTCTGCCCCACAGCAAAAATATATTTAAAATGTTCATAGAGGTGATTAAAAAAAAATCTCTGCTCTTACTGCAGGTCCACCTGAGTAACATGCACATGCACTCCAAAGACCCTCAGTGTTTCCATCAGGTACTGGGTGGGCCTTAGAGAGGTGCTTCTGAGGTGTGTGTAGGGGCAGGGCTGGCTGGACAGCCGGGGAGCCACCTGTGCAGCTGCACCCTCCTGGGTCAGGGGCGCTGGCCAGAGCCCTCTGCACGTGTCCCTGCCATGTGCCGAAACTTTCTTGCGTCCTTCATTCTTCTCACATCAACTGGCACTGGTCAGAAGGTCCCACATTGTTCTCTGCAGAGTGACGGGGAGGGAATGAAAAGAAGAAAATAGGCTGGTTGGCTCATCATTGCATTTTTGTCTCATCAGCTTTGTGAAGGAAACAGAACCTACACTTTTCCTGGGTCGGGTATGCATGGGAAAACGCCCAGGCTGCAGAGCCTGGTGGTCCCTGCTCATAGGTGTAGCTGCCCTGTCAGCCCATGTGGCCTGTGGGAGTGCCCAGGGACAGGACAGCAAAGGCCCGGAGCATGAGAGGGTCTGGGAGGTGTGCTGTGTGGCAGAGGTCCACGCTGGTGGTCTTTATTCTGGAATTAATGCGAGTATTGGCTGTTGCTTTGCCCCTAGGAGCTCTGTGATAACTTGCCCTCATCTCTGTTTGCAAAACCCAGGAATCTCTTCCGCAGCCATGGGCCTTTATTCTATGAGCATTGTGGGCTTGGACTGCGGTTGCCTGGTCGCCTGGTCGCCTCACTCTGCAGACATCGCTATACAGGCTGGCTTGTTCCTTAAACCAAAGTGGGAGGCCCTTGGGCTGGCACTGCATTGGGCAACAGATGCCAATTTCCCCACAATTCTTATTTCATTTTGATGATACCAGAGCCAGGAGACCACCAGGATTTCAAGACCCCATGAAATAATCTGACTTAAATCATCATGGTAAATTACTCAACTCAACTCCCTACCCTTGGGTAGTTCTTCTCCATGAAACAAGGCCCCTGATGGGACTATCACTTGGGACTACAGCCATGATTTTTGGGCTTCATTTTTGTGATTTTTAGTAAGCAACACAATTGATTTTTCTCTCAAATAAGTCTCACCTAGAACCTGGTATATACAACTGACTAAAGCAGAATTTCTGAGGTTAGCCTGCCTCTCGAGTTCTGTGACTGATGTTGAGGCACTTTCTTTGGAATCCCAGCATTTCAGGGCTCCTTCTTTGAGGGTTGCTGGGTTTAAGAGTCCTTCTGCCTCACCTTAGAGGCTGGAGTCTGAGCAGCTCACCTGGCACAGAACTAGCCTGGAGCAGGTGTCCTGGTCCCCTGCAGCTGCTCTGGGGCCCGTGACATGTTCTCTGGTCACACAGCTTCACAGAAAACCTCAGTCAAAATGCTTCATTTAGCAGATGGATAAAGGAGGCTCTTAGCTGTTCACTTATTCTTTCACTCCTTTGTTCATTAATTTGTAAATATTTTCTGAGTCAGAGCTTTACAGTGTTCCGGAGGTAACCTGGTCAATGAGTGTGTCTTGGCCTCAAAGCTTACAATCTGGATACAAATAATCACCAGGAACGTGAATGCTTTGATAAGGAGGTAGGGGGCCCTGTATTAGCTCGGGTGGCTACAACAGAATACCATAGAATCAGCTGATTCACAACAGATACTTACTTCTCACAGCACTGGAAGCTAGAAGTCCCAGGTCAGGGTGCCAGCAGGTTTGTTCCTGGTGGAAGCTCTCTTCCTGGCTCACAGGTGGCTATGTTCTTGCTGTGCCCTCACACAACACAGAAGGAGATCTGGTGTTTGTTTCTTTTCTTATAAGGACACTAATTCCATCCTGGGGGCCCCAGCCTTGTGACCTCATTCAACTCTAATTATCTCCCAAAGGCTCCCTCTATACTGGGGAGTTGGAACTTCAACATGAATTTGGGAGGGACACAATTCAGTGCCTGGTAGGCACCGTTGGGGCAGACAGTAGTGACAGCAGGAGGATGAGTGGGAGTTAGACCTGTGGGAAGGCAGGGGAGGGCAGTCTCCCAGGCAGAGGAAGCAGCCTGTGTTCAGGTTTAAGAGATGGGGAGCAGTGAGCCCTTGGGTGCAGGTGCCTGGGGTGCATGAGAACGGAGGCTGTGGAAGCTGTGGGGGTGGGTGGAGTCTGGTTACAAAGGACCGGTGTGCCGTGTCAGGGTTTGGACCTGACCCTGAGGGAGGCGGGCAGCCCTTGGAAAGGGTAAAGCAGCTGTAATCGGACACGACCCTCCGTGTGGCCTCCGTAGCATTAAAGACCCCGTCTGTGTATGCAGCACTTTGTGGTCCAGCACCTCTTCCTGGGCACGAGTGTGGACACCCAGCAGCTCGGCACTTCAGCCCTCAGGGCAAGAAGATCAGGCCACAGCGACTGTGGTAAACAGATTAGTTTGGTCACTAGTTTAATTCTGGCAGCAGCCGAATGACATTATAAAGAATGCAGAGGCATTTCTGCTGGAAGTGTCTGCTGTCATTTTCTTCTTGGTGTGAGGAAAATGAAAACTCCCCGATTCCAGAAAGAATTGGCATGAAAGGATTAGCAGTGTGCTGTGGCATTGTGTCAACATGGGGGAGGGGACGATGGCTGAGCAGGAGGGTGTGCAGCCCCCTGGTAATCTGGTTTCCAGAAGCCCCGTGGACAGCCTTGTTGGGCTGTGGCCTTGGGTCCTTCCAGTTGCAGGAGACAGGGGGCCCCCTGCAGGGCAGGTGCCTGCTTGCCAGTATCCTGGATGCTCAAGTGGGGGCTAGGCCGGTACAACAGTGATTCTCAAAGTGTGGCCCTCAGACTGACATGTGGGACCTGCAGATTCTGAGCCCCACTGCTGATATACTGATGCAGTATCTTCGAGGACAGGCCCAGGAACCTCTGTGTTTACAAGCCTTGCAGGTGATTCTGATGCGTGGTCAGTCGGGGAACCCTGCTCTGGCAAATGTGTGTGCCGGGACAACGCGCTCCGTGCCCTCACCACAGAGGAGCGTGTGGACGGTCCAAGTTTGTGTTTGAGTGTGGTGCACGTGTTGGAGCCTTTGAGGGAAGGTGCTGTGCAGGAAAGTAGCTACCTGGAGCACCTGGGTAGGGGCTGAGTGAGGATTAAACATTCTTCATACCTACTAGTGCCGGTTGGTGATGCTGACAGCAGCCTATTGAGCGGTACTGCACGCCAGTCACTCTGCCAGTGACGGTGCACACTGCTCATGTCATGCTCACAGTGCCTCCTGGAGGCGGCTTCTTTTCCTACCCCCATTCTATACCAAGCAAAAGGGAGGCTGGTAATGAGTAACTCGCTCAAGCCAAAGTAGAAGGCGGCAGAGGTGGCACCTGAGCACAGGGCGGCACTGTCTCCAAGCCTGCACTCTCACTGGCAGGAGGCTAACCTGCCTCCTGCTCTGCGCACGCCCCTGCCATCCCGGGGAGTTGCACTTGGAAATGATGGGCTTCCTAGCATGGCTTTTGGGCTGGTTTGGTTGATGTTTCAGTGTAGAGCTTTGTGGAGGGATTTGAGGTGTGTTATCTTTTTTCCAAGAGTAACATTAGAAGCACAAATGAGACCAAGAAAATGAATTGAACAGTTTTACACTTGAGATGCACCACGTGTGAACAAGTGCCTGCTGAGGTGGACTAGGCATGCGCATGCCATGTTAACACGAGGGGCCAAACCGCCAGGCAGGTTGGCCGATTGTCCCCCTGGCTGTGGCAGCATCCTTCAAGAGGGGCAGGATCTCGTGTGACCTGCACATGTCTCTGCAGGGTCCCCTCTTGTTATTAAACAGGCAGAGTAATGGTTTTATTTAAGGGGGGAAAACCTGGGCGGAGACTTAGACATCTTTATGAGGGCATGTGTCTCAGTGAGGTCGCTGGTCTGTTCGGCAGAGACAGTTTCTGCACCTCCCCTTGCTGCCTCCAGGGGGTGAGGTTTTTTCACATTTCTCACTGACTCTTTAATCTGTAGGTAGGTGGGTGCTTTGGGACTCAGGTGTGCACTGGCCTTTTGATTTCACACCAGATCCCTTTCCCAGCTGACATTCTTTAAGGATGTTTATTTGGCTTTTTCCTCCTTATGGATCACAGTTTTACAGTCTGCTTCTTGAAAGCATGTCACCTGTTCCAAGGAAGAGTGTGGCTAAAGGTCAGGGAGGTACCCATACATCCTGCCTACATGGTGCTCAGTTCTCTGTCCCAGTTTGTCTGGGAGACATATAGCAGTGAACTGCATTTCCCTGAGATTTCTCTTTTCCAATTAGCTTGTAGCCACGTTCCAATGATACATTAAGCCAAGAGCTTCTCTTGTTAATTTCCCCATAGAAAAGCTGTGGCAAAGCTACAGGGAGGCTGAGCCCCTCCTCGGAACAGCGCTGAGCTGGGCGGCTCTTCCTTTCACCTCATCAGCTGCTCGCTCCCTCGGAGGATAGCTCTGGCATCTGCGAGTCCGTGGGAGTGTCACAGGAAGTAGGAAGCTTCGTCGCAGTCTTAGTTAAGGGAAGAGCATCTCTGGAGTAAACCCGATGAAGGAACTCTTGACATTTTATTACCTTATAGGTGGGTGCGCTAAGGTGGTCTGACTTTTTCAGGTTCAACTTGTGCATAAGCCCCACTTGGGTGCGGTGTGAGTTGATTGTGGATGTCCTCGCCCTCGCTAGTGTCATGTCGCTGTTCAGCTGGTCCCTGAGACACCCTCTGCGTCCTGGCAGGGCCTGCCGCCACGCGGTTCACCCCTCGGTGACATCATCACCTTTGCATGCGCGGCCCCCACAGTTGAGCCGGTCTTTGAACTTGCAGTGCATTTTGTTTTGCCCGATATTTCATGAGCGTGCGATAAAGGGAGAATGACGGGGTTGAGGCTTAGGGCTGATAAAGGTGCAGTGACTGTGGGAATCATCAAGTGCACCCCGGTGGCAAATCCTTGGTCTCAAATGGATGGACATTGGAATTAAGACGGTCAACTGGGCATTCAGCTGTGAGGAAAGAGGAAATTAAAGGGTGGGTATGAATGGCTGAAAATATGTTGTCGAAGCTGGCGTTTCAAAATAGTGTCGTTAGAAATTTCATGATGTTCCTCAATATTTGGGAGCAGGCGACCCCTCCCCCCTTACACTACGTAGATCTGTTGTTTGGCTACACACTCCCCCGCCCCATGTTATAGCTGTCCTAGGTTATAGGGCTGCCCTTCTCATCTGTCATCAGAACTTCCTTTTTCTCATCGCGTTAGTGGCCACAAATGGAAGTGAGATTGAGAAATCAGTGGAAATGGTGGCCCCTTCTGTCCCGTCCTTCATCTTCCCTCCCTCCCGGCCAGCCTTCGCTTCCCGTCCCAGCTCCGTCTGTCCCCGGAGCGCTTGCATGCAGTGAGCTGCGCACATCCCACTGGCTGCTCGTGGTCTGTCTGCTCCAGCAGGGTATCGGCGCCACGGGGGGGGGGGGGGGGAGAATGTTTGTCTGTTCAGTGCTCCAGACCCATGTTTCTCAACCTTTTTTCATTGTCACTCTTTCAAAGAGACATTTTAGACATATTTTTCCTGGACATATTTACACATAATTTCCCCCCCATGCCATTGTAGACCTCGTGCCAACAAAGGTACCTGGAGCATAGCAGGTGCCCAGCAATAGTGTCCAAGCATCTTTTCCTAAAATGTGTTTGTTTGCTTGTTTGTTTTTTGCTGTGGAGGCCAAACAAATGTGTGAAGGGAGTTGCAGCAAGTCCTCGTTGTTGTTTTTTTATTTCTTTTTATTGTTGTCAGTCTTTTTTTTTTAAGAGAAGGGATGCTTTCATCAAGGGTCTCATTTAAACCCATGGGCAGTGATCCTTGGTGAACAGCACGAAAACAAACAAGCAAGACACAAATTTACTGAATGCTCTTAACTGGCTGCTGGCATCAGCCTCCGTTCTAGCCGAAGCTGTGGCGCTGCAACTGACCTGCTTGGCGACCGACCCCCCAGTGCTGGCCTTGGCCCAGCGGAGGTTGTCCACGTGCTCCAGAGCAGGCGCCTCAGCAAGTCTGCTCTGTGTGCCCTGGGGTGACCCAGGCACCTTGCCTGGTTCAGATCACTTGACAGTCTGCAGCTTCTCTGTCCTTCCTGCTGGCCTATGTATATGGCATGACAAAAGCCAGCCATTTCCATTGCATTAAATAAAACAAGAAAACTGGAGGCTTCATGCTGTGTGGTGGGAATAGTAATAAAATCGAGAAAACGTGTGCGCCCTTTAAGATGCCAGAGACCAGGGTGACCCTCTGAGTCTGGAGTCTGACCAAGGCTCTCCCATCACACAGACAAGCCTGGTGCCTGGAGCCTTGGGCAGGGTGGGTGCTGCCTTCCTTGGGAAGAATAGCTGTTGTGTACATTGCTGGAAAGGGAAGCATTCATTCGTCATTTCAGGTGGCCTTGTTTCTCCATAGAAATGTTTCAGATGCTACTTTCCTTGGGAGAGAAGACTGACATTCACACGTACTTTTATACCAACAATTACAGAAAAATATGAATATTCATGTCAAAATGAATTTAATTACAGTCTAAGCAGATACCATAATGAACGGTTCTGATAGTCTGACCCTTGCGGCTATAATGATAGTGTTAAGTTCCTAAATTTGGGATCTATTGTCATCTCAGTCGTTCGTTGACTGAAAGTGAAAAGGCTTTGAATTTTTAATTTGCTTCGTTGGGGCCGATTCCTTGGAAATGAGACCTAATTGTGTCACAAAAGACTGCCTTGTAATTCTGATTTTGTGGGGCTAGGGATGTTGTTGCATCTTCTGGAGCTCTGTCACAGCCAGGTGCACGCAGTAGTTTCTGACATTGGCCTGGACTGTTGTAACGTGAAGCCATTCACTCCTCCTAGTAATGGCAGGCGTTCCTCGGATATGCGGTGGGTTTGCTTCCAGACCACTGCAATCCAGCGAGTCTCACAATAAGCGTGTCGCATGAATTCTTTTGGTTTCCCAGTGCATGTAAGAGTTACATTATGTCTAACAGAACCATGTACATACCTTAGTTAAAAAATACTTGATTGCTAAAAAATGCAAACCACCATTGGAGCCTGTTGCAAATACGGTGCTGAGAGGTTTCCTCAATGCAGGGTTGCCACAAACCTTAATTTGAAAAAAAAAAAAAATGCAACCTCCGTGAAGCACAACAAACTCGAGGGACGCCTGTGCAACTGATTGACCCTGTTCCTTAGCACGGCCCGAAGTTGAAGAGGGGTTTATTGGAAGGTGTTGAAATCAGACATTTAAAAGTGAATTTCCAAGGCAACAAGCTATTTGGAGGAACCTTATGGTGAATCCTTTTTATAACTGAGTGCCTCTCCCTATATATGTTTCCACATAGGTACTGGAATTTACATCCTGATTGTTCCTCAAGTCAGGCACACCTGCCTACGTGAGCGTGTTTCTCCTGGCCACGTCTCCACGGCTGTTACTTCACTGTGGTAGGGTGTAGAGTGAGTCATTTTAAAGGAGAATAATTGCAGATGCTCAGAAAACATAGACCTTAAATCAAACACCTTGATAATAGACCAGCTGGGCAATTCCTCCCTCGAATTTCATTTGGATGATACGTTTTTCTGCTCTGGAACTGTGTCAGGGGTTTGAGGAGTCAGCACGGAGACCAGCTCACTCACTGACTCGCTCACACATTCCCTTACTGGAGCCTACTGTGCGCTGGCCCCTCCACAAGGTGCTGGCGAGGCAGAGAGACAGTAGCCTCCAGACTGTCGTGCAGTTCAACAGTGGAGTTCAGTGTCATCGAAAGACTAGGTTTAACCCTCAGCCATGGGTGACCTGAGCTGAATGACTTATATTCTCTGTGACCTGGTCTGCTCCTCTTTAAAGTGGTGTTAAAAACAGAGCCAACCTGACAGGGTTCCCCAAGGATTACACCATCTGAATCTGTGAAACAGTGCTCCTGGGGCATGAAGGGTTGTCAACACAGGATGTGTAGGATGTAATTTTGATGTCATTTGATTTTATTCTTCAATGCTCTGGCTTTGCGCCCCTCTTCTTCCTCCTGCCCCCCTCCATCCCACTACCCCACAGACTTAGCTCTGACCAACCTGCAGGATCAGGAGGTGCAAACGACTTCACTAGATGAGGACCTGGTGTTCAGGCTCCCGGAATCTGCTGCTGAAGCAGACAGAAAGCGGACTGTGTTGTCCTAGGCTGGGACTCCTGAAGGCTGTGGCTCTGTAACCTTTGGCTTTTCCTGGTGGCTTCTTCAAGACCTGCTCTGTTTTCGGAGGCAAAGCAACTCTGAAAGATAGGACTAGCACCCTGGAACATCATCATATTTCCCTAGGTTATCTTCTAAATGGAGATCTCATCCGGGGCTGAGACCTCAGCTTCCTAAGCACTTAACGCAGATTGACAGGCACTCGTTGAACGAATGAAGGAAGGAAGGAACGCTTCGGCCATGACAAGGTACAGACGTTAAGTGGAGGTGCTGTGCCAGCTAATGCTCCCCACATCTGTGTGTGTTTCTGGCGGTAAGGGGTATTTGCTGGTGGAGTTTGACCTGGGATTTTCTTTGGCAGTATTTGAGCTTCTATTCATTTGGAGAAGAAAAGGCGGGGTTCTTAATTGGTGCAATTTTTACCTTCATGAATTTGCAAATGTGATTCCTGGAATAATGAGCTCTTCTCCTAGAAAGAAACTTACTTGCAGAAATACCAGTTCCTGGCTTGTCAGGCTTGTCCTAGTTACGTGGATACACGACTCTCCCTGGGGCGGGCCCTGTAAAGTTTGGGGCTACTCTTCCATTTCCCAGTCCCTGCTGCCCCCAGCCAGCTCTGCCTCTCACTGTACAGGTTCATGTTCAATGAAAGGGCCTTTGAGAGGCCCACCAGAACCCTGTTTACTTACCACTCTGCAAACAGTTTCCGGTGAGTGATTCTTTATGCCGTCAGCATCATTATTGCTGCTCCCACACAGAACACCATGGACCTGTGCAAACAGGCCCCTGGACAAACTGACGGGGTGATGATAGCGTTTCCCGGGTGCCAGTTGTCTGTCGTTGTCTGCTCTGGAGAGACTCGGGTGAGCTTCCATGGAAGGAAGCTGTGTATTTTATGGGCTCTTTGTGACGTGCCTCCTTGAGATTCCCCTCGTGCAGGGACCCAAAGAAGGAGTGCCTTGGAGGGAACCCTGAGTTTCCTGACGGCCCCATTTCTGCCCCCGTGGAGTCCGCCCGGCACCGCATTCTTCCTCGTCAGTGGCCTTTCATAGCCCTGCACCTGCCTCTGCCTGGGTGCCTGTCAGCTGTTCACTGTTCCCCACTTTTTGTGGTGCTGTCTGGGCTTCCCCACCCCCACTTCTGATGCAGGGGACGTCGTGGGCAGGGCGGGACCCCTTGTCCTGCGTGCTCCAGGGGGAAGGGGAGAGTCTGGCTGGTTCCCGCGGGGCTCCAGTACAGGAGCCTGTTTCCACTACGTCCGGGAACCAGAAGGATGGCTCCCCCTCTGATGGAGCCGAGCCCTGTCCTGTGTCAAAGAGGAAGACAAGCTAGTCCCTCCTGAAGGACTTAAATGAGCAGTGTTATTGTTCTTTTGTTGAATTCATGAGTTTTCTGGGATGTCCAGTTCAAATATTCATCAGCTTGAAAAAGAGGTTCATTTTTCAGCTTTCCGGATCACTAAGGGCCATCGGGAGTGAGCAGAAGCACAGCCCTGCAGCGGGCCTGTAGTCGGCGGCACGAGTCGTCCGCGAGCCAGGGCTCAGGGCTGGACCGGGGCGTTCTCCTCCTAGGTCTTGATGATGTCCTGCGGGGTTTATTTCTTCTGCCCTTTATCTCTGTGTTAGAAAAGGTCCTGTCCTTTGCTCAGGGAGTCTCACCATTAGCCCACCAGGCAGGGAGTCGAGAGGCCAAGATGCTAGTTCCATCTCACACCAACACACCGTGTGGTTGGGTTAAGCAAATCATATCCCTCTGATAGAATTCCATTTTCCCAGCAAAGATGAAGGTGAAGGATCAGATTTCATCTTGAACTCTGATTAGTTACAGATGGATTTGTGGTCATAAGTCAGCTGGGAAACATTCTGTGATTGATTAGCCACATCTGCCATGGAAAGGAAAGGCTGAGGGGTGGCATCCCGAGCCAGGTAATGTCAGAGCCCCTCCTCCTTCTGATGCTCCCTTCCCACACAGTAGCACCACAGTGGTGGGGTCGCGCCTGCACGGGTGGGGTGGTGCGGCTCAGAGGGTGGGAGTGCGGCTGGGTCCATCATACAGTACAGGGGGCAGTGCAACTGGAGCCGGACGGACTGATTTCTTTCCCAGCTCTGCCACCGACAGCTGTGGTACCTCGAATAACGTACTTACCAGGTCTGAGCTGCAATTTCCTCATCAACAATAAGAGAAGGCTGTAGTCCTCACCTCATTAGGATGTTATGAGGACCGAGTCAGGTGTTGGTAAGTGTTCTGCATAGTAGGTGATCAATAAAAATGTGACTGGGCTGCTATTGCTAACGTAAGAAGCATGGCTGGCACTTCCTCCAGTGAGAGCGCCAACTGCCAGGCAGTCTTCGCCTCTAAACCTCAGGGGATTTGCCCGCATTGCGGGTGTGGGTGACAACTTCAGAGCAGCACAGAGGTGCCGGGGCCAGCCTTGGAAGGGAAATCCCATCTCTACGTGGAGCAGGTGAGCAAGAAGGGGTCTGAGAGGCCATGTTTTTCATGTAGGAACATAAACCCAAGCTTTCCCACCTCCCAAGCGGGGAGGGTCTTGTCCTAGGTCAGTGGGTGAGGGGTGAGGTGGGGACCCAGTGAGTCCTGTCCTCAAACTCCAGCACGTCCTGCTCTTCGTCTGTCTCTCTCCCTGCTGAGAGGTGCCCAGCTCCATGAGTCCTGCAGGGGGAGGAGGAGCCGCCCCTGTGTGATGGGTGCTCATCCAGGCTGTCACTGCCACTGGCTCTGGGGAACAATTGAAAGGGAAGCCATGCACTGCTTTGTAGTCGTTGGAAGCATATTTATTTATTCATTATGTTTGAGAAGAGCCTCCAGTACCGGAAAGAAATGCTCAGTCAACTGAGTTTTATTTTCATTGTCTGTTTATCTTGATTCCCCGTGGCTTTCCACAGGCCTCCCTGTCTTTCATCTGCTCCAGTGTCAAGTCTCAATTCTTTGGGAGGATGACTCCTTCAGAATCTTGCCCTCTAACCCACCTCCCTGCTCTTACGCCCTCACACTCCTGCCTGAAGCCTATTTTAAAAACACACACCTGACCTCACCATGCCTCTGTTTAACACTTGGCTGGTCATGGCCCCCTGCGCCCCCCCCCCCCACCACCTGTATCCCCAGCCCAGCCCTACCAAGCTGCATTCTCTGGGCACTGGGCCCATGCCTTGCTCTCCCCTCCGAGTGCCTGTTCCGTACTCCTTTCCTTGTGATTTATCCTGAAAGACAGCCCAAAGGTCACCTCTTTTAACCTTTCCCCAGTGATGGCTTCACAAACCAGCCCAATTCCCCCCAGCCCCTCCAGGCAGAATTGGCTGGGGTTTGGGTCTGCTCTATTCTCTCATCTCACACTTGTTGGTTCTTGTTTGTTTTTTTAAACTAATGCACTGCATGATCCTTTTGGAAATAATGTTAAATTATTCAGTTCTTTACTATCGTTTCTATAGTGGCTACCCTGGAGCAAATATTTAATCCATGTTTGAATGTTTAACTGGACGGACTGTAATCGCTGCTGCTGGGCCATCTACAAATGTCTCATCTGACTGGAGATCCTTGTGTAGTGGTGACAATTAGCATCTCCATTGCAGAACACTGAGGTCATTATAAGAAGTTGTCCACAGTGCACTGCTAGTAAGGGATGGAGTAGGGATTTGAATGCAGAATGTGAGATTTCAGATCCCCTACTCTCTGTTTTCCAGGGAATGAAAGTCATAAATAGTGACCAGTCTTTGTCCAACGTGGTCTTCACCCACCAAATGTATGGCCCATCCTCCACGCCTGTCGGAGTCCGCCCTGTCATGCAGGGTGGACTGAGGTGCCCCACTCCCCTGCCGCGCCTTGGGTTGCCCTGGATTGCCCGCCTGCTCCAGCAGTTGTTGGATAGGGAGCATTTCGTGCTGAGTCAGCGTCTCACTGTGCGTTTGAGTGTGCTCTGGCCCTCCGCCTCAGTGAGAGAGGGGCTGTGGTTTGAATTTGAATGTTGGATTAAGGCCCCGCTCTGACCTCTTTATATCTCACTCGTTCTGTTTCTAGACTAGGGAGTTAGGTGTTTCCCAGAACTCGTAGCTAGCCTAGTGCCTGGAGATTCACCTCCTGTGGCAGATCGGAAAGGTACAGCCACCACGAAGATTCCTTGTTCCCGGACCTGCAAAACTGGACTCACCCAGAGCCTCACAGAACTCTCACCACAGTCACTTCATGGTCAAGGAGCGTGAATCACAGGACTGGGGGGTTTGGGGTGTGGCCGGAAGCAGTCTTCCGCAAACCTAAATTTCTTTGAAGTCTTGGGTTTCATCTTTAAAAAATCGTACACATTTTGAATTCTATTCCTTCATGCACCTGTGTTTATTTCGGTGTGGAAATGTGTACCCACTGAAATGTGCATCCCAGGAAACTGCCCGAGTTTCCGCTGCGCACTGGAGGTGGCTATGCTTTGGCTTCCTCTCTGGTCCCCAAGCGCTCGCTTGGTGCGAGCCTTCTCCGGGTGAGTGGGGGAGTCTGATCTCAGGGCACCTGCAGAGGGTGGTTCTCCCGTGGCTGGACCCGAGGCCTGACCTTGGTGGGGGGTGAGGCTACCAAGGGGCTGAGGCTGCTGAGAAGATGGGTTAGTTACCTCTTTGTCTGGAGCGGAACCAGAAATGTGCCGACTGATGGGAGGAGTGTAACTAACTGTTCTCTCCAGGTCCTAGAGGAAAAGCCTACGCAGACCTTGGGTCTTCGCACATAAAAATGTTTGAAGCTGCTGTTTTCCCTCATGGAGATTACAGACCAAGCCCCTCGCGCCTCCAGCTCATGTGCATTCAGTCCCGTCAGTGGGCACGGCTCTGCCTTTCAGGTGTGTGCCTCATGGTGCTTGTTACTGCCCAGTGCGTGGTATTCCTTTGGTCTGCACCTAATTAAGGAATAAATATTTATTTTTCCCTAGGAATGGAAACACTTTTTTTTTTTTAAACTGGAGAAGGGCTTGCTGATAAAACATATATTTGCGCTAGAATGGAATATTTCTACAACATAATGATCAGGATTAATGTGCTGTGAATGCTGCCTCACATCATCTCTTATTCAGATCTGACTTCCTTCAGAATTCAGCTCAAGCTCTGACTGGTGTGGCTCAGTGGGTTAAGTGTCCTCCTGCAAACCGAAGCATTGCCGGTTCAGTTGCTGGTTCAGTTCCCGGTTGGGGCACATGCCTGGGTTGCGGACCTGTCCCTGTTTGGGGTGTGCAAGGGGCTGATGACTGATGTTTCTCTTGCACATTGATGTTTCTCTCCCTTTCTTTCTTTCTCCCCTCCTCTCTGTAAAACAAACATTAAATTTTTTGAATAAATTTCAGCTCAAATACTGTTTTCTCATCAGGCCTTAATAATGTCTCCCTCCACCTCCATTCGCCCTTATCATTTGTGTCCTGAAACCTGCACTCGGTGTGAGGCATTGTTTTTGTTGATCTTTTTGTGCCTTTGTCTCATTGTTTGTCCTGATTGGTTCACGGGGGCAGGCAACTACATTTGCGCTCGGTCCACTGGTCATCCAGCAGTTCATTGTTGCTGAGCAACCGTGACGTGCCAAAAGTGTGCCAGACTCTGCAGAAGGCAAATTAGATAAACGTGACCCCTTCTTTCAGAGCGAGGAAACCGCTGCCCCACTGAAGGTGCTTCCAGTCCCTAGAAGCAACCCGACGCTCTGGTGTCGGATGGTTCCGCGGGGCAGCGTTGGGCCAGGGCTCTGGGTGTGGTTCCGACAGACTCAGGTGGGAGGGAACTTGGGCTCCCTCACTGTGACCTTGGCCAGCTTACTTCTCCCTGGGCTTGAGATTCCTTTCCATTGTAAAACAGGAATAAAAATAGTTCCTCTTTCACAGGTTGGGGAGATTAATTGAGAAAACACAGCGCCTGGTTCATGGCTGTAAACAGTCACGATTTTAACTGTTCACCGCGTGACGGATTTCCCGGCAGACTCCACGCTCCGGACGGGGTGTGCGGGCGCGCAGGTGGCAGAGCCCCTCGCCCTTGCAGGCTTCCGGCAGCAGTGTCCTTTGGTCTGTGAGTCTCAGTGCGGGTGTAGATCGAAAGCGGTCATGCGTGAGTGCACATTATGTGTTGTAATGTGCACTGTCACATGAAATATGTGGCTCTCCTGCAGCATGTTCTTCCGATACTGTTCTCATTTTGGAATAGAATGAGTTAAAATGACAGCACAAGGGTAGCATTTGGACCTGGGACCCTGCAGCATCCAGCTGCAACCCCAGTCAGGGGAAGGTCATGGCCACAGTGATGCCTGCCTTCCCAGGTATGTGTCCCCGGGAGCCATCCTGGAGCTCCAGGAAGCAGGCACTGTGACCCCACTCACAGATGGGGCTCCGGGGCCTGTCAGGGTTACTGGCTCGGTGGACGACGGGTGGTCAGTGAGTGGCGAAGTGGAGACTAGATCCTGGTCTCCTGCTCCTTCGTCCAGTCCTTAGTCCGGTCCTCTCCTGAGCATGGTGCTTCGGACCATACTCCAGGCCTAGACTCAGATGCCAGTCTCGTCACCCAGTGGCAGGCAGATGCTGAGCTTTAGTTTCCTTGTCTGTGAAATGGGAAATAGCACCTGCCTGGCAGAGGTGTGATGGGGCTGAAACGAGAGACTGTGAGTGCTCTGTGCAGAGCGTGGCTCGCCAGCTGTGAGTATGGTCTGTTGGCAGTGCCGTCATCTGTCAGGATGGCCTCGTGGGGAGTCTGTGGGACCACCTGGGTAGGAAGCCTGTTTCTGCAACCTGTTGTGTGACCTCAGGTTAGTTATTATCTTTGCCAAGACTCCGTGTCTTTTTCTCCGAGCGAAATGGGACAGGCCTGAGCAGTACATGTGGTCCAAGTAGCAAGTGCTCAGGCAGGGCTAGCTGTCACAGAGGTGGTGAGGATGCTGGTGACTTTCTTGGCCTCTCCACTCTTTCCCCCATATCAAGAATGGAACTGACGGCTGCATGCCTGAGACTTGCACATTTCGCGATCTCTAGCTGCTGCCTAGCTGCCCCTGCCTTCCTGAGAGGACCCGCAGCGAGGTGCGGAGGCTGCTGCAGTGCATTGAACCAGGGCTCACTGCCTTGACCTCCCCAGGCCCGGCTCAGCGCTCACCTCCCAAAGGCAGCAGCTAGAGCCTGGCAGGTCAGAGGTAGAGCCTGGGCTGTGGAGGCCTCCCTGCCATGCCCTTGCCTCCTTAAATACACAGCTCAGTGTCCTGGCCAACTGAGAGCTGCTATCTGTGTGCAGGAGCTGAACCTCTGACTTGGCAACACTCAACACATACATTCAGGAGATTTGGGGAAGGTGGCCCAACAGGGCTGAGTGAGACTCCTCGCCCTGGCCCAGGGCCCCTAGTATACCAGGGACAAAACTGGTGACCACAGGGGCTCCTCAACTGAGCAAGAGAAGATTGTTAACCAGGCACCATGCAAGCAGTTCAGGTCCAGGTTGGTGAGAGATTCCTGCCACCTGATCTGCCACTGCTGAACCCACAGTGCCCAGCACAAAGTGTATGTTCACTGTGTGTTTGTTGAGTGAAGAAAAAACTTAACCCCAAAAGGACTGTGATTGGAAGGGGTGCCAAGACGTCACACCATCCTCACTGTGCTAGCTACGACGTAGGGTGTGCTTACATGCCAGGCACGGTGCTGCACGCTTTCTAGGAATCTTCTCAGCAACACCCCATTGAGGTAGGTGGCATCAGTCCCCTCATTACAGCTGTGGGACTGGAAACTCAGATGCTTAGTGACTTGTGTGCAAGGTCACACAGTAAGGGGTTGCTGAGGTGGAAGTCTGAGATGTGTTTAACTTTGAAGATCTTGCTCTTAACTATTTTGCTAAAATGTGACCCGGGGTCATGGAGTTCAAGTGTGGGGCTGTAGTCCCTTACCTCTCTGGGCCCCAGCTTCCTCATCCATGGAGTGGGGGTGTGGAAGTTCCCTCCCAGAGCCACCATGCTCGGTCTGCTTTCTCTGTGAGCAGCAGGTGTGCCCAGGGCTGAGCGCTAAGCCAAGCTCATCTCCCTGCTGCTGCTGCTCTGGCTGCTGGGGGCGAGAACTGTGCTTCTGTACTGCTTTGGCTTACTGGCGAGGATCATAGCTTCCTGGGGTGTGGGCAGACTTCTAAGGGGGAAGGAAAAACCTTGGAAGTGAGCCCACAAACTGCAGTCGTAACATGCAGGCCAAGCCTATGGGCAGTTCTGCGTCTAGAGGTCTCTCTTACTTAACTGGCATAACACAGGCCTGGGGAGAGAGAAGTGAGACAGTTCGAAGATGAACACTGTAACGCGGGCCCCCGAGCAAGCCCCTGCACCTTGGCTGCCTTGCCTGGTGACGGGCTCATCTAGAACAGGAGTGCCCTGGGCCTCACAGTGATGACTTACTGTCAGGCTTGCCTGACCTCTCCAGATGCCGCCAGCCCCAGACCAGGTGCCCAACCTGGATTATAAGTGTCTTCTGTTCTTTGTTCTCTCTCACACCTCCCTCAGTTAATAAACAGTTACTAGGAGGCTCTTAAAAATATAATGCCTGACTCTTGAACAAAACTGGTTATTTAAAAGGATCTAGGAAACAAGTGCATGTGGCCCACTCTTAATGCTCCAAAGGCTAAGGTGTGATGTCACCTCAAGAGTCCCCTAGTCAGCGCACCCAGTTCTGGCCTGGGAATGAACAGGCAGCGCGGAACCCTCTGCTGCTTTAGGCAATCCCGTTTCCAGCATTTCTTTGAGATGAGTTCGTATAAAACTTGGGCCAGTTTGTATGTGTGTGTGCGTGTATTCACGTGTGTGTGTATACACGTGTGTGAGAGAGAAGGGAAGCTCACAGAACGTAGGATGAAACTGAAACTCTCTCAGCGAATTGTGTACAGCTGATGTCTCCCACCCCTTTGCATAGTTGTCCTACGTACGGCAGGGTGAACACATCACCCTAGAATTCCATAGAATTGGAAATGCATGGTGAAAATGGCCTACCCTGGATCATATATTTGGTTCCAAGCTCTTTTAGTTCCTGGCTTTGGAACAAAAAATCAATATCAAATCTAGTCGTGTTGGCAAATGCCCAAGTTTGAAAAGGCTACAGTAGAACATCGAAAGCAGTAAAAGTGCTAGAATCTGAATGCCCGAGAACACACAATATGGATTTATTACATTTAGGATTTGCAAGAGTTTATAGTTCCCTGCATTTCTTGTGGTTTTGTATTTGCGTACAAAGTGTATTGTTTTCAAACTTGATCCCAGTAACCATATGCTAATCCACTGTTTGAATCAATTTTCTACCCTCGCCTATCACGTAACTTTCCTGGCCCTTCTCCGGCTGCAGGGCTGGGTTCCTGTTTTGTACCTGATTTGACTGACACCGAGCCGAACTCTCCTGGGGCCCGTAATGGGAGCAAAGCAATATGTGGTTAGTCTGATTCAATCAAGCCCAGTGCCTTCTCATCTGTCACACAGGCTGCTCTTGCGGTTCTTGGCTCCACAAATTATTATGAAAATGGTTTCACATTTGCTGCCAGTGGTAATGTTGCCTGCTTCCAACTTTGGGAAGAATATTTACAGTGTTTCCATCAGTTTGAGTCATATCGGAGCAAAATCAAAGTACCTCTGTATCTACTTACGTTTAGAAGCAATTCATTTAGAGCGTGTGGGTCGTGCGACGCTGGCTCCGACGCGGCCTGGTTACTCAGGGCTGTGGCAGCCCTCGTGGTTTTGAGTTACCTAATGGGAAATGTGCCTTGGAAGTAGGAAATAGTAAACACTCCTTGCGAGGAGTTGTTACCACGGGTGGGAGCTGGTGCTGAAGGGAAAACACGTTGCTGCCACACAGAGACAGCTCCGTGTAGAGGTTTTTTTTTAAAGCTGGTTCCTCAGGCTAAAGGGAGGAAATGGCATTTATCAGATGTGCTTTTTGAATTCTCACAGTAATCCTTTGAAACAGGTGTTATTACCCCAGGTTTGTTAATACAGAAATGAGCATGGAAGGGGCCAGGAAACCAGCTGATGGGCGGCCGCCCCGTCAGGAAGCGAGGCAGCTGGCTCTCCCACGCTGGCAGAGCTGCCCCCGCACCTGTGCCCTTTCTCACTCTGCATGGAGAACTCCAGGGATTTATCTGCTCTTCAGGGAAGCACAATGGGGTGTGAAAAGCTGAGTCTCCCCCATTTGTGAACATGTGACCTGCACACTTGTTTTTCTTTTACTTTTTAATATCAGACTTCTCGGGACCACACTGGTCAGGGACATCGTGAAAGTCTCCTGTGCACTTGACAACACAGCCTCTGTGTGCTGTGTGCTGTGTGCCTGCCGCCCGGAGTCCCACCCCCTTGTTCTTCCACCCCCTCTCTGTATGTCCCCTTCTCAGGCTTTACCGCTGCATCTGTAAAAACGGGGAGAGTTTCCCCATGTCCCTTGGCTGTCTGTGTTAGTGATACTAGGCTGGGGCCAAAGGGTTAGATGGGTCTACCCATTCAGTAACCCGTTCTGCCAGCCACCAAAGAGCATCCTGTATTGCTGACCTCACTTTTCCTCTCCTTCTGCCTTAAAATGGGTGGGGGGAGGGAGTTTCTCTGTTTATGAGAGAGGCTAACCCAGTCAACATAATTAGGGGCAAAGGGAAAAAGACATTTAGATTAGGAGTGGATGAGGGATTTTTTTTTGGGGGGCATGCATGTAGCAAGGCTGGTTCTCGGCGGTGGGGGTGGTGAGGGCGGTGAGGGGAGTGAGTGGGAAAGGAAGGGGTTGGATCAACGTTGCTGGGGGCTGTATATGCCGATGCTTTTCAAATGCCTTTCAGAGACATTAAAGGATGAAATTCCTTTTTAAAAAGTTAAATGAATAAGCTGTGCTCTGATTTCAAACCCTGTAGGATTTGGAATTCACAGGCTGTGGTAATAATTAAAGGCCATCCTCACAGGAGCAGATCATAGAGACGGCAGGCACCGTTCAGGGGCCACGTGCCGCGCGGCCCAGCGCCGGGCCCTTACCTGTGTTTTCCCCTCAAACCCTCAGCCCGGGAAGCATCGAGCGCAGGGCCCAGCATGTCTCCTGTGCTCAGAGCTGTTTGTCCCCGACGCCTGTCCTCTGCCCCGAAGTCGCAGCAACAGTGCAGCCACCTCTGCTGCTCCCGCTGCTGCCACAGGCTGTCCTTAACTCGGCACACTGCAGGTGCCCCGCTCACCATGTCACCCTGGCCGAGGAGGGACGCGGTGACCCGCTGTGATCTGGGAGTAAAGCCGGTGCCTGCCGGGGTGGCCTGCAGGGAAGCACTCTGACGGGGCCTGTGCCTTGTCCTGACAGCTGGAAGCACTGGATGGGAAAGACCGTGAAGGACATGGATGTGCATCTGCGCCTCCTGCACCCACCACCTCTGCAGGCCGGTGGTCCTGGTCCCAGCGCAGACCAGCCCCTGGGAAAGGCACTCACCCAGTCCAGAGCGGGACCGCCCCAGGCCTGCAGGTGCCCTTCTTGGGGAGTGTGGGACATCTGTGGCCCATGCAGAATGACAGCTGTGCTGGCCTGTGACGGGCATGCAGGGACTCGCTGACAGGCCACCCAGAGTCCCAGGCTGAATGGCAGAGAACCCAGACGAGGGGGACCTGGGACCTGAGGCCGGGTCTGAGGAGGTCTGTTTCACCGAGGACCAAGGACGATGCTTCACCAGGTGGGTGTGTTCGGGGCAGTGCCCCTGCCCCATGTTCCTGCCAGGCTGCTGAGGTGGTGGTTTCACAGGTGGCCCCCGCAACTGGGGCTCCCCACTTTTCAGTCATTGCACACCTTTGCCAGCTCCTGGATCTCTGCTTCTCACTTTTCTCGCTTGTGAAATGGGGTTAATTGTCCCATCATTATGGAGCATTTGAAGATTAAATAAAACAACCCAAGCATATTTCATAAGGTGTGTTGCCTGGCACATAGTTAGTGCTTAATCCATGTCAGCTGCCGTGGTGTTTACATGAAGTTTCTCCTGCTTGCGTTAATTATGCTGGTTGCAACGTATTAAAAGCGACTTTAATTTGTAGGATTATATTAGCATTTCCTAAATACATCTGTTAATGTATACCTCATGACAGCCCTAAGCAGTGGTTGGTGACACGGCTGAGCAGGCAGAGACCCAGAAGGGCAAGTCCCACGCTTCCTGTGGCCACCGGTGAGCGGGGGGGGGGGGGCAGGAGTCCCACTGCGTGGCCACCCGGCTCCTCCCACTCGCCATGTGCCTTGCAGCCGCAGCCGCAGGGAGAGCTGCTGGATCCAGAGTCGCAGAGTCAGAGTGGTGAAAGCCACCCGCCAGGTCGTGCAGTCCAGTCGGTCGTTTCCTGTGAATGGTTGGTCGCTCCCTTCTTGAACACTCTCAGGGACAGGAGCCTCAGTCTTCACAGGGCAGGCAGCTCGAGGTGTGCCTGCCTTTCACTGAGATGTGGAGGCTGCCTCATAACTTCTCCCTGTGTGGTTTTCTCTTTACTCCAAATCATTCAGAAGAAAGGCCAGTCTCTGTTTGCCCCATGGCAACACCCAGTTCCTACTGTGTGCCAGGTGCTGTGCTGGGCACAGGCAGTGAATGAGGGAGGGATTGTCCCGTTGCTCCTGTGAAGCCCACAGTCTAATGGACGAACACAGGTGAACCAGCAGAAGTGGCATGTGAATGGCGAAAACTGTTGTGAGATAATGAACAGGGCACCATGGCTGGGAATAAAGCATCATTTTTGGAGTTGTTGAGAGTCACACTTCTTAGGAGGAAAGGTTTCAGTTCTATCTTGATGACAAGGAGGGAGCCAGCCGAGCAAAGGACCAGGGGGTTGCCTCTTTTAGAGGAAAGAAGCTATGCATGGGCCCAGGGGTGGGAACAGCTGAGCATTTTTGGGGAACAGACGTGGTGCTCCTGGAGTGTGCTGTGTGGGGGACAGTGCCTGGATGTCCCCTCCCACCAGGGGCTGGCAGAGGCCTCTTTGGGATTTGGACTTGACTCCAAAGGCGGTAGGGAGCTATCAAAGGTTTTAAGCAGAGATGTCTGAATGTCGGATGAAACCTGGATCTGGTGGGGCTGGAGACACAGGACTAGAAGGGGAAATCTCTGTGCAAGGCAGCTACAAGCTGGCAGGTGTGGGGGGAGGTCACAGTCTGGGGTGAGCACTGGCAGTGCGAGTGAGGGGAGGGGTTGTGATGTGCTTTAAAAGCAGAATCCCTGGTGCAGAGATGAACTTGGGGTTGAACAAAAGGGATGAGAGGGAAGAGGTGCAATGAAGCATGGCTCCCGGAGTTCTTCCTCGACTGCCTTGACCGTGAGGTGGTGAATGGCACCATGTATTGGTGACTTGGAAACCAGTTGACCTGGACTCCTTCCATCAGTCTGCTGCTTTGTGTCCCCATCAGAGCTGAGCCACTCCTGGTCGGATGGTGCTTTCTTCCAGCCCAGTGCGGGGTGCACAGACATCTGTGTTCTATTCAATCAAGTTTACAAAAATCTCCCCTGTTTTGAAAACTGTTATGCAACTGGATAGACATTATGAAGAATAGTAAGAAAACAAATCCAAGTAATATCAGCTTCTAATGTTTGGCAAGCAAGTGCTGAAGACTTGATAGTAATTGATGCCTTATCACAAACCAAGTGCTAGTGGTAATGATTTCTGTTTTACAGAGGAGCAAACAAAGGCTTGTGTTGATTAATTAACCAACCCAATCCCACCTAACAGGTACACAGTGTGAAATCGAAATCCCGATCTGTCAGAATCAAGAGCTTAGGCTCTCACCATTAGCCAGAGCTGTTCCACGTGTTGCCAGCATCCCATGTTTCAGAAGAACTGCATCTCCCTGCCTGCTGCCCCCCACACTTTAGAAGTGGCAGCACATCATTGATCCACATCACCTAAGAGGACTTTCCATAATGTCCCTCCAATCAGCCCGATTCGTTTCTGCAGGAGAGACAGTTATACAAGAGCGACATGCTCCAGATCTACGTGGTTTCTTGTTTGCACATGCAATGGCGAAAGCACCTTATAAATCAAAAAAGTTGTAAGCCAGGTAGAGTAAATGATTTTTGTTGATGAATTGGTGAGATACTTTAAATTCATTTACACAGCATCTGATGTGAAATTCTTAAGGATTAGAGAGACAGGTTGATTTTCTCATTTAGCTAAAATGCACTTCACCCTCGGGTAACATGGTAGCGTCATCGGGAGGAAACGAGGTGAACAGTGGTGGTGGTGAGGAGAGCACAGGCCGAGCATCAGAGACTGGGAGCAGCTCGAGGTCTTTCCCAGGGAGGCAGTGGTACGATGCTCAGGGCTGGACTCTGTCCATTGCCCTTTTTACTTCGCAAGTGGGCCTCGTGCCTTCCGTTTCGCCACCTTGACTTTGAGAACTATCCTCATCCTAAATGGATAGTGACACTGAAGCCATCACTGAAGGTGCTGGATGAGGCAGCCCTCTCCTTTCGTCATGGGACTGAGCCGCTGTTTGGGGGGAGGGGCATCCAGTCGTCCTTTGACTGCCAATGGACAAGCCTAGAAAAGTGTTCACAGTTTATCAGCCGCATCCGCAGTGTCGGTTACCAAACTTAGGGCACTGAGAGACGGAACATCATCAGTTATCTCTTAGCCTAAATGAAGATTCATTAAGGGTAATGTACTCATTAGCCATAAAACGGCTTGAAAAAGCTTAACTATCATCGTGTCTTAGAATAACTCAAACCTTGGCTAAGATGGTTGACTTTCACCCCTGTGCAACAGGCAATCAGCATGTAATTAGTGGCGCACCTTGATTCGTTGATTGGAGTGCACCCAGGACGTGAATATGGATGGCGCTCCCCAAGTAACGTGTTCAGCTCAGCCGACGCTTTTCTGAAGCTACTTGTCCAGCGAGTTTCAGAGGCTCACAATGAATATGAATGTTAGCGATTATTTATAGAATAACTCTCTGTTCCCATTCTTAGCCTTTACAGAGTTATTTTTGAGTTTACTGTGACCTGATTTTTAAATCCAGGAAGAGAATGCTTTGCTGTTATTTTCCTTTTCAGACTCTGAGCTCCCCCAGCGAAGGAGCCGCCTCAGCCTGTGAACATCTAGCTCTTTCACAAACGGAACAAAGCCTCTGAGTGCTGTCCCACTCCGTTGTTGCTCGCTGCTCCTCCTGGCAGCATTTGCATATGCTGGGCACACCAAGAAATTGATATGTCCTGTGCGTTTGTGCGTGCACTTCCTTGCTCACGTCGGTGTCAGCAAGCATAAAAGCAGGTCTCCAGTGTAGCCGGAAAGCAGCTAGTTCTGAGCTTTAGCTTTGCTGGTTTGCCATACTGCACAGTGCCTTCTGGTTTCCCTTTTATTAACATTACAAGAAGAACATTTTTAAAAAAAATAAGTATATATTAGCAGTATGTTCACATTATAGGCGTTTTGTCTGGATGATGGGCAGCCAGACAACCACAGCTTCCTCCGCTATTGCTTCTTCATTTCTCCTTTTCCCCGTGCGGTTCCTGGCTTTTCTGGCGTTGGGGTTGGGAGTCCCGAGGATTCTCTGAAGCTACAAGAGTCTGGGCTGGCAGAGGCTCAGTCAGAAGGATGGGATCAGGGTGACCTGGTGATGATTGCATCCAGTGACTCAGTGCGTCATTCTGCTCACGCAATTGGCCACAAGTTGTGCCTGGGAGCCTGGAGCACCCCGGGCGGTGCGGTGTTCAGGCATAGACTGAAGCTACTGGGCAGGGAGCCAAGGCTGGGGAGCTGCGTCTGGGCCTCAGTTGGGCTGAGGGCTGTGTGCCTGCTGTAATGTAGTTCCAATCTATATGTAAGTCACCTGGGTTTCTCTTTATGTGTCCCTCTACCCCCCAGGGAATGGGACTGACTGTATTTGTGATACAGATTCTTTAGAGCCGAAGGAGAGTTGATGTTTTGAAAATAATGAAGAAAAAGAGACAGTATGTATCACTCACTGTAGCCTTGTCCAAATTAGGATTAGCCTTTCTCATTGGGGTGCAGAATTGCCTTTTGTTTTCTTTCCATTTTCCAGGGGAAAGCTCAGGTTGCCTCACGTGTTCAAATGAAGTATGCACGAGATATTTTCAGATGTTAACATTGGAATTGGCACCGGGGCCTAGATTACATCCCAAATGTGACATCTCTGAGACTTAGTTAATAAGGTTCTGTTTATAATAGCAGAGAGAATATTAAAATTCTCCCCCAAACAGCTTGAAATGTTACAGTGACTTATTTCTGAGGCATAATGGGAATGAGGAAAATTATTAATGTAGAAACAGCTAGGTGGATCAGCCTTCCTCCCCCCTTCGAATTAAGTGATGAGAATGGGCATTTGTGAAACTGATGGAATGCTCTTTGGGGGGTGCTTATTAAAATCCTAACATCGTTCCAGAGTTTTGTAGTGAATTCATTATCAGCTGTAATCCTATTAGGCCTGTTTTGTTTTTTAATCAGCATTCCATCCATGGGGCCGCTCCGTGTGCATCCTGTTATTCTGCTGGTCCGGTCCTCCTGCTCCCTTTTGTTCTGATGAATTAATTCCTCTCCTTTTCTGTCAATCACATCTCTCAGTTGCTCTCACTCAGTGTTGGCCCTTCCCGGGCCAGCTCAAGAGCACAGTTGCCTTGACGTCTGCATGCTTCCTCCTATCCACCCCACCCCAAAGAAAATAACAGTGGCTACTGAGGCTGACTTGTCCACTGCGGTATAAGATGGAGCAGGTCTTACTAAACAGATCCAACTTCTATTCAAGTGTCACCATCTTCACCCCTGAGTTCACACTGACTGTGTTATAAACAGAGGCCTCCTTGTGGAAATAGTTCCAGTTCGAATTCCGACCTGGGGAGGCTGCCTGGGGAAGCCCCTGCCTTCCTGTCCGTAAATGCGGATTTGTTTACCCATCCGTCCGTGTGCCTGTTCATACGGTGAGCAGCTGAGCACCTGTCGTGTGCCAGGCACTGCTCCTGTGCTGGAGGTGTGACAGTAGACGGACAGAAGTCCCTGCCTGCACAGGGAGTCCCGTTTCTCATGAGGGAGACAGTTGACAGTCAAGCTAAGTAAAAGAGTTGGAATGTTAGGGTAACTGCCAAAGAGAAAAAAAATAAGCCAGGAAAAAGGAGAGATCCAGTGGGAACCTGATATTTATTTGGGGGTCCTGGCATTTCAGATCGGGCCAGGGGAGGCCTCATGGAGAAGGTGGCGTGAGCGAGGGTCAGATGGAAGTGAGGGTCACGTGGAAGGACCCTCTGGGGAAGAGAGCCGCCCAGGGAGGCGGGTGGGTGTGCCCAGCTTGTGCAAAGAATCACAGGGATGTTGGGAGGAGAGGACACAGTGGGCATGTATTAGGAAATGAGAACAGAGAGGGGACAGGCCATCCAGACGTAGTAAGGACTTTGACTTGACTCTGAAGAGGGTCAAAGGGAGACGCTCAGGAGACTCGATCTAGCACAGGGGGGTGGTGCTGGTGGCTTGGGCCTCGATGGCGGTGGTGATGGCGCTAAGAGGCAGTTGGACTCTGGCCATATTTTGGTGGATTTGCTGATGGATGCTGATGGGGGAAGAATGCAAGAGAAGCTGCTTTGCTGGGGAAAGGACAGGAGTTCACTCTGGGATATGCTGGAAGTTCAGCTGTGGGTTGTCGAGTATATCGGTCTATCAGGGGAGGGACCCACAGCGGACGTGTGAAAGTTTTGAGAGTTGTTGGCCTGTGCTTGGTGTTTGCAGCCACCAGATCAGATGAGATCAGTTTGGGAGAGAGCGCAGGCCGGAAAGCAAAGTGGTCTGGGGACCGAGACCGCTGACTCCCATCTCCAGCAGCGTGTCTATTGCTGTGTCGAGAACGTCAGGTGATTAACTCATTTACTTTCCACAACTAGTCTGTGCACTGGGACATAATGTACCATCTTCATCTCGTGGATATGGAGACTGAACTCTAGGGGGTCGAGGAGCTTGCCCGCGGCCAGGCAGCTGTGAGCAGAGGTGCCAGGTTCGAATCCGTTTACTCCATATCTGGGTGCATTACTCCAAACTGTGCTCAATGAGAATGTACTACTGTGATAATTAGAAAGGAATCTTTAAAGTTTTTGAAAGGAAACAGTGTGTTTCCAGATTTGATTTTGAGATTGTGCATTTTTGTGGAGAAACAGGATCAGGATTTTTATCTTGTAAAGAAAACCGGAGTCTGAGTGTCCACTCTGTGCCAGCACACTCCCGTTTGTCTGCACGGCGGCCTTGGGAGGCAGGCGCTCTGGTTCCGTCTGACTTCCTGCCAGGGGAAGCCGACCGCAGTGGCTCGGTGGCTTCTCCGTGGCCCCGTGGCTGAGGCGCAGCAGAGCTGGGGTTCGCAGTCCTTCACTTCCTGCCCGCAGACCTGGCCTTGAGACTGTCTGCTCTCCCTGTGAGTGCTTCCTGAGCGGCGTCTTGTAATAGAGCAAAGCCAGGCAGGCGCGAACGGTGTGCTTAGGACAGGTGCTCATTTCGATGCCCAGGGTCCCTGGAGCTCCTGGACACACAGGGTCTGGAGCAGGTTTTGGTTGAGCAGTTGGGTGGATTCATGCCTAAGTGGGTTCCAGAGGCTTCTCAGAGGCAGTGAGCCTCCCACAGTGGCCCAAGGGCCCATGATCTCAACCATGCTGTGAAGGTTAAGGTGCTGGTCCTCTTGTGGGTGTCCTGCCCAAAACCTTCTCTGTAGTCACGGGACAGCCTGCATCATCCTCATCATCCAGGTCCCCCTGGCTACCCAGGGTGGCTGTCATTTTTACTGTTGGATGTAAGTTTGTGTGCTAGATATGGATCATCTCATAAACTAGACCAGCTGTTGCAAAGCCCTGAGGCCAAGATTCTTTGACTCAGCACATATACGCTAAGCTCGTAGTGTATGCTGGACCACAATGATGACAAAAACAAGCCCAGCTCTTGCTCTCCCGGAGCTTCCAGTTGAGGGAGGAGACATGTTACTCAAACAATCATGTAAGTAAAGGTAGCTTTTAAACAGTAACAAGCACAAAGTAGATACACTGTGCTCCAGAAGGTTGTGGAAGGAAGATTTGACATATGTAGAGAAGATCCTGGAAGGCTTCCCTGAGGAAGTTTCACTCAAGCTGAGACTTAGAGGAGCCGAGTGGGTAAAGCAGGAAGGAAGAGCTTTGCAGTTAGAGGGAACAGCATGTTTAAGTGCCCAGGGTACGTAAGAGGGGTTGAGGGAAGGCCAGGGTGCAGAAAGCAAGGGAAGCCAGCAGGGGCCGGACCACGTGGGGCTGCGCAGGGCACCTAAGGACAGTCGTTGCCACCCTAGCAGCAGTGGGAGCTCCCCACCCCCCGGAAGGTTTCCAGGTGGGTGTGGAGGGTCAGATGAAAGATTGGTTCTTTGAAAAGCTCCTAGTGGCTGCCGTGTGGAGGACGGGCTGGGCAGGGAGGGCTGGGGCCTCAGCCTGCGGTGGGAGACTGTCGCAGACTGTGAGCAGTCTTGGGCTGGACTAGAGAGGAGCGCTGCTGGAGATGCAGGCAGGTGGGCAGGGGTGGCCGGGGCAATGATCGCTGAGACAATGGCTTGAAAAGCAGCATTTCAGAGGCGCCTATTTCTTAGGACCCTCCATGCAATTACCCTTGTTCCGGGCACCGGTTTCTTGTGCAAGGAACACTCAGGTGGAGAAGACACTCAGGGAAAGTTGTGGCAGGAGGGGCATAGAGCTTCCATGCTTTTCCAGGTGTGCCATTCGCCTCTGGCCTTCAAGAGTTCAGCAACCTGAAGGCTTTCTGAGCCTGTCCTCTTGGGTTTTTCTGGAGGCCTCATCTACAGGCAGGATCAATTCAAGCGCTGGCCATTGGCGGTTCAGCCTCCAGCCTCTCTCCCCTGCCCCGAGGTCGGGGACACTGTGAGTTCCAACCCTCCAGTCACATGGTTGGCTTCCCCTGTGACCAGGCTTCATCCCTAGGTGTCTTTCAGAGGTTACTTCAGTAATATAGCAAAAGGTACCTTTATCATTCTCACTGATGAGAGAATTCTGAGGGTTTTAGGGGCTCTGTCCCAGGCACAGGGTTGGAGACCAAATCTGTATTTTTTTGTTATAAATCACAGTACCACAGCGGGGTACCTGCATATTTATGCCCCACCATGCCCCACCCAGGGTGCCGACAGCTGCATCCCCAGCTGGGAGGACCCCACAGCAGCCGTTGCTGGAGGGACTCTACCTGGGGGCTTCCAACCACCATGTACTCATAACTCTTCTCCTTTCCCATGATGGGGGCCGTGGGCTCAGCTGGGCTGGGCCCCTCCTGAGGGCCGACCGTCTGGGTGACGACTGACCAAGATCACTGCTGGAACCGAAGGCCACCCCCTTGTCATGCCATGGCTGCTGGCAGGTGTCCAAGCTCAAGGCTGACCTGCTGTAGGTTGTGGCCAAACAGCACAACCGCCTTGCCTGGGCCCCATCCTTTGTCCACGGCCCCACATTTTCTTCCCACCTGGGAGGGGTGACAGTGATTTAGGGCTGCGTCCCAGCTGATGTCGTGGCCACCTGTGTGCTTTGTTAAGCTATCTTTACAAAGAAATCGACACTAGGCAAAACCAGCACCATGCAAAGGTACCTTTTTAAAGGTATCTGTTGAGGGTTGGGTAAAATTAGTAAAAGAAATTGTTAATTGACTCAATCAAGGCAGGTTGGCAGGGCGGTTGGTGCCTGTGCGAGAGCCTTCCCTGCACTCGGGACCCTGCAGTGGGTGGAGCGTCACTCAGGCGGAAAGAAGGGCGTACAGTTATAACTCAGAGGGGGAGAGTGGCAACCCGTGGCCACGTGGGCCTGCCTTCTGCAAAGGGGAACCAAAAGGAGAGGCCAGATCGACTTATTTACCTCAGTCTGTTAAAAGGGTCATTTTACATCGTTAGGGAGAGAAGGAAACAGAAGGCATGATGGATGGCCCCTGCGCTGCAGCGGGGGTTTAATCACGGCCTGCAGCCGGCCACTCTGCTGTCCTCCGGCTCCCACTGGTCGTGGAGGGAGTGTGGACCAGGGAGCAAGCGGGGCTGCTCTGAGCATTTTGTTTTCGTTGGGGTTAAACCTGTGGACGCTGACCAGATAGTACTGGGCTCCCTCCTGCAGCTGGACGGTGTCAGCCTCCGTAATCAGAAAGCTCTGACCAGAGATGGGGCACGATCTGCTGTGGATGGGCCGGATGGGATCCATCCTTCCACTGAGTCCTGGTTCTCCTGGACCCTGGAGGACAGTGGTCAGCAGTGGCCCCACGTTAGAGGATGAGAGCTGTCCTCCAAGAGGGAAAAGAAGTGGGGCCTGGATTAGGGGGAGGGGCTCTGCAGGGAGTGGAGGCTGTGGGGGAAGGGCTGGGGCCAGGAGGGAGGAGGGGAGGGGACTTGGTTCTGCTCTGTGGATTCCCAGGGAGCGGGATGTCCGCCTCTCTTCATCAGCCCAGTTCAGGGTGACGCAGGCCTCAGCCTGGTGAGAGCAGACGGGCGCTCTCGCCCACCCCTCCGCCCTCCTCTCTGCCTGTGCCACCTGTACTCTCTGCCTCCACAGAACTAACCCACTGCAGTTCCCCTGGCAGGCTGCATGCTCTCGTGGTCCTGGGTCCGTGCACAGACTGTTCCCCGGCCGAAAACACGCTGCCACTCCCTCTATCTGCCTGTGCCCGCTGGGCCTTCGTGTGTCGGCGCTCCTTGGGAAGCCTTCCCAGCTGGGTAGTGGAGTCCCCTAGAACCCCTCTGTCTCCCCTCTGCTGTAGCCCCTCTCACTCAGCGCCCTGCAGCCTGTCTTGCGCTCACCTTGAGAGCAGGCACTGTGCCAGGCACAGCCGCTACTTAATACCTTGGTAACATGAGGGAGTGAGCAAGGCCTCAACGCGCTTCTCTCCCTTTGGTGATGGAAAACGCGTTATTGGTTCCAAAGCACAAAGGAAAAGAAGGCACCATGGCACCCATCTCTTCTTCCACCCATCAGCCCCACTGTGAGGAGGGGCAGGCCCAGACTCCGTCCCTGCCTTCCGGGAATGTTCAGTCTGAAACAGGCACACTAGCGTATCAGGTACACTGAAAACCAAACCCCTGAGCAGCCTGAGAATCCAGTGAGCCATTACACACTTTCCTGTTCTGCCCAGCAGAGTGAGGTGTGGGTGGAGTGCAGTGGGGTGAGGGGGGCTGTGCAGGGAGCCTCGGAGCTGCCTGTGGGAGAGGAAAGCAGGTCCAGGGCAGTCTGGGGGAGGCTGGGGGAGCCTGAGGTCATCCACACGAGTGCAGTGTCATCGCTCACCCGTTCTCCTGTCCACAGTTAAATCTGTCTTTCTGAACATATCCTTAAAGGGAAATAAATCACCAGCACCCTGTACCTGGAGCTGCCATGTTGTTATCACCAATTTGACTTCTCGAGGGCAGCCAGGTGCTGTTCATATTTCAAGAGTCATTTGCACCCCTAAAGCCGTACTGAGCTGTCGAGGATCTGCTTACAGCATCTAGACCTGCTTTTTCCTGCTGGTTGCACCCAAAGGTTTGGGGGCAGAATTAAGCATGGGCTGTGTTACTACTTGGAACTTCAGCCTTTCTTTTGTCCTTTCTTAACTGGGTTATTTCTTCCACGGCAGGCACCGGGCATGGCTTATGAGGAATCCTCACGATATTCTACAGTGACGACCCATTTTGGGTCTGGGGAGACGCCTATGTCTCACTTCATTCTCTAGACAGTGGTGCTGGCAAGGCTGGTGCTGGGTGTCCCTGGGCTGGCCAGATGCTTCTCCTCCACTGCCCTCTGCCTCCTCTTTTACTCCCCCAGGACAGTGGACCTCCAACCCTGAGCATCCCGGCAACGCCCAGGGCTGGCGGGTCGGCTCCAGGGCCTACTCAGAGTCTGCCCGCTTCTCACTCCCTCCGCGGCCACCCCTCTCCCCCGTCTCTCGTCTGGACCATGGCAGTGTCCTCCTAATTGGCTCGTCTGCTTCTTGCCCTGCCCCCTCCGGTCCATGTGCCACCACCCTCAGAGTGACACTTTCTCTTGATAAGCAGTGTGTTTTAAAACACACCTCTCTCTGCCTCCCGGCTTTAACACAGCCTCGCTGGCTTCAGGTTATTCCCTTCAAAACCAAACCGAACCGCACGGCCGTGTGAGCGAGGACCCAGGGTGCTCTTCCCAGACCTTGCTCCCGTCCCTCCTCTGCAGAGGCAGCTGCACTCCTGAAATGTTCATGCCCATGTGTGTGACTGTGTATGTACCTGTCAATAAACATATGTACTGGTGTTTTACATGTCCTACACCACATTAAGTGGTATCACACTGGGCTTCTTTTCATCGCAACAAATTTCTGAGGCATATCCATGCTGATCCGTGTGGTTCTAACTCATTCTCTGTAGCTGTTGGTCTATTGTGTACACAATTTATTTGTCCATCCTCCTGTTGATGGATAGTGAGTCATCTTTTCAAAGCGTAAATCAGACAGTGTTTCTGCCGTGTTGACAACCTCCTGTGCCCCAGGGGGAGGCTGACCCAGGCTGCACGGGCTTGTTTGCACAGTGACAGCACAGCCAGCACAGCCCAGCACAGCCAGACCCTGGGCAGGGAGGCGACCTCAGGAAGCAGAGAAATCCTTTTAACTTAGGCCAACTCTAAGCCCGTCTCCATTCCTACTGGGCAGTGGCTGCTGGTGACTAACAGACAGCATTGGACTTTGTTGCCCTGGGCTTCATGGGGGTGTCTAGAGAGCTGGGAGTGTCCTCCCCAGCCAGGCTGCCTCTGCTACTGGACTCTTCCCCTGGGGACCTCCACACTGGACGCAGCCCTGGGAAGGAGTTTCTCTGAGCTTGTTTTCCACACCGCTCACTTTATGATGCCCCTTCCCTGCATCTCTTCCGTGAGAGCAGACGTTTGCCAATGTGCACATGGGGGACTTTTCCGGAGCCCACCACCTCAGCTTTAAGACTCATGGACTTCGGGGACTGATCGCCCTAAATTACCCACCCCCATGGTCTCCAGTGGCCTTGGCTGGAGGCAGGTAGTGGGCCAGTAGCTCATGGATGGGAGGGCCTGCAGCTCAGTGGAGAGGCTGGGCCCAGAGACATGGTTGGGGGCCACCAGCATGTAGGGGGGACTTGAAGGGTGGAGTGTTGCTGTGCCCTTTCAGGGAGAGAATTGAGGCGAGAACCCCAAGAAAACAACATGGAAGGCAGGAAAAGCAGGAGGAGAACTCCCAGGGAACCGACACATCAGAGGGGGAGGCGCCTGGAATTGCCGAATCACCGGATTGCAGAAACCACAGGGAGATGTTCCTCCAGGGATGAAGGCGGACACGGCTGGGGGCTGTGCGAGCTGAGGGCCAAGCCGGGTGAGGACTCCGATGTGGCCTTTGGTGTTCGTGGCCTGGAGGTCGTTGGCCTCAGCAAGAGCAGCTCTTGTGGAGTGACATGATGGGCTGGGCAGCCTGAATGGGGAGCGAAGGCACTGTGGGCAGGAGGACCCGCCAGGTGGAGACGAGGGCCTGGTTCCGTGCCTGGGGGTTCGGGGTGCCTCTGAAGGAAATGCAGAGAGCACGTGGCTCACGGGCAGGGTCTCTGCTTGACCCAGCCTGTGTCAGGTAGGCCCTTGACTTAGCAAATGAGCCTCCACAAAGGTTATAATAACCACTGCACCCTACCAACCCCCTCAGGCCTTGTTCCTTCCCATTGTCCTGTGGGGCTAGAGGAAAGTTACTGATGTTATCTTGTGCACTGTGGTCCAGGGTCTTTGGTCTTGTGCACTTTGAAGACGTTTTCTTGAAGTGGAATTGAGTCCTTCCAGAACAGTGTTATTGACAACAGGTACAATCCAAGACAGGTCATTGGAGCAGGAGCAGAGCTAGCCCTTAGTAGCTGCTCCCTGCAGGAGGAGCCTGGGGAAGGGCGGCCCGTGAAAGCACTCAACTCACCAGGCCTCTTGTGGTCATCAGTGTGGTTCCCCCACAGACTCCTTCAGGAGGGTTGGTTGTGCGAGGGAAGGAGCTGAAGGGGACGTGGGTCCGAGAGCTGGTTCGTTAAGGATGGGCGTGGCCCACGCCTGCTCAGCTGCCCTACCTGCAACCCTAAGCTCAGGGAGGCATCGTGCCTGCAAGGTCAGGGGCTCTTTCGGTCCCCAGTAATCGTCTCTGTGCTGCAGTGCCGGCCGATTGGGTCCCAGAGGGAATTCGTTGGCACACATGGCCGTCCCCACTCCTGCCCCTTCGGAAGACCTCGTTTCTCGTGCCTTATCAGGATGCAGCACTGCGTTTGGTTAGTGCCCGTCCGGCAGCAATACCACATTCATTTTCTTTTCAATTACGGGCAGGAACCTTGAAAGGCCTTATCTAGCAGAGACACAGCCGGCATCTTCCCCATGCGGTGCTTCTCGACTGTCCTGCTGGGCCGCCTCCAGGTGCCAGCCGGGCTCACGTCTATTCTCTGTCCCCTCAGTGAGACGGCCTCCCCGGGCCACCTGGCACCATGGAGCCCATCGCCTCATCTCCCGACAGTTCCCACTGAGCTCACCTCATTCTTCTCTGAGAACTTTATTTATATCTTTATTTCATTAAGGAGTAGGAGGCTCCAAAGGCCCTGGGCGGAAAAGTGATTGTTACAAAACTGTCAGGTATTGAAGTCATACAAGAGCAGCTAATTTGTCTGCTTCTATTTCCTGAATTAAAAATAGAAGCTCAACAAAGTAAAATAATTGCTAAGACTCCTTCAGTGCTGGAGCCCGTGCCATCTGCCTGAGAACTTCCAGGGTTCAGTCACTGCTCAGGGATCCACGGGCCTGTTCCCAGGGGCAGCCGGTGACTGGGACTTCAGAGAAGGTGGCCTTGGTGCTGGAGCAAATACATTTTGCAGTGGAACTTACATGATGCCTCCATAGGCCTCCAAGGCAAAGAAAACAAGAAATAAAAATATCCCTGACCACCCAGGACCCAAGAAACGATGTTTCTCTTCTGTTCTGTATTAGCCTCTCTATTACTTCTCTCTCTCTCTCCCCCTCAACTGACCCTTTTATTTCCTCCTCCTCCTGCCTGCCTCCTCCCCGGGGTCCTCCCGTTCACTCACTCTGTGCCGTCCACCCTGCTGGGCACTGGGGATGCAGAGGTCAACCAAATAGACAAAACACGGAATAATCACCTAGTTAAGTTCTGTGAAGGGGGCACAGTGGCCCCACCCCCTTATCCGCGGCTTTGCTTTCCCCTGTCCGTCACCCAGAGACAACCGCAGTCTGAAAGTATTAAATGGAAAATACCAGGAGTGAGCAGTTCATGCATTTCACATTGCAGGCTGTTCTGTGTGGCGGCAGCACGGTGAACTCTTGCCCAGTGCCACTCCGTCTGGCCAGGATGTGACCACACCTCTGTCCAGCACACCCGTGCTGCCTGCACCACACAACGAGCCATTCTGAGAGAGGGACAGAGAGACCACAGTCCCATGACTTAGGTTTCAGTACGTTGTCATAATTGTCCCATTTTATTATTAGTTGTCAATTTCTCACTGTGCCTAACTCATAAATGAAACTTTGTCAGAGGGCTGTAGGCAGGAAAAACATAGTACGAGTGTGTAGAGGGTTCAGCACGATCCATGGTTTTGGGCACCTACTAGGGGACTGGGAAGGTGTCCCCTGCAGTAAGGGGGGACTGCTGCATGCCGTGTTCACTGTGATGGAGAATGAAAGAGACAGCATGGTCAAGGGCCGCCTCTCTGGGGTGGGGATATTCATGAGGAGGCCCGGGGCTGAGAGGGAGCCAGGCATGAGAACACCCCCAGGGACGGGGCTGTAGGAGGGAGCAGCAATGTCAGGGCCTCCAAGCAGGACAGATCTCAGAGCCCTCCGGGAATCCAGAGGCGCTGAAGGTGAGGGAGGGCAGAGTCGGGGGTGCTGACATGCTTGCTTCTCAATTCTCAAGAAGAAGTCCATTGCCTTCCATCCTCATCCTGAGCTGCCCTTAGAGTCTCTGAGCTGGGCCGTGAAGGGACAGAGGCCTCTTGCTTGGCTTCATTGGTTACAGGTGTGGGTGTTGATTTTCTCTGAAACCCTGCAGTGCTCCAGCCTGCAGCTTCCAGGAGTCCTTCCCCTCACCCCAAGCGTGCCATGTGGGGTGGCAGGTACCACGGGCTGATGGGGTGTTTCAGAGCAACAAATGGGAGGGTAACACGTCCGTCAGGCATCACTTCCGAGGGGCCAGGAAAGAGGAGGGTTTCTGTGACTGAACATGAGAGTCTGTTGAGGACGGTGGCTTGGATGTTCCCGTCCTGGGCCCGTGCCCACTGCAGGGGCTTCTCTGGGCTCCAGCTCTCCGAATCTTGTCTTCCCGTGACCTCATCCTGCTAACTTCCTAACCACAGCTGTGTACCTGTCAGAGAGAGTGAAATGCCAAACATGGGGGAAGGCACACTTCACACAGTAATTAAAGACAGCAAAGTTGTGTTTTAAAACTCTGATAAAGTTTGTTCTAGTCCTGGAGAGCCCTTCTGTTGGTCACCAGCTAAATCTGAAGGCCACGCTGCAATCCCATGACAACCAGAACAGCAGACGGGCATGCGGGATGTGCCAGGTGCCAGCCACTGTGCCCAGGGCTGTGTGTGGACTGAGCTGCCCCGAGGCCGGTGGTGTGCGCAGCTCGGCTTGTGAACATAGACAGCTGAAGCACGAAGAGCAGAGGAGTGACTAGCCCAGTCCCGCAGCTGGGAAGTGGGAAGGCTGGGTGGTTAGTCCACGTAGCCTGACTCTCAGCTACATACCTCCCTGCCTGCTGGTGAGGATGGGGCTCTCTCAGGGGCTCAGGGACTTGCCTTGGTCTACACAGCCAGCAGGATCTGGAGACTAAACTTAAATGCAAGTCTTTCATGTTCGAGTCTGAGGCTTTCAGCCTTCCCTCAGCTACCCCATTCTCCATGGGCCCCCCAGTGCTCCCTGGCCCCTCGGTGTCCTCCAGGTCCTTGGTGTCCCGGATCCCACCCTAGACCCCTGCTGCACAGAATGCAGAAGAACCACCTGGAGAAGTGAAAAGTGCAGGCTCTTAGGTGTTGCCCCCACGATCTGGATTTCAGGAAGTGAAACCTGGGACCCATGTTTTGAGGTGCACTCAGAGTGTGAGCCCAGGTGCTTATGCTGTGAGCAATGGTTTGTGGGCTGGGGACCTGTGGTGGTTCGCATGTCCCTTTGCCTGACTTGCATCTTTGTGGAACTGGCAACTCCTCCGTGTGCGACCTCATGCAGGTCACTGTCATACCATGTGGAGGTTTTCACACCTGCCCCCGCCCCTTGCCAGAGGCTCACTGAAGGCACGGCCTGGGTCTTACACATCTTTTATATACACTCCCTGCCACACGCTGAATTCTGCGTAATGATTTGTGGGATTGCAGGCGTTTGAAAGGATGTGTTTATACATGACAAAATGCCGTGTGTTTACAAGAGAGTTGCCTGTCCTTAACTTGTCAAGGCTACGGGGGACCTAATGGGGTTCTCTGTCACTCACAACAAGAACACAAGTGCCTCGGCCTGTACCTAATAACCAGAGCAGTAGTTGTTTCTGGAGTCGCGGGAGTGGCTGTCTACTAAACCATTCTCACCCCTTCACTGGGTCTCCATGGAAATCGAGGACGTGGCCCTGGGAGGTGATTAGCCAGACGCTGGGCTGTGTGGCTGCAGAGAGGAGGATATCTGGAGTTAGGAGCTTAGCCCAACGCTGTCACAGTCGGGTGTACGGGCTGTCTGGATACTGGCCATCTGGAGGCCTTCAGTTCAGGGGCTCTTGGCCGCGCCCCTGCCGCAAGCTCGCATCCCTGCACTGGATGGGGGATGGTCAAGCCATCTCTGCCTGCAGGGACTTCACAGTCTGTTGAGAAACAGGGAGCCAGAAAAGAAATGTTGATGCAGAGGTTAAGTGTGAATGGGGAGGTCATCGAGGGGCCGGACTGGTGTGTGGGGTGAACCCAGGCTGTGTCCGGGACTTCCAGCAAGTCACCCCTGCTGGTCCCCCACATTGTGGAGCAGGGATGGTCGTGGAACTTCTCATCTGCAGACAGCAAACATCAACAGATATACTGACGAATAGGTGTTGGGAGACTGAAAGCTGAGAACACTGTTCAGGAAAACCTTCCCAGAGGAGATTGAGTTGTTTAGAAGAACAAATAAGACTTGGCCGGAGGAAAGGGATGCTGCAGGTGGAGGGAGCTGGGCAGGGAGCGGGGACACTGCAGGTGGAGCGAACTGCATGCGCCGAGGCGTGAGGGAGATGTAGGCTGGTCATCGGTCACTGAGGCATGGCGTTTAGGTGGCAGGAGCCACAGCTGGTGATGGCCAGAGAGAGGTGCCCTATCGAGTATTTTAAACTTTATTCCAGAATTGATGGCATCCATCGGAAGAGGTTAAGCGAAGTGGCATACTTGAGCTTGTGTTTGTGTATGGTCTGTATACAGAGAGAGATACTGCACTCTTTAGTTCTGTTAATGAAGCTGTGGTCTCTTTCCATGACCATACTCTTGCAAGAATATTTACAGATTATTATCTCCCTGCCCCTTTTAGCCCACAGTGGAGGTTTGGTGGCTGGGTGCTTGGGGATTCGAACACTGGGGGAGTGTCAACTTCATGATCAGGTCTGGTTTCCCATGTCCCACGGTCTCCTGGAGGATGAAAGGGAATCATCAAGGAGTCCTAACCAGATTTCCCAGGCCTGATTTAGATTACCATACATTATCCTCAGCTGGAGAGCTTGTGATGGTGGCAAGATTAGCTCACACTTTGCATTTGCTCTGGGAGTTCACACGGCAGCAAGCCTGTTTGTCAGCTAATGCTCCGAAGTTTCCAGCCTCCGCGGGGACTGCGCTCCAGCTCTGTGGCATGTTTTATTCAAATGCAGCAAAAGAAAGGTGCAAAGCTGATGGCGAGCTGGAAGCTTCTAGAATTAAGAAGCTATCGTTGAGGCTCTTCGCAGTCTCGCCCCGTGATTGTCATTTTCTGAAACCAGCCCAGAACTTTCATTTCTGAGGCTGGAATTTGAGAAAGCCCCATTTTGTGAGCTGAATCACAGCCCCCTGTTGGTGGGGGCATGAGACCTGCTCTAGTCCCAGGGGCTGACAGAGTGAAGGCCTCTAAACAGGTCCCTTTGGGTCACGCCCTTGTCCAGACACTGGCAGTGGCTCCCACGGAGCAAGGAGGAGTCCAAACTTACCCGCACAGGGTTTTGGTTCTTCTGTTCTCATTGCAGACGAGACCACCCTCATCTGGAGTAGAGCATCCCACACCACATCCTCAGTGTCCTCCTTTCCGTGTTTAATCATGCTTCTTCTGAGAAGGATGCCTCATTCCTACCTGCTAGGACCCTCATGTGCCCGAAACTGTGCTGTTTCCTGCACTGTGCCTTCCATTTCTGTGGGGGGGTAGGGGGGGGCCTGGGGGCAGGGGAGCGTGTTTCCCATGGGTTTCCCATAGGTGTGTTTGGACTTCTGCGAGGGTCATTTGTGAAGCTGGCACTCAGAGGTGGAAGATCCTTGAACCCATGATCTTGAGGCCCCTTGGCTCCCCATTCTCCCCCCGTGCCCCCTGGGGCCCCTGGGCCCCCCAGGCCCAGCCCAAGACCTGCATATATATAGCGTTGGAGTCTCTTCCAAGCCCAACCTGACCACGCCGTCTGCACGGTCACACGTTATTTCGGTGAGAACCAGGACAGGGAGCAGCTCATTCCTGGCCTTTTCGTGTTTTTCCATTGTCCCAGTGCCTGATCCCTGGGGCTTTCTATTTTGAGACTGTGTTCATCAGTGTGTGGGAGGGAGCGCAGTGAGGAGAGGGAAAGGCCCCTCGCAGGGCTGACCTGAATATCCGAGCTCACCTGGTTCTCTTTCAGCCGACCAGCGGAGTGTTGGCCGTAGCCGGAGGCACCGGTGGGTGGCCAAGGGAACAGCGCCAGGGAGTCAGGCCATCGGCTTGGAGCAGGGGCTTTGGGAAATAATCCACCCCACCCCCGATCCTGGCTTCAGGGTTAGAGGAAGATTTTGAGTTTGATCTTGTCTCCTCCAAAATAAGAGTCATAATGTATGACCCAGAGTCAATGAGGAATGAGATGCTAATGCAGGTGAGGTGCTTCAGAGTCAAGCACCTGTTCTTCCCCTTCCTCACCCCAGTCATCACCCCCTCATTTAAACTGGCCCAGAACAGACTTAGAAACATTACCAAAGGTAATATTGATTAATAATGACATCTTACACTTGCATCTCCCTTGCTTGGTTTAGAGTGTGCGATGCTCAGCTCTGTGAGTGCTCCCGTGTGCCGGGTGCTCCGGGTTCCGGGCCCCAGTGTGGGAGCGCTGGGCAGAGAACTCCCGCCTCCGCAGGACCCTGCAGGTCGCAGCTCTGTGACCTCGGGCAAATGATTTAACCCTTTCAGCCTGTTTCTTCACTGTCATCGAGAGGCCGGCAGTCACTTTGTGGTGCTGCTCTGAGGATGAAAGGAGCTGGTTCCTGGAAGCTCTGGCACCTGGCATCCAGTGAGGGCACTGTCCATGTCAGTGCTGGGCTGTGGGGGAGAGGCGGGGCCTCAGGCCTCCCGGAGTGCATCGCCCAGGGTGGGAGAGGGCCTCACGCACAGAGGCCATGTGAGGTAGACAGAGCCAGTCCTACCCCTCCTTCTGGCACAGTCAGGGGCCTGCCCTGGCTCCCACAGGTGGCAAGTGGCTGAGCTGGGGCTTGGAGCAGGTCTGCCGCCTCACACTCCAACCACGCAGCCAGGGGGATGGGCCTCGGTCTGTCTCTGCGGGGGAAGAGCAGGCAGGTAATCTGAGGTGGTGCTGTGCAGGACTCACTGCTTGGGGGGCTTTGGGGGTGTGCAAGTGGTGGGAAAATAGGGGTCACGAGAGGATATCCCTCCCTTGAAGAGAGGAGTGGTCCGGGGCTTTCAGGAGCCCCAGCCAAGCACAGAGGGGCAGGGTGGCCCCTGCAAGCCCACCAGCCCGGGAGCCTTTAATTCACCCCGTGTGACGCCTTAAGTGTGCACATTAACTAATTGGTGGTATTATGCCCTATTAAAGGGAGCAAACGACTGTGCCTTTTCTGAGACAGAATCAGAGCTGAGATAGGGTGCTCTCACAGGAAGTCTGAGTCAGGCCTTTATTTTTAGATCAAATGGGAAAAGGGAGCAGACATCTTGTTTTTTTTCTTTCCACTGGGTATGGCTAGAAAACTGGTTCCTTTCAGTTTTTTAACCCGTAATGGGTATGGTTCTCAGCAGACTGGGATGGATTCTGACTTTTCTACACAGTCCCATTTTTATAATTGAAACCTATTTTTAATATTGGAGGAAAAATAATACCAAAGATTAAATAGCATGGATGCCCTCAGAAATGCTCCACAGCCAGTCACTTATTAACCAGCCTGCAAACCGAAGTTGCCATTCAGGCCCCACCACGCCATCGTTTCCCTGCACACCTGCTCTCCTGGGCCCACTCCGTGCCAGTCCCCGGGGCCCTCAGCCCTTGGCTAAGGTTGCACGGAGCTCCTGCCACATTGCAGACACCTTTCCGGGCCCCAGGACCCAGTGGTTCACACAACAGAAAAAGATGCCTCCTGGGCGTGCGTTCTGCTGGGAGAGAATCCAGAAAATATCAAATCGCGCTAAATGCTACAAAGGAAAGCCAGGATGATATGACACAAGTGGCTTCTTTCGAAAGCATGATCCAGGAGGGTCCTTGGGAGACAGGGCCAGTGTGAGTGACAGAAAGGAGCCAGCTCTGCAGGGCTCTGGGGAGACGCTGTAGGTCTGGCACCAGCTTCCTGGTATGGGGCGGAAGGAGGGCAGGTCGGTTGTTGTGGCTGGCCCAGAGGGGGCTGGGGGCCCGGAGAGGGGGGCTGAGAAGGGGCACTTGGCAGGTCATGGTAGAGGCTTTCCAAGTCACAGGAGAGAGTTCAAGCAGGAGAGGGCGGTAGTGAGGTTTTCATTTCTAGATGATGACTTTGGCTGACCTGTGGTGAGAAGATCACAATACCCACGGAGACAGGTGTCCAAAGAGACGATGAGGATGGACAGAAGAGGCCACCTTAGGACATGTTTAGGAGGAGGCCGCTGAGACTGACTGATGATGTTGAAGTAGGAGGTGAGGGGATGAGAGGAGTCGAGGCCTCCTGGGTGTCTGGCTTCGGGGCCGAGTGGGTGGTGCTGTCATTTACAGAGATGGAAAGGACTGGATGAACAGCAGGTTTTGCAACTCGAGAATGTTATGTTTGAAGGTTAAGTGTGAGCTTCCCTACTAGACAAACAGAGGTGTCGGATCAGCCACCAGTCACACACATGGGCACGTGGGAGAGGCCAGAGTTGGAGACAGAGCTGGGGTGCAGCCCTGCCCCCACAAAGCCCAGTCTACTCCTGAAAGCTGGGGCTCCTTCCTTTCCTTCTCCAGCCGATGTACCACTAAGGTGCCGCCCATTCCCCTTCACAAGCCCAGGTGTGCTGTGACGGTTGCCATGGTTCCAGAGTGGACCTGTGCACCCACTGGGGCGGGCAGTCTTGAGGGCACAGGCCCCGTCTGAGGGTGGCCCCTGCTCTGCTCTCTCAGAAGAAAGTGAGCTGACCAGGCCGGTCCGAGGCTCTGACATCCCCCCGTTTCTGTAGACAAAGGACCTTGGGCTTCTGAATTCGATTCTTGCTCTGCTATTGAGTTAGGCTAAAAAGTCAAGGCCCTTGACCTCCCTGAGTCCACTCTCCTGAAATGTGCCAAGTCCACAAAGATGCTTTCCCAGTGGGAAGTTGTAGGGGTCGCCTGGTGCCGCACGGGCGTCACCAGCATCACCCCCAGAGAAGACAGTGCCAGCAGCAGCGCTCACGAAGTAAGGATTGGACCAGCTGAGAAATTCTTCTGCTTGTCCCACAGAGTGTGTGCTTTCCATGTGCAGGGGACTGAGAGGTAAACAGGCTAAGTCCTGTCACTGTGAAACTCATGTTCCAGCAAGAGAATCAAAGGGAGAGAGTCAGACAGACAGGTGAGCCCGCGTCTGGGCAGTTTTATCGGAGCAGCTGGAGGGCTGAAGGCCTGTTGGAGGCAGTGTCCCTGGCTGCACGTCGGGAAGTGCGATGGGCTGACCCTTCTGAGTGCCGGGGCTGAAATGGCCCCAGAGATTCTCTCTCTAAAGCTGCAGCCTTTGCTTCCTGCTCACCTGCCAGGGGTGTGGAGCTGATTTCCAGAGGGGGTTGTGGCGGCCTGATGGCCACACTTCTTACCTGTACGCCCCATGCAGGACAGGAGGCCATGGGCAAACCTGGTTTTCTCTCACAAACCCCTGTTTGGAAGGCATTGGCCCTTGCTTCGCCCCCCCCCACCCCCCCACCTCCTTCCCCCCCCACCTTGCACTCTTCAGTGGAGATCTCATCTTATTCTCTCTCCTCCTCATTTCCCTCTGCCAGCCACCAAAGATGTTTTTTAAAAGGCTCTTCAAAGTGAATGCTTGGGGCTCCCCGTCTTCTTATCTTGGCATCCGGAAGCAGTTTTGTGGAAACTTTTTGTCAAGCAGCGTTGGTGTGACAGGGAGTTTCAGACTTTATCTCACAGCTCTGCATGTTCATTCCCCTGCTGGCCGAACCCCTCCATTCCTTGCCTCCCCTCCCAGCCTCCTTAAGGCCCCTTTCCCTAAGTGCGTCTGTCCGGTCTTTCCTTACCTGTTTCTCCTCTCCTCTTTGTACCCCCTCTGCCCCTCCTGTCTTCCTCCCAGGTTTTCTCTTATCCTTTCTCTCTCTCCCCAAGCTGGACACCCTGAGCTCCTTCACCCAGCTGCCACTGAAGGCTCTTTCCCGACTCAGGGGCCTCTGGACTCTTGCCACCCTGGACGCCTTTGAAGATGCCTTTGAAGGTATGGGATGGCCCCTGGCACACCTGCACCGAAGGATGCCTGCTTTGCCTGCTGGCTGGAGTTGCCCTGATTTCAAAGAAAGCAAATGTTGTCTTTAACTCCTCCTGGTGGACTTTCTCTGGGAGGAATTTCTTCAGCTACTAAGGAAAATGCACACCCAACATCCAGTCATGGAGGGGCGGGCACTGGTCTATGAGGCCATGTGCTACCATCTCCCCCTTGCCTGGGCATACTATCCAACCTTCTGCTAATTAACTCCTCCAGTGTGTGGGGAGTGACTCCTTTCTGTGAGGGGCAGAGCAAGGCTTTGGGTGCTGCTGGAAAATTCCTGGCAGAGGAGGACATGGTCTGAACCCACAGGACAAACAACAAAAGGAATGGTAGCTACGTGCTCATGTGTCAGACCTGGGCGCTGCCCCTGACCACCCCCCAGACCTGGGCAGTGCCCCTGACCACTCTCCAGACCTGGGCACTGCCCCTGACCACCAGCCAGACCTGGGCATTGCCCCTGACCGCCACCCAGACCTGGGCACTACCCCTGAACACCACCCAGACCTGGGCACTGCCCCTGACCGCCACCCAGACCTGGGCACTGCCCCTGACCATCCCCAGACCTGGGCACTGCCCCTGACTATGCCCCCCAGGAGTGCGCCAACGGAGGGCCCTCGGATGGGAGGCCTCAGGATTTTGTTGGCGCACATCAACTACTGTTGCACTTGATTAATCATATATTGTTATTAGCTCCATATGCAGTGTATTAGCATCATTTTTCTTTTCTATCCACACCAGCCTGCCCTCCTGCTATGGCTGACTTGTATTGATGAGAACTTCCTTTTGGTGCATGTCTATTCTGATGAAGGAGCCATCTTTCTGAGGACTGAGGTGATGGGTGCCTATAGTCGATTTTAACTATTGATGGGAAGAGTGTTTATGTATGCAGATAGGTGCTTATGTGCAGGATAGGGCAAAAGTAGGTTTATAGTTGTTCCTGTGGAAAATAACATGATAATTAACAAATACCAACACAGGAATGAACTCTGTTTCATGTGCTCACAACTGTAAACCTACGTTTGTGCACCCCATGTGTGAGTGCAGACATGTGGCAGACTTTGGCGAGGGGTCTTATAGCAGTTACAACACGCCAGCCTCATTTAACCAGAGTCCAAGTGTCTGGGGAGACGTGCAGGGAGCTTCCCAGCCTCTAGGTCACGTCACACCACACGTGTCTTTGTGTCTACTGCCAAGGAGGGAGCAGGGTGCCTTTCTCCAAAGGAGAGCCCTCACCCCGAGCCTGCTCGAGATGGCCTGGATGGCAAATGCCTAAGACAGTTGGTGACAGGCTGGCCATTTCTGCGATGAAGGCACAGGATCTTGCTCCCTCGAAGACAAGTCAAATATCATTGTGGGATTTGCCGGGTACTTTTCGTCTTATGAGCTTTTTGTCCCTGATAGCATGATCAGTGGGCAATGTTAATGGTGGTCGCCTTAGCTTTAATTCAGGCATTAGGAAGATGGGCTAATAGCTTAATGTTCTTGGCATTCCCCAGGCTCGATACCCAGGTCCAGAAGTCTCTTTCCCTGGTGTTAGGTGGGCACCAGTGTAGGCAGAATTGGACATGGGCGGTGCAGGCCTCCGCCTTTGCTACTATCACAGATACACTTCAGTTTTTTGGGAGTTTTGGGCCAGTTGCGTGCTTTCCCCAAAGGAGTGACTGTGTATTGCATCTCACAAACAAGTGCGTGTGTCTGTGAGTGAGTGTTGAGGTACATCCGCAGTCACAGATCTAAATTGTGGTCATGGGGTGGGGGGCTGGGGGACAGGAGGGGAGGGTTTGGGAGCTGTTTTTGAACCCATGCTATATGCCAGGAACTCTGAAAGCACTTTATATGAATTGCCTGCTTTATTATTTGACAACCTTATGAGGTAGTTACAATTATTTTTCCACTTCAGAGATACACCGAGGTCAAGAAAAGTTAAGTGGATTGTCCAAGGTCACACAGCTAGCAAATGTTGAGGCTGGGATTAGAACCTGGAGTCTGAGCTCTCTTACCCATCCTGCTGCGCTGGCTGACATTAACACTTGGTAGAAAACCCAGCAATTCCCAGTAGTGCATAGACCGAACCATGACACACAGCTTCAACTTCCTGGTGCCTGTTGCCTGTTGCAGCTGCTCTCTGCCCCAAGCAGCTCACAGGGGCACCACAGAGGTCAAACATCTGCACCAGCAAAGTTGTCTTTAGTTTACTGGTGAACCATGCTGTGCTCCGTACATATCACACCATCGCTCTATTGCTCAGTTTCCCTCTGCGTGGCCAACCTACCAGTGCTTTTCCTGTCTCCTCTGGTCCCCTGGTCCCATTTTTTCCCACCCACAGTGTGTGCATGTCTTGTTCTACCCACGTTTCAGAGCCCACCTCCAACGCCCCCACTTCCGATGGCTCCTTCATGCCTGGTGTAAGCAGCTGTCTCTCTTGCCCTCCTCCCCACAGTAATTTGTCCTCATTCTCTCTCATGATGTCTGACTTTTCCTTTTGTAATTTTACAAGCTCATTGAGGTCAAGGACTGACTAACTGCACACAGTCTGCGTAGGGCTGTGTGTGTGTGTGCATGTGTGCGTGCCTGTGTGTGTGCATGTGCGTGCACATGTGTGTGCTGGGGGATGGAGGGAAGCCCAATGTTTCCGACATAGCACAGTATGTGTGAGCAGGTGGTAGTGGTCTTGTCTCTGGCAAGGTACCATTCCTTGGGTGATGCCCTCTTGACAGGGGACATGGCACCCCTCCACCCTTCGTTCTTTTCTCTGGACCCCTCTTTTCTTTCTGGCTGTCTCTATCATCTGTTGGAGGGTACAGGCCTGGTAAAGGGCCAGGACTTCCCTGATGCCAAGCCAGGACGGTATTTGTTCCCTGTCTACTATGAACTCCTGGGTATTCAAACCTACCAATGAACCAGCTTTGGAACAGAATCTCTGATCGAGGCAAATGTTCCCTTCTGGAGTGGGGGCTGTCACCCACCTTCTGGAATGAACCTTTGCATCTCTGTCCCTCTGCTATAGATATCTGAGTCGGGCATAAGAGGATGGACAAGGCTGGGTACTAGGGCACAAGGCACAGGTGTCAGGACCACAAACTGAAGAGGACAGCTAGGACACGGTTCCGAAAAGTACAACAGATTTCACTGTGCAGTGGAAATGAGGACTTGTATGAAAATAATTAGGAACTGTAGCCCCAGGAAAAGAAGCCTGCAGGGAGACCTGGTAATTGTCTTGAAGCTTATGAAAGCCAATTACACCGACAAGTTAGGTCAGCCGGTCTCTTCCCCGTGGACAGGAGAGAAATCCATTTAAACTTGAAGTGGGGTGTCAGCTAAATGTGGGTTGTTACTGCTGGCGAGGGCTGTCGTGGAAACGCTCGCATCAGAGTTGGAGGAGGTGTCCCCCATTCCAGAGGGAGCACTTGGGCAGAACTGGGGGCTGGCGGAAGTATGGTTCTGTCCCCAGGCCTTAGACATCAGCTTCGAAAGGCACTGTAAGATGTGAGTGAGAGCTTAGGAGGCGGCACAACGTGGTGGCTGGGTCGTTCACAGAGGCTTGATCTCTTACCTCCATCTTTTACTAGCTGCGTGAATTCGGGCCAGTTAACTACGTCCTCTGGGACTCTGTCCCCTTTACTACAAAATGTAGTAATTACACCGTGTGGCATCATTGTGAGGGTTAGACGGTAGCAGGCATACATAGAACTTAGTAGCTGCCTGGCACATGGGCAGCGATGTGGTAGCTAGATATTTACAACCAGAAAGGCTGCGTAGTCTGTACCTGAAAGGAGTCAGTGCCCTGGTTAAGGAGATTTGATCAATACACAGATATTTGGTCTATAAGCAGAGCCAAGCTAGAATTTTTAGGATCTATGCAAGTTCTGATCCATATGAAATTCAAAGTAAAAACACTGCTAATCTACAAATAAATGCAAAAAAGGCCAATATAGTACTGATCCTGGCCCACAGCTTTGTGGTGGTGGCTTTTTTCTAATGCTGCAGTCTAATGAAAACATTGGTGCCCTACCCACATGCTCAGTCTGCTGGTCGGCGGCCGCCCCAGGAACGAGATGGAGTAGCAACTTTGTTGTGCGTTCGTCTTCGGTCTCTCCATCAGCAGACAGTTCCTGGTGCTTGATCTGGCTGCATCTGGCTGTGGGAAATAGACACTGATTCTGTTGACTTAAGAAAGTTTAAGAAAGAGGTGTTATTAGAAAGATGGCAGGAGCTCAATCAGAGCCCTGCTGGGGGTGAGAGGGGACACTGGTCAGAAACTGAGGGCCCTGCAGCGCATCCTTCACCGGAAACAGTCTGGTCCCAGTGCTGTCGCCTTATTGTGGTGAATTTGATCTTCAGGTTTTTTTCTGAGTTGCCCCCTGAGGACTCTGTGCTCAGGAGAAAGAGGTGCCTGGCCCCTCCCTCCACAGGGAGAGAGGCAAGCCTGAGTGGGAACTTCATTCCTACCAACACTGCAAGCAAACGGGAGACCTGGTGCCAGGAGGAGGGAGGTGGATTCTGGCCAGAAAGTCACAGCCGTCCTGCCACGCACCTGTTGGGTCCTGTGCACACCAGCACGATAGTGACCATCAGCCATGGACTCGGCAGCTTGCAGTCCCCATTGTTTCCCTGTCCATGTGCTTCCATTTCATCTCTGTAAGAGACAGTGGGGCCTTCAGGGCCCATGGGGGCAGTGACCCCAGTCTGTAAGCTTTGTGTCCCCTGTCGGGTACTCAGCGAAGGTCCAGTGATCGAGCGATCGATTGCATTGCTATTTATTGGGTTCTGAAGTGAGTTCACTGCTGTCAGCACAGACAGATGGTGGTTGGGCATCCCTGGGGTAAGGACGGTATACTAGACATTGGGACTGTATAATTAAGACTAGAAACAGCCCCTTGGCCTCAAAAAAAAATCAGCCCATACCTCTCTGTGGTTGCCAGCTGAGTTCCAGCATCGCGTGCTGCAGGCCTGGGTCTCTGGTGGAAGGTTGAAAACTACAATAAAGCCATCCCCTTGACTGCTTCATTAAATCATGCACAGATGACAGTGCATGAGGTATGGATGCTCAGAGAACTTGCCCTCCTGCAGGAGGGAGGGGCCTCAGGGTAATTGGTTTTTCTGCATGGCAACTGAGTTGGCTTGGAAATATCATTACTGTTTCCCTCACCATGTCTAGCCCTGTCTATCGCTGGAGGGGTGGACCCAACAAGGTCTTGTTTTCCGAGTCCTAATTATTCTGCCATCTCAGAGGCGGCACAATGAGTGGAAGGGTACAGCGAAGTATTGGCATTTCCACGTAAGGCAGCCTGCAGGATGGGGCACTGCCTGCGGGTCAAGTGTGAGGGCGATTCTGATCATCTTTCCGGCAGTTGGTAAAGTATTATTTTGTTCTCTCATCCATCTGGGAAATTTAGAATGGCAAAGGTTGGTGTCAAAGGCCAGGGATGCATTCGGTGGTGGTGAGGGGTTAGGTGAAATCATCATTGAGCTTCTCGAGAAGGAAGGCTTCTTTTTTTAATTGGAGCAAAGTATAAAATCCTACGCTTCACAGACCAGGTGCTCAGGCCAGTTGCTGGTCAGGGCGGCAGATTGTCCAGGCGATTTAATATGGGAGACGTGTACAGTGCGCCAGCAGCTGCTCTGGTGCCCTTAATGGGATTTCAAGTCACAGTAACCTTTGTAATTGGAGGCTCGCAGACAACCTATGTTTATTAGGGAGGTTTGGTGGCTGTTGCATTGCCCTCTGAGGTTGGACAGGTGTTCAAACTCTAGCTGGGAGGTGTCAGCTGCTGGAGTTCAGCAAATCCAGGACCTCTGTTCTGTGCCTACTCTGTGCTGGCCTGGGCTTTTGTTCCCTTCCTCCATTTCTTTTTTTTTTTAAGTATTTTTTATTGATTATGGTATTATAGTTTTCCCAATTTTTCCCCCTCTATCCCGTCTCTGCCCTGCATCCCCAACCCTCCAGCATTCCCCACCCCTTAGTTCATGTCTATGGGTTGTACATAAGTTCTTTGAGTTCTCTGTTTCCTATACCATTTCTGACCTTTCCCCATTTATTTTATGCCTACTAATTATACTTTTTCTTCCCTGTACCTTTCCCCCTCATTCCTCCCTTCTCCCTCCCCACTGAACTCCCTCTGTGTGATCTTCATTTCTCTGATTCTGTTCCTGTTCTAGTTTCTGTAGTTTTTGTTTTCGTTGTTTACCTTTTTCTTGTAGGTTCATTTGTTGATAGTTGTGAGTTGGTTGTCATTTTATTGTTCATATTTTTATCTTCTTTTTTTTAGATAAGTCTTTTTAACATTTCATATAATAATGGCTTGGTGATGATGAAATCCTTTAACTTGACCTTATCTGAGAAGCACTTGATCTGCCCTTCCATTCTAAATGAAAGCTTTGCTGGATAGAGCAATCTTGGATGTAGGTCCTTGCCTTTCAGGACTTGGAATACTTTCCAGCCCCTTCTTCCCTATAAAGTCTCTTTTGAGAAATCAGCTGGTAGCCTTATGGGAACTCCTTTGTAGGTAATGGTCTCCTTTTCGCTTGCTGATTTTAAGATTCTCTTCTTATCTTTCATCTTAGGTAATGTAATGATGATGTGCCTTGGTGTGTTCCTCCTTGGGTCCAACTTCTTTGGGACTCTCTGAGCTTCCTGGACTTCCTGGAAGTCTATTTCCTTCACCAGATTGGGGAAGTTCTCCCTCATTATTTGTTCAAATAAATTTTCAATTTCTTGCTGTTGTTCTTCTCCTTCTGGCACGCCCACGATTAGGATATTGGAACATTTCAGGTTGTCCCAGAGGTTCGTAAGTCTCTCTTCACTTTTTTGAATTCTTGTTTCTTCATTCTGTTCCAGTTAGATGTTTTTTTTTTTCCTTTTGTTCTAAATTGTTTATTTGAGTCCTGGTTTCCTTCCTGTCACTGTTGGTTTCCTGAATATTTTGCTTTATTTTACTTTGGGTATCCTTCATTTGTTCTTTCATTTTTCAACCAAGCTCCATCAGTTCTGTGAGCATTTTGATTACCAGGGCTTTAAATTCCCCATCAGATGGGTTGGCGATCTCCTCGCTTAGTTCTCTTTCTGCAGTCCTGCTCTGTTCTTTCATTTGGGCCATATTTCTTTGTCTTGATACACTGGTCTGGTTGTTCTGGTTGACTTTTTCTTTAATTTCTTGGTTGTTGGAGTTCCACGCAGTTTGATTTTCTGGCACTTCTGGTTGTTTATTGATTTGAGGTTGGTTGTTATCCTCCTTTTGGTTGTGCAAGGAAGCAAAGGGTTTCTATATACGTGTCCATCTTGGCTGGAACCCCTTCCTTCACTTCTTTTTGAATTTTCCTATTTGTAATTTTGCCCCAATGGCTGTTTTTGTCTAAGGATAAGTTAAAGCTTGATGTAAACACAGACAGCTCTTGGTTGCCTAAAACTGAGGAGTGGATTTTTCTTTCCTCAGCAAACATTGACAGAGTGCCCGTTAAGTGCTAGATTCCGACCCCTCACGTCACAGAGTGTTGTGCCATTGCTTGCCCTTCACATGGTGGTTTCCAGAAAGTTGCTTCACAGTCAAGTTCAGCAACCATTCATCGAGCACTGGCCTTGCAGTGGGCTGAGTGGATGTCGGTGGGAGCACAGCGTTGTCCTCTGTGCCGGAGGGGCTCAGAGGCTGGGAGAAAGCTCAGCGACTGTGTGACTCCCGCACCATGGTGACTCGATGTGGCCATAGCAGCTGTGCAGAGATAAGAGTTAGCTCAGAGGGCCTGTCTGGGGGAAGAACACAGCAGGGTGATGCCCCGGCCGTGGTGCCCACCGGTCCCAGGGTGCCCACTCATAGGTGAGCGCCGTTAGAGTCTCTGTTCACTCCACAGCACAGGGCACCCCCTGGCCCCCTGAAACACATGTGTTCACAGCCCTGCTGTGGCGGCGATCCCATGGCTTGCCCCCATGTCTGTGGTGGTGGTGAAGCAGGGCCAGCGGCAGGGGCTTTGCAGCCACCCGCAGGCGGGTCTGCACCTCAGCTCATTGATCTGTGCACCTAGGGGCCCCTCACAGCCTCTCCGGAGGTCAGCTTTCTCATCTTTAAAGTGGTAACAGTGACAGCGCCTGTGTCACTCAGCTAGGGCTGCCTGAATCAGATACTGTAGACTCCATGGCTTGAGCAATAGCAATTATTTTCTCACAGTTCTGGGGGCCGGAAGTCAGCGATGGAGGTGCGGGAGGGCCAGGTTCTGGCAAGAGCCCTCTGCCTGGCTTGTAGACAACTCACTCTGTCCTGGGGCGGGGGGGCAGGCGGGGGGGCTCTTCTCTTTATGCCCAGGAGCCGAGCCAGTGGAGCGGTCTCTGCCTCCCTCCTTCTGAGGGTGCTCCTCCCCTCAAGGCCCCACCCTCACAGCCTCATCCAGCCCTGATCTCCTCCCAAAGGCCCTACCTCCAGACACCATCATTTAGGTGTTAGGGCTGCAGCATAGGGGTTTGGAGAGGGACGCGGTTCAGTCCACAGCAGCCCCTGCTTCCCTCGGTTGCTGTTAGGTACTGTCTGCAGGCAGCCCAGTCCGGTGCCTGGCGTGGTATGAGTGTTCTGTAAATGTTGACTTCCAGGGTTGCCTGGGTGCATGTGTTTGCTACAAAACCTTAACTTCCTCAAGGTCAGGGCTGCCTTTTATTAATGGCTGCCTTTCTTAAATGACTGGTGAAATGGGAAAGGCAGTGAAAGGAGGGAAAAAATGGAGAACTGGGGTTTAGAACAAAAAATAGATTTGAATCCTGGCCTGGTCATGTTCCAGCTGCGTGGCCCAGGCCAGTGGTCAGTCCTCCCTGAGCCCTTGTCTCTCTCTCTCTCTCTGGTGGGTGACATGGGAGAGGTAACTCTTACTTCCCACACCTCTGCTGAGGCTTGAATGACACGCCCCGCACGGAAGCACCTGTGTTTGCTGGTACACGGCAGGTGTTCTCCGGCTGTCGGCTGGCCAAGAGCCTCACGCGTCTGTTCACGAAGCGTCTGGGGAGCCAGCAGCGTCGGGCAGCTCACTGTCCTGATCACTCTGCTCGTCACACGGGCCCTCGTGACCCAGTGGGCCTGTGCCTGAGCCATTGAGGATATTCCTGACGGGGGTTCAAAAGATATAAAGATGAACTTGATCTGGTAGAGAAGTAATGGCTTAGAGCCAATATTCACGCAGTAAAATGGGTTATTGCGAACATTCTCGGTCCCATTAACAAAATTCGATCTGGCAGTGGAAGTTTACTGCAGTGCGCAGTCTGTCCCGCCTGACGGAGTTCCCAAGTGCAGACAAAGACCTTGTAGACCCTCCCTGCTTTTCAGAGTTTAACAGTGAGTGGACATTCACACCTCAGACAAGGCGGTCCTCACGCCAGCGTGTCTTTTTACATACGGTCTGTGTGAAATGCGTGAGAACTATATATGCTGTTGACATCTCAAATTTTCTGAGAAGCCACATCGAACAGAAATGCATACAATCTATAGTAATGAAGGTAATTGTTTAGTGTGGACCTTCCAGATGAACTGCAGGCATGTTATTTGCACCACGGAGAGGAGCTTGAGTCATGGCAGGAGAAGGGAGTCACACGAGGGCACAGCCGGCCACCATGCTGACCAGCGGGTCTCAGCTCCGGCGGCTCAGACAGCTGTGGTGCCGTCCAGCCCAGTCATTGCGGGCACAGACCTTGGAGGCAGACAGTCGTGGGAGTGAGTTCTTCTAGCTGTGAGACCGTGCACCAGTTACTGTAGCCGAGTCTCCATATCTGCCAGTGGGGGACTGACCCCTCCTCTCAGGGTTGCTCTGACGAGCTGGTGGGATGGTGTGCAGAGAGTGCCCCCACAGTGTCCCGCACGTACATCCATGTCTGGGCAGTGGGGGCTGTTATTATCACTACCACTGCATTACCTAGTAATGCGTTACTAGGTAATCACTAGGCAGTGAACTAGTTAGTGACCCGTGAAAGGTTTAGAGTCTGAGGCAAAAAGGCACAATATCCTAAAAAGTCCCTTTTAAAGGTACTCAAGGAGTTTGCCTTTCTATAGGTCCTTGGGCCCTGGGAGGGATATTGGGGTATCAGACTTATTTCTACTCCTTTTTACCTTTGACCTTGGCTCTTCTGCCTTTCCCTGGGGCCATGCCTGCCCCTCTTGCTCGTGTCACTAGAAAGTAAGTCACGTGGCGGGAGGCACTCTGACCCTCCCATTTACTACTGTATCTCCAACACTTAAAGCAGTGCCTGGCATATGGGAGGTGCTAAGTCCATACTCACTGTTGAATAAACCTGTCGCCTCTCCACCTGCAGGTTGTGCATCTGGTCCCCTCCAGGGACAGAAAGGCCTCTTCTGACTTCCCGTCCCTGTTGATGGGTTGAAAGGGCACTGGTATTTGGGAGATGCGTTTCCTTCCCTCTTTTCATTTGCATCAGTGTGGCTGAGTGGATGGAGCAGGGGCTGGCGTCTGAGTTCAGGTTTCCGGTTTCAGCTCCGCAGCCAATTTGCTCAGGAACGTTAGACAGACTGGTCTTCCGGCCCTGGACCCCAGTTTCTCAGGAGCACCATGAGAAAAGGGGTTTGTGTGAGCTCCGGAGGGCCAGTCCCATGTGGACGTGGGGTGCGTATGCTCCCTGGAGGTTCTCGAGGGACGAAGCCCACGCTCCCCTGTCTCTTCCTCAGGACCCCAGGTCCAGCCAGCAAGGCTCACGTGCTTCCCACCCCTCATACGAAGTGAATGCAGCATCAGAGAAGGTTGTGTTCTCTGTGGCTCCTGCCAACACGCCTTGTGAGGCTGCACCAGGGTATCGCAACCTTGGAATTACGGACATTTGGGGCCAGAAAATTCTTTGTTGTGTGGGGCTGTGCTATCGACTGTAGAACGTTTACCACCGTCCCCGACCTCTACCAACTAAATGCCAGTAGCATCCTGCCCCCTCCCCACATCAGTGGTGAGAGCAGACTGTCTCCCGACACCACCTGATGTCCCCTGGAAAGGTAGAGGGCAGACACATAGTCCCTGGTCTCAGCCCGTGTTCTTCTGCAGTCTCACTTCAGATGGCACTAGGGAGACAGAAGGTTTCCTCAGGAGACTAGGGAAATGGGAGTGGTGTATTGATCAGAGTCTTCTTTCCCCTAGGGATGAAGGAAAGGAAAAGAAGAAAACAACTTTCTTACCAGTCTGAGAGTAAAAATGTGAAGCTAGCTTGAACATTGTGCTGGGGCCCTGGTTCACACTGTGGTAATTCCATGTATAATATGTCACTGAAGGTGAGGGTGGCAGGGGCAGCCCTCAGATCTCCCCCAGACTGTGACAGCCACGGGGTCCTGTTCTTCCATCCTGGAAGTCCGGTGGCTGTGGCACTGATCACTTGATGAAAGAGGTAGTGTTTTGAAATGTGCTATCTTGCTTACATCTTTGTTGTTGGCACATCTTAGAGGTTTTTGAATACCAAAACAGTTGGGAGAAAACAGCAGTTTTAGTGGTGCCAGGATATTGTAAACAATGTGTTTGTTATAAACTTTTTGGTAATACTTTGTCGACAAAAGTGTGGTACTCACTGCTCTGAGAGAAGTCAAAAATATTTATAAGGTAGGAACTCACAGTTTGGTAAGTGACACAAGACAAAAACTGGTAGAAACATAAATCAAAATATAAATCACGCCCTGGCCGCTGTGGTTCATTTGGTCGGAGTGCCGTCCTGTGGACGGAAAGGCCATGGGTTTGACTCCCAGTCAGGGCACCTGCCCAGGTTGTGGGCTCAGCCGGGCACGTATGTGAGAAAGCAATCGATGCTTTTCTCTCTCACCAATCTTTCCTTTCCCTCTCTTCTCCCCTCCCCTCTCTCCAAAATCATTAAGCATGTCCTCTGTTGAGGACAGACAAATACATGTACACACATATAAGTCACAACTAAATTTATAAATGACAGTAATGACGATGTTACAGCATACGCAGCAGTTGCCACTGGAGCCCGCAGAAGTGGGAGCGGGGGCTGAGGCTGCCGGGGCAGGAGGAGGGAGTCGAGAGACTCCAGACGGACACCGGCACCCGTGCAGTTTATCTGAAGCATTGGTGGGTGGAGCATGACCCTCACCCACTGGGTGTGGAGGCTGCTGCGACACCCTCATCTGCACTGGGTGTCAGCTCCAAGATGTTTCTTTTTGTGGCTCCGATTGTTCAGAGCAGTGGTGGCCTCTCATTGTAAGAGGCCCTCATTTTTTGTCTCACATACCACCTGAGGTTGATACCCTCTGAGGTATCCTTCTCAATCACAACTATCCGCTTGCTGGGAATAGTGTCTCCCCATCTGACAGAGAGGAAGGGAGTCCTGTGGGTGGGCTCCTGGGAGCCACGTTTGCTCTCTGAGAGCCACCCCCTACCACAGACCACAGGGGATTGCGTCAGGTGGAAGGGGGGAGGCGGACCCCTGAGTCCACTGGGACCTGATTCGAGGCTGAGGATCTGGCTGCAGGACTGAGAGACTCATCAGTCTATTTGTGTTTCTGGAACTGTGTCTGTTAATCCAACAGCCTGTGCAGCCACTTTCTCCTGTTGAAGCCTAGAGAACCTGCTCATTCTCTGATTTAGATCCTGGGTGTCCTGGTCACTGCTCCCACTAGAACCAAGTCATCGCAGGGCTGCCTGGGGAAGGATGAGGTTTGCCCAGGGGCTGGCCTTGTTGGAGCTCAGCCTAGCCTCTGTGGAGGGCCCCTGCCCTTCTGTGGCACGGTCAGCACCCCCCTACCCATTACCTGCAGGAAGTGTTCGTGGAAATCTCACTGCCCACATGGCAGTCACATGCATGGCATTCCTCACCTCCAGGAGGCAGTTTTCTGTGGGCTGTGATGTTGGACAGGGTCTGCTCAGCAGCCACTCTGAGCCCTCATAGCAGTGATGCACTAACTCTCCAGGTGTGGCCGCATTTCAACCAGCAAGGATTGTTTGATTCCCTAAAAGTGTAGCTTCTAACCACAGAGCCGTGTCATATTCTCTAGGCACATGAATCTGTCTTACTTACGAGTTCTTTGGATGGTAGCCGCAGAGTCTGACTCCGCTGTCACGGGGAGGCTATCCAAGGCTCACCGAGGCTGCGAGAGGCTGGAGCAGGAAACCCAGGCTCAGGGCAGGGAAAGGACTAAGGGAAGGCCAAAGGGCTGGCTGGGCAGCGGGAACCATAGGCTGATGATGCCTGCTTTCCCTTCTGCCCCGGGGCCTCTCTTTTACTTTGCAGGGCCACAGGAAGGTCGCTGGGATTGAATGAAGCAGGGCAGGGAGAGGAAGGGTCACCTGGCACCTGTCACCTCTGCCTTTTATAGGGGCAAGTGGGCAGTTTGAACCGCCACCCTGCCTAGCCTGTGCCCAATGGGGAGAGAAGATTCTATGCAAGGAACTGGAGGCTGTTAGGAAGGAGGACTGAAGGACTGAAGGGGAGTGTCCACTCTGGGTCCCTCACATCATGGGAGTGCACAGAAAATTTAGGTGCCAGTTTTAGACCCTCTGAAGCCTGCCCTTTCACCCCTGGTTAGCAACCTTCCATCCAAAGGAGTTTCTGCTCATTCAGATGATTTCAGACATTAGTGCCCAGGAGGTGGGGCTTCTGTAGGCTGTGATGTTGAGAGGATATTAATTGCAGACCCAATGATTATCAGAAATCCTTACAGAGAGGGAAGCCACGTGGAAGAGGTCCTTTTCTGCCACAGTAGGAGACATGGTGGTGACAGTCTCATGCGGGGGACTTGGGAAGAGGTCCCTTTGCTGGCCCTGCCACAGAGTCCTCTCTGGGACCTGACAGCACCAAGGCTGACACTCAGCACAGTCAAAACTCCAAGGAAAAAGCAGGGTAGAGCCTATCGGGAGAAGGTTCGCCAGGGCAGAGGGGTACCAGTTTAATTACACAGATGTGAAACTTCAAAGGAAGGATAATTAGCCTGCGAAAGCTAAAAAAATTAGTTACCATGTTGTTTGCCAAACATGGAAGTGAGTAGAGTAAAAACTGCATTTATATTAAAGAAAACTAACCCTGCTGGAACATTTCACCCCAAGTGTCCTGGGAATCTCTGCTAAGTGAGGGCGTGTAGAATTGGAAGGGTGTGGTTGTTTGGGAAGCAAAAATGTGTTCCTGTGGAGCCGTGGGCGGTGCGGACACCAGTGCCTTTGGGGCCCAGGCTGGCAGGTAACAGGGAGGGGAGAAAGGAAGGGACGGAGGTGAAACAGGTGCGCAGTGGCAGAGAAGGCGATGGCCAGGCAGAGCGGCCCCACACGGGTGTGTGAGCCCACGTGTGGCCAGCTCTCCCGTGTAGACACAATCCAGAAATGCGTACTGGATTCTCCTGCGACGTGCTCTCATTCATTGCTAGCAACTTGCTCACGACGGGAGAAGCACCGTCGGGGCTGCTCAGAGCGCACCTGCGGGGTGGTCGGCCTGCGGGGTGGCCGGCCTCTGGTGCAGGGTATCTCTGGTTCTCCTGTCTGAGCTCTTGTTCCACGTCTTCCAGCTCGAGATGCTGGGCAAGGGCCTCGCCCTGTCTTTACACGGTCCTCTGTTATGTCGGCTGCAACACAACCCTGACAGTAACACGTGCTCATGGGGCGGTTGTAAGGACCCCAGGAGATCAGGTGTGGCGGGCACCTGGCCACTCTCAGGGGCCTGCAACAGTCACATACACAGGGGCAAGCCCTCTCATGTTTGGCATCTGAAACGATGCCTGGCACGTGATGGGGCTCAGTGCAGGTCCTGTACTCAGCAGATAGATGAGCTATTGGGTGTCAAACTACTTTAGAGTAAACTGTGTTCTCCTATTGATTTCCTTTTTGAAGTTAAGGCAGGGCGTTGCTAAGGAGACAGGTTCCCATAAGGAATTGTCCCCTAAGGGATGACTGTTCAAACTGTGGTGAGGGAAGGGATGGGCTGGGATGGCATTGATGACCCTGGAAGCCGACAGCAGCAGATGCCAGCTGAGCACATGCAACCATGTCCAAGTGTCGCTTCATTTTTGCCACGTTGCTTGGTGGCCATTCTGCCACAGGCCCTCCCTCCCCCTCAGGATGTAAAGGCACCTCTCCGGCCTGCCCACGAATGCAGTCCTGGAGCCCCTCACGCTGTGGTTCTGGGAGTTTCTCCCGAGCCTGCCGAAGCTCCGTCATACTCCCTCTGTTAATGCCGTCGCCTGAAACAGTCGTGAGCTTTGTCTAAAATGTGGTCAACTTGAAGTTTAGAAACAAGTTCAGAATCAGTGAGCTGCTTTGTCAGTCCGAGTTCAAAATCCTGGTTTTGGGCTTGGCTTCCAATGAGGGCAGCCTGTCAGGAGGGAGCGGGGCGGCCCCAGGGCTGCCTCCGTGATAGGCACTTGGCGTTGGCATCAAGGGCCTCCTACCCCCAGTGATTGGCCAGGGCCCACAAAGAGCCCAGACGGAGTCTCTCTTTGTCAGAGGAAAGAACACACCAGGGACATTTGCTGCCCATTTGAAAGAACGATTGGGCATGAAATGGACACTGTTTGGATTACACAGACACATCCTCTCATTAGCTTTTCAGGATCACAAAGGCCTGATGGCAGCTTTCGTCACAGCCGGGGGCACCCGATGCCAAAGGCTCAGTTACACATTTGCATAGGGAAGAGTGTTTAGGAAAAGGGGGTCTCCTTCATGTCAGTGTTTTTCTTCTCCTTTCACTCTGCACATTTCGGGGTGCCAGTGTCAGTTTCCAGCTTGACCTCACTGAGTGGAGGGGTGAACCGTCCGGTCATCTTTCCTGTGCTGGTGGCCTGGGCAGCCATGGTGACAGCTTAGAGGGGCTCAGGTTTCGGATGCAGGGCACGGTGGGGGAGGAGTCCAGGCTGACAGGGCGGGGGCATTGCTGCAGAGAACAGGACTGGTTTGGCAGCAGAGGCTGATTGCTGGGGGTCTTCTGGCAAGTAGCGAGCAGAGGCATGATGATTTCAGGGCTGTACCCTGGCTGAAAGATGGCCTGGTAGAGAAACCTGGGAAGGAAAGAGGTCCAATTTGGACTGGAGCAACGGTAGGGAATGCTTAAGGAGAATCATGTGGGAAAGAGTGAAAATAACATTGACTGAGTGCTTGCTGAGACCACTGTCCAACATGTGATACAATGTCTCATTCTAACCACCAAGTAAGGGAAACGCTGGTGCTCCCCTTTATAGCTCAGAGAGGCTGCATAATTTTCCCAAGATAACACAGCACCCAAGGAGCTGAACTCAGGTGTGTAACTGAATTTGTCTGGAGCACAAAGTTCATGCTCCTTTGACCTTCACATATAATGCACATCACACATATTGGTGGTTTGCTTACGTGAGCAAGGACAGTGCCCAGGAAGCCAGAGGTCTTGGTTCTCTCCACCTGTTTGCCTCTAGCTTCTGTAACCTGAGCAACAGCTAGCCAAGACCACCGTGTTGAAGCAGAGCCCCCGGCAGGGTGTCAGTCACGAAGGCGAGTCTGGGCCCCGGGCAAGGCCAGCGCGTAGTGGTAGACCTTGGCATCTTGCTCAAATTCCTGGGGACTCACTGCCCTAAGGATATGCATTTGAGAACTGGTCTTTAGAGGTCAGTTCTGGTCCTGCGCTAGCTGTGTGCCCTTGGAAAAGTCGTGCGATTCATTGAGATCTGTTCTTTATCTGCTACTCCAGGGCCAGTTCCCACCTGGGGCCTTTGCAGTCCTTCCCAGGGAATGTTTCCCAATTTATCTTCAAAAGGTCCTCCTTCTTGTTAGATCTTGGCTTGAATGTCACCTCCTCAGAGAGGTCTTCCCCAACTGCTCAATCTAGTGTGACCACTCTGCCGCCTCACCCTTTGAAAATGAGCTGCCTGGCTCTCATTTCTAGTCCATGCTTTCCCCCTAACTCCCTCCCTTCTTTATTTCCTTTCTCCTCTCCTTCCTGCCTGCCTTCCTCCCTTCCTCCTCTTCCCCCTCCCTTTCTTTCTTCCTCTCTTGTTAATCCCTCTACTAGAATGTCAGTTCCTTAAAAACAGGCACTTCTGTCTTATCCATTTCTCAAATGCCCAGTGTTTATAATAGTACTTGGCATGTAAAATTAGTTTCATAAATGTTTGCTGAGCTGATAATTTAAAGTCTTTCCTGTGTTTAAATGTGAACGTCTAGGTCCGGAGGCGGATGCTCCAGGGACCCTTCTAGCTCTGAATCATTGTGACCTAGAAATCCCAATTTAAAACATTCATCCGAAGAGAGTCCTTGCACAGACCGTTTATTCCGCATTAACTGAACACATCCCTCAGAGAGGACGGGTGTCAGGGGACTTGGGGTCCAGAAACGATGAGCCGCCCTTGGTCCTTGGCCTCACAGAGACAGATAGAGCAGTGGTTAGGCCCACGGACCAGGGGTCATTCACATGCTCACTCAGCAACTGCCACGGGGCCCCACGGCACTCCCCACACTGTCCAGGGGCATGCATGCCGTGGGGTGGGGTGCAGGTCCTGTCTGGGGCCCTGGGGCTTCTGCTGCATTTTGAGAGACTTGGAGTCGCACCCCACCTTGGCCAGTTACTTGTTTCATGATCATTGGCAAGTTCTGATTTTTTCCCTCCTCTTTCACAGGGAAGTAATGCTGGCCGTGTAAGGTGATTGTAAGAATGGAAGGATTCTTTATACTGGGCACTGCAGTCTGGACTGCAGAGGCACGACTTCACAGAGTGTGCGGGTCTGTGAGCTGTCCACCGTGACCGAAGGCAGAGTAAATGTTGGAGGGCGGGAGAGGGGACTACGTTCTGGGAGGGAGCTTGAGGCCAGGTTGTGAAGGTGTGATTAGGACACTTTTTATAAAAAATGAGGATGCATGACTTAAACAAAAACAAGAACATCAATTCACCTTCTTTGGAGGAAGAAAATGCTTTGCAGCCGTTGTGGTGTTTACAGATGATTATCTCCCTGCTCCGTCTTACCTGCTGGGTTCTCAGTATTTACTGCTGACGAGTGAAAATGAAAGATTTTACTCCTTGTGTTTATTTCACGTTTGTTTTAGGAAACCTCATAGGTACTTGCCCATTATTTATTGTTGCCTCTGTCTTTCATGCGCAGTTAAGACCTGGTTTATATTCTATATTAGCACTGGAGGCCTTATCTTAGAGTAATGCAAGGGAGGGAATTGGCCATTGAGTGGCACAGTGGTGAAGAGACAGGCAGGAAAGAGCTGGTTGTGGGCAAGGTTAAAACGGAACTGCTCGGCTTATTTGGATGCACGTGGAGACGCGTTTTCACAGCGAGCAAACAGTGTGGGGCACAAACAAACAGAGGAACAGCCAGAATGCAAAAGACGTGAGTGATACGGCACTCACTGAACCCTACGGAGGGAGATACGATCATTCTTTTCTCAGCTTGCGGTGGTTTCTAATAGCTTAGAAGGTGCCCCCAGAAGCCCCAGGTCCAATCAGCACTAACTTTGTCATGATTGCTTTAATGTGATCAGTTAAGGAATGGAATTTAATAACCTTGGGAACTGTCCCAAGGAAGCAGAAGTGAACTTGCCCTAATTGGAGAAAGAAAGGACTTGGAAATGAATAGTCTCCAATTACCCATTTATAAATCCAGAGCCAAATGTTTACACAAAAATTAACAGTGGAAGGGATGAAAGAAATAGCAGCTCTAATTCTGACATTCATACCTGGGGAGCCACAAATGCTCTGTAACTCATTTGTGGGCCTCACCCAATGCTTGGCACATTGAGGGCTCTCAGAAAGTGCCAGATTATGCAAGGTCGATTTTCTGAAAAACCCTGGGGTGTCTCACCAGTGGGACTGAAGGCCCTGGGAACAGACGGCCCGGGGATTCTGTTCCAGGGGCACAGGATACAGTTTTCATTAACCAGCTCTCACTGGAGCTGTGTTGTGGTCCCGCAAGAATGAACAATTTGCTTCTGAAGGTTCTTTGTATGTAGTTGTACTGCGATTGATTTTCCATTTTAGGCATCAGTACCCTGGAGAGCGCCCCACTGCCTTCTAGGGCCCTTTCAACTTGGTAAACACTTGCAACACTTCCCAAACTTTTCTGCTGAAGAACCTCTAAGGGCAAGGAAGAGTAAACACCTCCTCTGAGGTCCACGGGGCAGAACCCACTGTGAGCACATACATTTTCAAAATCTCTTTTAGACAAGTCAAGATGAATTTTGCAGTCTATTATATAGGAGAGCAGTGATTACCTTAACGTAAAAAATAAGTGTTAGGTTACCTCCCATCCAGTAAAATAGATGCTGCAGGGAGCTTGCTGGTAGACTTGTACTCTCCTTGGCTCACCACCATCTGAGAAACAAGGATTGGATTGGGTTGGAATGCGGAAAATGGAAAGGAGGCCTGGCTCTGGGAAATGCGTATGGGGTGGGGCTGCCTGTATCCCTCACTCGCTGATTTTTGGACTTGGAGGTGGCCAATGAATGAGCACCAAGATGCCACACTAGAGTTCTTCACTGAGGTTTTACCCCTAAAGATGCCACACGATGGAAGTGACAGCCTCATTCAAGACTCTGAGAGGTCATTTGAGCATCCCCGTCTCCGGTCCGGGGCAGGCTTTCCCTGCAGACTCCATTATTCTTGTTGCGCTGAAACCTGCCCCTTTTGTGCTCTATAGGACGAGGTGGAAAGCAGTCAAAGGGACAGGCTCCGGCTGCAGGTGGGGAAGCACACTGTGCACCTTGCCGAGCCCTGCCTGCCATTCGCTCCCAACACACCCCACTTTACCCGCTTCTGTGGGCTCCAGCCCTCTTTGTTTCAACAGTGTTTGACAGATTCTTTTTTCATATTTTCTTTTCCCCTGGATTTTTACCAGTGGTGCCTGAATGTAGGTCCTTAGGATACGTTAACAATCACACCCCACAACCACCCAGAGAGTCTTCTGCTTCGTTGTATATGTTTGGTGCACAGAATTTGGGGTAGTTTTTGATTCTTCATCCAAGACCTTGGAATCTGAGATGGAACGAGGCAGAGCACAGCTCTACTGGAGATGTAGGAGCTTCTTAGTTGTCACGTGATGCTTTCAGCAGGGGTTTAGACCTAGTTAATCGGCAGAAGTTGTCTGGGTGAGGTGAACCCTGAGCTTGACATTCACAATGAAACTTTCAGGTTTCCTCTTGTGCAGACGAGTCCACCACGTGAGACTGGAAAGGCTGAACAGTGTTGTGGCTCCGGGACGTGGAGTCTCTGAAACGCACAGGGTGCCTGGCCCTCTGCGTCATGGCTCCATGCCCTCTGCTGGGAGAGCAGGACAGAAACGGCGGGTGAGAGCGGCGGGGGTGGTGGCTGTGCGCACACTGCACCAGGCCTGTGCCTTGCCACACGTGTGTGTTATCCGACGGGTCCTCGCTCGGTCCAGTGGAGTGGATTGGGTCGTCTCCCACCGAGTCGGAGGAGGTGGAGGAGGGGGGTAGTCACTCTCTCCAGGCCATACCGGTGGGAAGCGGCGCAGCTCTGCCTCTCACGCTGTGTCTCTCTGACCCACACCCCTGTGCTTGTTTCTTCTGGTGTACCTAGCCTTTTTTCATCCGTGGAGTGTCTGAGTTTCTTCATTCCTTCCTGGTCCAACAACTGTGGCTGCTGCATGATGACAGATTCATGCTCATCGGCACCAAAGTAGTTCTTCTGATGCCTTTGGTCTGGGAAAGCTCTGTGTTTTACAGTAGTTTTAACTGCGTTGAAGTGAACCGCAAGTACAAAAGATGGACTTTATGAGCTACAACACTTTTAAGTATACCTTTTTCCCAGAAGTATTTTATTTTTATTGTGCTGTTAATGTCCTCTTACCCTCCCAGGTTATAGAACTGTTCTTACGTATTTTAAGTAATTCTCTCTCCTTTATTCATAAATGTCTCATGAATAATTTCTGTCTGTTATGATAAAATAGGACCTAAGTACCTTTACTGTTATAACATTTTAATAAATCCAGGCCCTTTGATGAGTGAGAAGGTTCAGACTTGCCTGTGGGGGTGTCTCGTCCCTCCCCTGGGAACTGAGGCTGTGGTTAGGTCCCGTGTTCACACTGCTCCACCCCGTCCGGGCCAGGGCTCGTGTGCGAGTCCCCGCCAGTGATGTGGCCACATCCTCACTTCCTGGAACCTTTACAGAAGGAACCACAAGGGCTACCTGGCCCATGTTAGGTGTTGTTTCATAAGTCATGGAGAGGCTTAAGTTCACCGCACATCACGATTGCCTTGAAAATATTATTTTCCTTTTGTATTCACTAGAAAAAGTCATATAAGTTTATTCAAATATTCAGCTTCAGGCTTTGAGTTTGGAGAGTGCAATGTTTCCTTGTAAGGAAAGTAAGAAGTTATTCCTGGGATACTGTGGGTGACAGAATTCTTTGGGGAGGTGACAGAGGGGTCCCGTGTTGGCCCTGTAGCCATCGCCTTAGCCCCTGCCCCCCATAAGCTGTTTCCATGACAGGCCAAGTGGCTCCAAGCATCAGCTTTTGCCTGGATTGAAATCCAGGCTTACCGGTTGTGTGACCACAGACAAGCCACTTGACATCGCTGTGTGAGGGTCCACATTGGAGGATCAATGATGAATGAATTGGCTCCCTCATTGGTAAATTAGAATAATAGTACATTATTGTACAGGTCGATGGCTGTCACTGTCTTCCTTGTCAGCCCCCAATCACATGATGCACTGTGTAAGAAAATGTTCCCCCTCCCCGTCTTTCTACTTAGTGCTCCTCCCCCTACCCCCATCCTTTTTCCTCTTCTGCCCCATCCCGCTTCGAAGGGAAATCAGTTTCTTGTTGAAAACACAGAGTGAGGCCCCTGGCCTTCACCATCCCGGGCAGCTGGGGAACAGGGGGCGATGCGAGATGATACCTTCGAGAGGCAGGGATTGGCCAGCCAAGCTAATAACGTGCTGTGGTCTGCGATTTTATGGAGCGTATCCCCACAGCTGCTCACAGAGGCCTGCCTTAACACGTTCTTCCTTAATGACCAGGACGCGCACATTAGCCAGGTTGGACTTTTCAGTGGCTGCTTATAATGTCCTGGTCTGCACGTGAGCGCGGGGACTCAGCTCCTCTTAGCTGCCTTCAGTTCCAACGGGCAGGGGGGTCCTGAACTCGTGTCTCAGAGACACATGCCAAGATCTCACGGGGCCGCACTCTCGCTCTTCCCCCGGCGATGACATGACTTGCCGTGGTCTCCCTGCTGCAGATAAGATTCTCTGGGAAGCTGAAGGAGACTCTGGTGTTTCTGGACTAGCTGGGGATAGGCAGCATGGGTGTTGTGGGGGGCAGGGAGTCTGAAAGCAGCCCTGGGGTGTGGCAGGGTAGCCCCAGGAGCCAGAGGACAATCAGGAGAAGCTGAGGGTGCTAGTGTGTGAGGCGGGGAAACTGGAGCTGGTGCTTCTTTTCAAGAGCAGTGGCACAAGAAAGCGACAAAGACACAAATGTCTTTGGAAGTAAACAGGCCTGGTTTGGACTATGGCTTTTCTATTTTACCATCTGTGTGGTGTCAGAAAGTTACTTTGCTGTTTCAAACCAGTTTTCTCACCTAACCTGCTTTTTCATGTATCATAAACATCTACCTATGTGAGAATGTACAGATCTACTTCCCCTTTTATAATAGCTGGACATTTAATTATAAGACATCCAATATATCATAAATGGATGCCTTGTAATTAAGTATCCATTTCCTGATAGATGGTGTATGGACTGAATGTTTGCATTGAAGCTTTAACTCTCACTGTGGCTGCTTGTGGAGGCGGGGTCTCTGAGGAAGCCATGAAGGTTAAATGAGGCCATAGGACGGGGCCCTGATCTAGAGGATGGGTGTCCTGTATAGGAAGAGACGTCAGAGTTCGCCCGCTCTCCGAGTGCACCTAGAGACGCCCGTGTGGGGGCGCAGCCAGGAACTGGCTGTCTGCAGGCTCGAAAGAGAGCTCTCGTCGCAAACTGACCGTGTTGACCCCCTAAGCTCAGCCTTCTAGCCTCCAAAACTCCGAGAAGCTGATTTCTGCTGTTTCAGCCACCCCGTCTGTTGTATTTTTTCATGGCAGCCTCAGTGGACTAGCTGCATGGACACTCAAGTTGTTCCTGATTTTTCCCTATAATAGATCAGTAAGATGCACATTTTTGCCTAATGCATTCACTTCCTGGGTCACAGGATATTTCTTTTTCCCTTCTTTCACTTAGTTATTAAAAACTTTATATATACCAAAAAGTAGGAATAACATCATAAACTCCCAAATGCCCATCCAACTATGTTTAACAGTTATCATTTAAAACCCAGGTTGAAAAATTGCCCTCCAAAAAAGCCTGTTAAGAGTTGATATCCCCCACACTGAACACGCACAAAATTATTATAAGAGACAGGATGCTCTTATTTTTAACATAGAAGGAAATGAAATCTTTAACACAATCTATTTTTAACACAGAAGGGCCCAATATCCTTGGGCTCTTGGTTCGAAAGGAAAGAAAAGGTCTCTTCCCAGGAGGGGTGTCTTTGGTCAGATGCACACTTTCATCCTTTGTCCTCGTCTGTCCCATGTCCCTTGCCAACTCCCATCCCCCTCTCCTGGGGCACACGTGTTCAGCCATCTGTGTCACTGAACTGTCCTGTTTGGACACATGGGCCACAGGCCGCTTTGTTCGGCCTCAGAGACCCTGGCCCACCGCTTGATTTGGTGGCTGAGAATGGTGACAGAGGCCTTCCCCACTGCCATGCTTCTCTGGTTCCAGCAAAATCCTATGAGCAGAACCTTCTGTTTTGTATTCTGTGTGGTTCTGTCAAGTCAGCTGGTGAACAAGGCCCTCTGGCGTGTGTGTGTGGGGGGATTGAAAGCAAGGTGCTTGCACAGGTTACCATGGGGACAGACAAGCTGTAATAAATGTTTGGGATCTTAGCCTGAGAGGTTTTAGCAGTTTAGAGTAATTTTGCTGTCAATCATCCATTAAGTCACTCCTAATGAATCACTGGGAGTGTCTTTGCTCTTCAGATGAACTTCAGATGGGCAGAATTCTCAGATGAGCAGGATTCAGGCAAAGAGCAGTCTTAAAAGCAGCAAGGAGACAATAGTCATTTGTCAACTTTTTGCAAATCAAGTGGCCTTTTGTCTGAGGAAATTGCCAGGGGTCTCCAGAGTGGACCACGAGTTGACACGGCTGTTTTAGACTAAGTCTTTCCTTTCTGGTCTGGTGAGGTTGGCTTGCTGCCTCCCAGAGTTCTGTGCAGCTTCACATCCCCAGGGAGAGGAGCATGAAGTTTTCTCAAGGGGGAGAGTGGCTGTAGGAGCCGAGCACTGGGACCTCGCCCTGACGTGCCTCTCATTTGGGGGGAGGGGGTACAGCATGTCTATTCTTAACTGAAGTGCCGCCTTCCATGTAAAATATGTATAAAGGGTTCTCTCTGCCTCCTCTGTCTACCACGGACCAGAGGCCCAGAGAGATCACCATAAGAGGGTGTGCCAAAGACCCCTTTCCAGCTCTACCCAGTTTGTCGTGACCAGGGAACGTGGAAGCCATGCCCCCACTCTTGGTTTACAAGATGCTCCATGATGCCCCGCCTCCCCACTCTCCAGTCCTCTCACTCACCTCTCCCGCCTGTTCTAGCCCCAGCAAATGCTGCAGTTTCCAAATTTACTGTGATTTCTCTCACGTTTGCAAAGGGTGCTTCTTTTCATCTGGAAGGTTCTTCCTCAATCTGGTGTGTGGCTTAAACCCATTTTTTCATAGATGTCAGTCTCTCCAGGAAGTCTCCCCCGTACCCCCGGGAAGGCTGGGGGAGGTAGCTCCCTTGCCCCTGTAACACAGGACTCACCCTCCCACTGTGTCTCCTCTGTGGAGCTGCGGGCTTCCGGAGGGCAGGAACGCCGTCTCGTTCGCTCCGGAGCTGCTGGCCTCCGGCCTGCAAACACGGGCCTGCCCGGGACGATGCTCTGCAAATACTAATGGAATAAACACAAGCCTGTGTCACTTCCCCAGGGGACTCTCAAGGGACCGAGGGGACCCCCAGGGGACTGCCCTTTGGGTGCCCACAAAATGGAACGTCCTCTCATCTCAGCTCTCTGAGGCGGCAGCCCTCCTGGCTGTTGCCGCTGTCCTGACCCTTTGCCTCTGAGCACCTCGCTGCGCCCACGGGCAGAGAGGCTTGGTCTGGATTTTGAAAGCAATGTAGCCAATTAAAAAATGAATCGAACTGAAGACAAGTTTGGAAACAATTAAGATAATTGAAATATCACTACCTTAATTGAGATCAAGCAGTGAGCTTAAAAAACAAAATTAATTTAAAAAATTACATGCAGCCTGTAATTAACAGGATGTTGAATTCAGTGTTTTCCAGCTTAACACATCACTCTTTAAATTAATTCATTCTTGTTTTTTTTTCCTTTGAAAAAAGTTTTTGTAAAAATAAGTGAAAAATTATTGGACATATATCATTTGTTGGTTAACACTTGATTTTTTTTCTGTGCGGGCAGGGAAGGTGAAGTTAACCCCCTGTGGGTACCTGCTCTGTGCCAGGCACGTACCCTGCAGGGACGGAGACAGAGGAGGTGTAGGGGACACGGGCTTGGCCACCTTGTGGGGACTGCCGCATCCTCACCCCAAGCATGTGCTCAGGGAGAACGACTTGGGGCGCAGTCTCCAGGAATGTTAGCACCTGGAGGAGAAGCATCTAACCCTGGTCGGGGTTATTACTCACACTCAGCTCACCTGCTCCCCTCCCCTCCCCTCCTTACCTGCGCAGTTTCACTGCACCTGATTAAAGAGCCTTTTAAATGACACTTAGTATTGTGGTGTCTTATCATTCCCTTTAGAAAGTGGAGCCACGTGACCCTGTCCAAAACAGGTGCTGGATGCCTCTCAGGAGGGTTGCCTTTCGGGAGTGTCACCTGAGCCTTGGGGTCCCCAGAAAAAGCTCCTTTAGAGGCTGCATTTGAATGGAAATGACACCCTTCTTTCGCCATCCACATCCCCTTTCAATTCCAACGTTGCTGTTTTCCAAAAACAAGAGGAATCCTGGTGATTGAATAAATGCTGACAGCTTGATTTGTTACTGTTCTTTTGTTCTGTGAAATTCATTTAAATAACTTGCATACATGTTTGAAGTATTCAGTTCCTGGTAATTAATTTTTAGCCCATTTGATTTTTATATGCAAATTGTTAAGGAAGTATGCATAGGGAGTTAAATAACAGATGAGTTTTATTTGTTAGCGTTTTTTGTTGGGAGTTTTTTGTTTGTTTAGTAATGTCAGCTTCAAGCATTGGAGGAGGGGCAGCCTATGGTGTTGGCCTAAGGATAGGGGGGCCGTGGGCCAGGTTGCAGGCTGAACACTGACCAGACCACCGTTCAGTTGACGCAGCTGGGGGGCGGCTGCAGTCAGAGGGAGCAGGTGGAGGGTGCACTTGCCCATGGCTGGGCACCCCATCTTCTGGTGAGCACTGGGGCAGTCCTGCATGGCCCAGCCTGGGCAGCACCGGGTGCCCTGGCTGCTCTGGCTGCCCCTGACTGTTACCTAGCAAGACTTATTCTGCCCAGAAGGCCTCCCAGGAGCACTGTGCAGCTGGGTGGTGCTGTGAGGTGGGCCCACAATCCACTTTTCAAAGCAGAGCCCAGGTACGTCTCAGCTGCTGGCTGTGGTGGGAAGGAGATGGGGTTCTGGAGTCACCCAGCAGGTTCCACTGCCCTCTGCACTTCTCACCAGGGACTTTGCTTTAAGACCTTTACTTGTAAAATGGGCACATTAAGGCCAGCAGCCTCCTCGGGTGTTGGAGTGTTGAGTATGGTAATCCCACTAGTGGGCTTAGTTCACTGCCTGCGTGTCTGAAGCACAGGGTAAGTGTTAGTGATTGTTCTCGTTATTATGAAGGATAATTGTTCACTCTGGAAACAAAATACAGATGCAAAAAAAAAAATAACAAACACCTAAAAGATCTGTTCTAGGCACTTACAAATACTAACTCATTTAATCCTCCTGACAACCAAAAGCAGTGGTAGGCACCGTTATTACCCTCTTTAGCAGAAGAGGTCGGTAAGCGCAGAGCCAGCATTCAGACTCAGAAACATGGGGCAGAGAGTCTGTTCTTCCCTGTTGTGGTCAGACGACTTCTTTGCCTGGAGACTGCACTGCCCTTTGAGGCCGCCCAGCTCATGGTGTGGACATTGCATGTTTGTGGAGTTGGCTACAGAAGCCAAACGAAGCTCGAATTTGGCCTTGAAGCCTGTTGTGTAGTACTGCCGATATTCGGCGCCCAGTTGCTCGGCCGGCCGGCCAGCCTGTCAGTCTCTACCTCTGAGCTCCTCTCCAGGGGAAATCCAGAGGGTTCTGTGGCACCAGCTGGGGAAACGCCCTAGTTCGTGCCTAGGGCTGGGGCTGCCCGTGACCTGGAGCAGAGGGGCCACCCTGAGTTGGGCAAGCTCAGGAATGCCTTCAGATGTTTGTGTTCAGGTCCCTGGGACATTCCTAGCAGCTGTCTGGAGAAAACAGTGTTGAGAGTCTGGGCCTGGGCGGGCTCCTTCTGGAATAATGACTCATCTAAGTGCAGGGGGTCACGGTGGTGAGGGCCCCACAGGGGAGGGGAAGGCGAATCTCTTCGGGCTGTTATGCTGTCTCTGCTCTGGATGCTGATTGGTTTCACCACAGGTTTGCATGGGGAGGACATGGGAGAACATCTCCCTGGCCCATCATGGAGAGCAGTTACAGAAGACCTGCAGCCTCCCAGGCTTTGGGCCCCGGGCTGGGGAGGTGGCGCAGTTGCTCTTCTTTTGAAGAGACTGCCCGCCTTGCTGCTCAGCCTTGAGGAGCACAGCCACCCCGGCATGCAGAGTGGGGAGGAGCCGAGGGCCTCTGCTCTGCCTGTTCTAGGCAATGCTGCAATGTAGGAACTGCTGTCCTCGCAGACCCTTCCTGCGGTGACTTGGTTGGTCAGAGCAGCTCTCCCCCGCACTCAGCATCCCCAGGCACGCTCGGACCACAGGGGCTGGTCGGATGCCACACCTCACAGTTGCCCACATGCCCCTCCCACCATTGGCCTGTGCTGGCCGCAGGGCCGGGGCGCCTTTTTCCTCTCGGCTTTTTAAAATCCTGCCCATCCTTCAAAATCCAATTCACATATTAATGCCTCATTAATCCTTGCCCCAGAAATTGATCTCTGTGTTTCTCCCCAGCTCTGCCATCACTTTACATGCCCGTCATGGCCTTTATCTAATCCTCCTGTGCCCCATACATATTTATGGGTAAGCTCCCCTCCCCATTGTGCGGTAACTTTGTGGGGCGTGGACTGTCTCATGCATCTGGGAGTTCTTCACAAAACTTAAACTAGGCGTATTTATGCACTTTGTCCATGTGGACTGAACTGAAGCAAAAAAAAAGAGAGAGAAAAAACCCTGTCCTCAAGGACTTGTTATATTATAGAAAATAGGTAAAATTAGGCATTGATGAAGTCATAAAAAGCAATAGCAAAGGACCAAAAAAGGAGAAAGTAGCTCTTGGCCTTTGGAGCATGTAAGATTCTAAAGGATTTTAAAAGTAATTCCTGCTGAAGACGGAGATGCCTGGACTCCCCACGGCACAAGGAATCACTACCCTGATGTGAAGGAAAACGTGCAGGGGACACCGAATTCCCCCTGGTTCGGGTTGTTTCTTTCCAATATCTTCCCGCTTAACAGCGAGTGCAAACACATGGTCTGTTTACTTCCCACTTACCTAGTTGAGTAGAAATAGACATTAAATTTTCCCTGAGGCCCTAACCGCCCTGTTTTTGTTCTTTTTTGCTTCAGCCCTGGACCCATCCAAAGACCCCTGCCTGAAGGTGAAGTGCAGCCCCCATAAGGTGTGTGTGACCCAGGACTACCAGACGGCCCTGTGTGTCAGCCGCAAGCACCTGCTCCCCAGGTAAGACAGAGGCTGGGGGTTGAGCCCTCCCCTCAGGCTGGTGCCTCTGGGAAGAGGCAGAGCAGGTGTGGGGCTGTGGTTAATGTGGTGTTTGGTTTCTGTGTTCCTGCTGTGGTTCTCAGACACAGATTTGCAAAGAATGTCAGTATCTTTATTTCCTTCCAATCAACCTTATTTGGCTCGGAGCCCTCCTCTGAGTAGAGGACCAGAGATTCCTTTCTTGGTCATTGCTGGCATGGTGCCTCTGCCCAGAACAACCCCAGGAGCCAGGAAGCACAGAGCTAAGAAGATGGGGACTGAGCCATTGGTCTCCTGCTTGCAGCTCACCCGGTGGCCGCAGGAATCCTTTGAGGTCGGCTGAGGTCCGGGGGTGCCTGGGTTGGGGTCCTGCCGCCTCCGGACCACCATTCCTTCTGAGAAGGAGCCTTGCTCTGAATGTCTCTCTTTCCCAGCTTAAAGCCTTTGCCTCTTCCCCACACCCACGCCCACCATTATCCAGCCAGTGGCCTCAGGCTTTTACAACTGACAGAAAGAGCCTTTGATTTGAGGCTACTTCTGCCTTGGGTCCTGCAGAAACACTGAAACAAGAAGGCATGAGACACAGAAGCACAAAAGGCAGGCTTTCCTTGAGTGAGGGGCTGGCTGAGGGTGGGGTGGGTGGGAGGGAGGTGACTGCAGTGCCTGTGGCCTCTCCTGGTCCCTCCTGGACTGTGGACAGGTGCAGCGGTGGGGCGTTGGGGTTAGGACATCAGTTCTGGATTCGACAACTTCCTCTGCCAAGACGGCACTGTGCCATGACCTTAGGCAAAGAAAGCAGCCTTTCCTGATTCCCACTGAAGTCTGCCTCCCGTAACTTTGGCTCCTTGGTTCCAGTTTGGCCCTAGAACTGGACAGAATGTGTTCTGTCTCATCCCTTAGTTCCCGAAGTCTCAGCAATGCCGGTCCCTTTGACGGCCCTTCTTGAAATATGTTTTACGGTCCCTCCGTCCCCGACCTGGTTGCGTCTGATGGTGCCTGAAGCACTCGTGCTCTGAGAGTCTGGTCCAGCAGCTGCGGCAGCACCGCGCACCCCTCCACCTCCACAGGCACGGCACCTGCAGCGACAGACCTGGCCTCCGAGCTCCCTTGAGCCGGGGAGCCGCGGCCTCTGAGAGACCGAGATGTGAGGTATCCTTGTCTACTGCCCTGCTCCTCCAGGCAGCAGTGTTCTTCCTGGAAGCAAGGATCGCTCTTGCGCCCACAGCCCTAGCACGGGCTGGCATTGTGCTCAGTACCCACATCCGTGAAGTCTCCTGGCCATCTTGTCAAGGTGGTGTTTATTTTTCTTCTCTATGCTAAAAATGAGAGAACTGAGGTGGAGAGCAGTGTTAGTGATTTGTGGCAGCCGTGAATCACACCCACTGCTGCCCAGTTCCAATCCGTGTGGCTTTTATCACTGCTGTGTGCTGTCCTCTTCATCCGCCTGGGCCTTGTCTGTCTGCTCCGACCTCATTCCCCAGCAGACAGGCATTGAGTACCTCAAGTCTGCAGCGCTGTGCTACAGGCAAACAAGAGACCCTGCTCCCACCCTCAAGGAAAGTCAAGTTCACTGTGAATGGGACGCTAACAATGGTTTTTTGACGTTAAGACTCCTTTTAAGGCATACCTACTCAGAGGAAACTGCCCTCAGGTCCCCTGCTGCACCAATCCCCTCCTCCTCTGAAGGAGGAATAGTTGCCTCCTTTGCTGCAAGCCCCTGGCCGCCCTGGGGGAGGGGTTCAGCCATGTGGTTGTCTTCATTGGTGTGTGTGTTTGTGTCCGTGTGTGATGTGGAGCGTCCACGGCCTGTTTACTCCTGAAATGCAGCCCTTTCTGGGAATGCCAGATAAGAGATTTTCAGTGTGACGCTCAAATCTGTCCGCGGCAGAGGCGGCAGCATTGTCGGCACTCGGGCGCACCCAGGTGTCAGTAGTGATTCCCTGGGCATGCGGAGTTCTGTGGTGGAGGCACCAGCACATTTTTCTCGTGTTGAGAGTGCAACCCTCATCTCCCCATCTGCTGGTGACCCCGGCTTCGCAGTGGCTGAAGCGTGGATTTGGGAGGGAGACCAGTCTGGGCTTCATTCCAGGGCTGGGTGCTTCTAGGACACGAGACCTTGACTTACTACTTTTCCGATCTGAGTCTGCGCTTCCTTTTCTGTAAAATGGGTTTCATGAAAACATTTACCCCGTTCCTCTTTTCTGTTTGCTGGAGTACGTCTGCCAGTAATTCTCATAGAGAGCATTTATGGGTAGTAAAATTTAATAATCCGTGCATAAGGCATTTTGTGTATGTGTTGTGTAAGAGTCCAATAAAGTATATAAAGTGCATAAATTAGGGTTACATAATGACAGCTGTCTTCCAATTACTAAAACAGTTAAGATAATTCTTGTCATTACTGTCTGATTCATTCCGGAAGGTCAGCCAGAAAGCCCCAAAGTTGCATGCTCCTGAAAACAAAGAGCTCACCCCAGGTGCCTCCCCCCTTCTGACTGTTCTGTGTTGCAGCCCCCCCGCCCAGGGCAGCCTGGGAGGTTGAGGTGGGGGCTCCAGTGCCGCCTCTGCCGCTCTCTTTGTGATTAACACCTGGGGACGAAGAAGATGACTGTATTTCTGACAATGGTATCTGTCTGTTCACTGGAAAAACAGCCCAAAGGAGAGGCCCCTCGAGGAGGCAGGCCACTCAGGGTGTGGGGGCCCTGCCACGGCGCTGGCTGCAGCCGTGGGTCCAGCCTCCCACCTCTCCCTCTCAGAGCCTGAGTTTCCCGGTCTGCCCTGTCAGCCGAATGCACACCTCTTCGCAGGGTCTTGGGCACCTTCCCAGATGAAACATCTGTCTTTTCACATTATACTTCAGGGGTCCCCTCTGACCAGGGAGACCGTGTTGACAACTCTTCATATCCATCAATCAGGGAAGTAATCTTTCTCTCTGTGAAACATCTGTAGGCAATTCCATCAGCCAGTCTGGCCTCTGCAGCAGCTCAAGAGGCAAATCCCGCCCGCCAGACGGGCGGGAGGACACACACGCAGAGGCGGCTGGGCCAGCCTCGGGCTGATTGAGGCTGCAGACTCGGGCTGTCTTTGCAAGCGGATTGAGATAGAAGGACAGTGAGCACATTGGCAAGAGAATTTCATTAGCTTTCCTCGCTGGTGGAGAGTGAGTGAGTAGAGTGTGTGACTGCAGAGTTTGGGGCAAGCAATTTCGGAGGTGGGGCACTCAGGGCAACCTGCCCTTCCTCTGCTGGCGTTCTTTCCTTCCTTGGGTGGTGTTTGGGTTTGTATCTGTTTTTTTCTAGAGGCTTCGGCTCACATCACGTTCTCTTTGGAGAATTTTCTGTGCAAGTTCCTTATTTCATGTCTTCCTGCCGTTAAGCTTGGCCCAGCAGTGTGTTCACCTGTCTGGCTCTCCTAAGGGGCCACTTCCACATTAAGAGCATCGTGAAGGCAGCTCGGAATCAGGAAACCATCTCGGAGATGACTTTTTTACACTATTGCAATTTACTTTTTTATAGCAATAGATGATGCTTGTTACATAAAACACAGAAAAGTAAAAAGAAACCAGAAGTAGGCAGTGATCATATCATCTTAAAATAGAATCAAAACATTGCAGTGTATTTCCTTCCATTCTTTTAGTCATAGGTTTTGTTCCTGGGTTTGTTTCTGTCAAAGTTTGGTTCTGAAGTGGCACCCATAAAAATTTGCATTGGGCTCTCTTTGGTTAGTATGTATAAGTGAGTATTTTTATGAGTCTACAAACTTTATTATATATGTGTGTGTATGTCCTCATAAATTTTAATGATTGGGTGACATACTATACAAAAAGTAACTTGAAATGGATCATAGACCTAAATATAAGAGCCAAGACTATAAAACTTTTAGAAGAAAATAACAGTAGCAACCTTGGATTTGACCAAGATTTCTTAAATAAGACAAAAAAACATGAACTATAAATGCCAAGATAAAGAGAAAATCAACAAATGGAGTATCACCCAAATTAAAAACTTTGATTTTCAAAAGATACCGCTGTGAAAATAAAAAGACAAGCCACACTGGGAGACGGTATTTGCAAAACATGTGTCCAACAAAAGGGGTGCGCCTGGGACACGCAGCGAAAGTGCAGGGCTATGCAGAGACTCACCCGCGGGCGCTTGCAGCAGCTGTACTTGCCGTGGAGAGAGCCGGAGAGAACCCAGCTGTCCATCAGCTGGTGCGTGGAGAAACCGGCTGCGGCCTGTCCGTGGTAATGGGTGCCACTCAGCCACGAGGAGAAACTGGCTATCGGTGCATGCGGCAGTGCGGGTGAGTTTCATGCTGTGCAGGCTGAATGCAAGTACAAGAGGTCCTGGGGAGTGTGAGCCAGTCTCCATGGCAGGACGCCCATCACTGGGGAGCAGGCCCGTGAGCGACCCGAGCATTCTCCCGGGCTCGACAGCGGAAAGCGGGTCCCTGGGGAGGCAGTTAAGTCCAACTCTGGCCTTCGAGGCCAAAGATCCCACTGGAAGATGGGTTTGTTTGGGAAAGAAGAGTTTTTAACACAGCCATGTGTTATTCTTACTGACTTAGGTTTTTTGTTTTTTTTTTTAAGAGATTGTCTTAAGTCTTCTTAAAGAAAATACCTTTGTAAGGGACAGGGGGGTGGACAGAAAGTCATGCAACCTGCGGAGGGCTCTGCTTTTGGGGATTCGCTGCCAGGCCTGATTTATTGTCTGGGTGGGCAAGAGATGGGAGGAGGGGGGGTTTCTTACAGAGCGCAAGACATTGATTTTACCTCTCCATTGCCATTGATTTTTATTTGGAGAAGGGAAAATTGAAGCAGTGGTTGTAAGCCTTCCAGACAAGCCATATTCTCAGATTCTGCCGGTGTGTTGTGAATGGGCGGGAAGGATGTCAGGGTGGGACTTCAGCATCAGAGCGCACTCCCGAAAGCCTTTTGGGAGCAGTGGGAGCTAACCTCGTTTTAAAGTAAGGAGCCCATTGCTCAAGGGGGTAGGCCTCTCTAATGGAACGGCTCTTTCCCTCCACTCCCTAATTACCCAGAGTAACAGTGAATTCTCTATACCAGCAAAGATTTCAGATTCAGGGGAGGCTGGTGGTATAGTAGACCAATCTGGGCCCTTTCTGTCTTTTATGTGAACTTGAAACAAAGAATCAAAGCGTTTGAGGTCAGAGAAAAGTACATCAAATACTAGACTCTCAGAGGATATTTGAAAGGATGATGGTTGTTTCATCTCAGTTTTGTTTTACAACAGAGCTCTGTCTCCCGCTATAGGGGCTTTGAAGGGGTTGATTACACACACACCTGTCTGTCCTGCTTTGCAAGACACGAGGCCACGTGGAAGGCAGGGGACTCCTAGGTGCCTGGGTGGCCTTCTGGTGCTTTACAACTCGAGGTGTTGGTAGTCACCTGAGTGTGATCATGTCCACATGCCCTAGTCAGCTTTTATGTTTGTAGAGCTCACACTCTCTCTCCGAGGGGCTCACACGTTGCCTTCTGTTCTGTTTTAACCTCGGAGGAATCTTATTCGCTGTGCTCTGGGGCTGGGTAAGGAGGACTTGGTGCTGTTTCTCAGCTGTGTGTGGAAGTTGTGTTTTGGGTTTGAGCCCACTTTTGAATCAGGCCCCTTTATAAACAGTAAAGTCATCTCCGTGGTCTGTCTTGCGAACACCTGCCACTGGGCACTGCGGAAAACAAAGGCAGAGTAGTTGATTCAAGAGATGCTGCTTACTGACTGCCTACGTGTTAGGCACATGCGGCAGAAGGGATCTTGCTGACTTTTCACAACAGTCACTTAGGTCTGTACTGTGATCCCATTTTCCAGATGAGACTGTTGAGGTTTTTAAAGTGTTCCCTTGACAGCACAGGGCCGGTAAGGGGCAGATGTGGAAGGAGAATGGCGGAATGCCACACAGCCTCCCCTGCATCGGGAGTCCTGGGCATGAACTCTTACTGGCTACTTCAGTTTTCCCTGTGCTGCTGAAGCCCGCCAGCCACCACCAAACTGCTCCTGGCTCCAGAGGTACCACGAGACTCAGGCCTGGGCCTGCCCTGCTGGCCCTGCTCCTTACAGAACAGCTGGCGGGGGCCCCGGCGTGAAACCTACTTTCTCCTTTCTGTGCCAAAAGCAATACTTCTGGGTTCATTATTCATCTTTGAGGTCTTTTGTTTGAAGCAATCATTTAAACCATGTGTCCCTTAAACATAGAGATATTTAATTCCTTTAAACTGCAGCTTTATCTTTTCAAACAGCAGAAGTGCCAGACGCCTCTGCCCGTGAGGCCCCGCTGCTCGGACCTTCATGCAGCAGGGCTTCTCCACTGGAGCAAGCCAGTCACTTTCTCTGTCCTTCTTTTTTTTCTTCCGAAACTGAATGTACTGATTAGAGAATCTTAATGATAAGAGCAGCAGAGAGTAAAGAGAAGTTCATAATGGGGATGGGAATAATTGTGTGGAATTTTTAGTCCCTTGGAGCAGGGACAAAGTGGCAGGCAGATCTTATGTTATAAAGCAAATTCACTGGGTGCGCTTTACAAAAGCATTGAAAAATATACATCAGAATCATGACTGCCCGTAAAATCTACCAGCCCCATATCTTGCCCTGCCTTGTTTTTCTTTAAAAACAAACAAAACAAAAACAAGCAAAACCAGACAAGGTTTCCCCATCAGTCTAATGGCCTCGTGCCTAGCTGGGCAGTCTGCAGGCGTGGCTCGCTAGGAACAGAGCCTCTGCCCTACCAGAGTCTTCTCCAGAACTTTCCTCCGGGCTGTCCTCTCCCCCTGGCAGTCTGCACTGCTGAAGAAGCATCCCCCCACACACTAGAGGGGGCCGTTCCCATTTCCAGTGGACCCTAAGGCATGGGACCGCTGTCCTTTTTGAGCCACATTCTATCTGTAAGAGACTGAGCCGTGTGGTGGAATTTCAGAATGTGCCCAGGTGGAGAGCTAGAGAACCAAGTGTCGGTGGAGCTGGGAGTGGCTGCTCCAGGGCCAGGGACTGGCTAAACAGTACCCTCTCCTCTCCTCCCCCCGCCCCCCCGTCTCTGTTGGAAAGCGATAAGTGCAACCCAGCTCTGGGGTTCTGCCCACAGAGACAGGGCTGCTGCTGTTTTGTTTATTGGTTCGTGCATATTGAGGAATGTAGGAGTTGCACATGTCAGGCATTGGATTTCAGTAGATTAGAAAGAGGAGGTGGGGTGGGTATGCCAGTTTTGAAGAGATCATTGCTAGGCGTGATTTCCACCAGGGCCCCGGGCTGGCGGTGCAGCACACACACAGGTGTGAATCATTAGATTAACACATCCATCCTTGAACACTAAGAAACAGATAAGCTCAGGCCTCCCTGCAACTCACTGAAGGCATTAAGGTGCCCACACATTCTGGGAACATGCTACAATACCCAGGCATCTGAGTGGCTGCTCATGAAACATCATCATCTAGTTTTTAGAGAGGGGAAGGGAGGGAGAGGGAGAGAAACATCAGTGTGTGGTTGCGTCTTGCACAGCCCCTACTGGGGACCTGGCCCATAACCCAGGCATGTGCCCCAACTGGGGATTGAACCTGCAGCCCTTTGGTTCACAGGCCGGTGCTCAATCCACTGAGCCACACCAGCCAGGGCCACAGCATCCTCTTTTATAGAAGTGATCAGATAGAATTTTCCCTAACTTCTGTTTTAACTTTTTGAAATCTCTTTCCTGGGCCTTTGTTATTAATAAATCTGCTGTGGCCTGCTTGCAGCTCTGCCTATACTCATTAAGATCCCAACTTGCAGGCTTTCAGTTTAGACATTTTATATCAGGTTAATTCAGCCAACGAACCGTGAAAGACATTCTTTATGGGTCTCAGGCACCACGGTAGGGCCCATTTCGGGCACTGACCTGGCGGGCTCTGGAGTCAGAAAATGGACACAGGATGATTTAGATGGGCATCCAGGGCTATCTTTGGAGTACTCTTGTTTTAAATGGAATGTTCTCAAGCTAATGTCCTGTCTTTAATGCTCCTCATGGAGACAGTGGGCAGAGGGCGAGCCCTTTCAAGCACAGAGAGGCAGCAGAGATGAAAGTTAAGTAGTTTTGGGACCTCGGCACCTTTCCCAGGCATCCTCTTCCCTGGTGTTGTCCCTGGGCACACGCAGAAAGGGGTGTGGCTGTGTCGCTGAGGCGCCAAAGGCCCTCTTTTGGCCCGCCTGGTCCCTGAACCTGCCCCAGCTGGGGTGCTGGGGTGTCGTGCTTTCTTCCCATTCGCCTGACGGGAGGGAGGAATGACCGGCTCACACTGCCCGTGGCCGTGAGGAATTCCCACGTGAAAGGGAAAGGGGCAGGTTGCCCACCATCCCCCACCCCCCACCCACCCCTGGCCAGGAGCCAGAGTCCGTCCTTGGCAGAGCCGCAATGGTGATGAAGGGCTTTCGGGCCTGAGTCCCTCCTGTTGTCACATCGGCAGGACTAGGTCTCGGAAAACAGCTCGCAGGCAGCGGTGATGAGGGGTTAAAGGTCACTAGCTCAGATTCCGCTCAGCCAGAGTCTGAGAATTTCTTTATTTCACGAGTATTTCTGGTGTCTTCCATTGGCTGTGTGTTTGAATTCTCTGATGAGTGGACATAGTCTACCTTTGTGGAGATTTAAAGTCCATTGGAAAAGATGATAAGAAGAAATTAAGCATCTGACATCATGATAAGCATTAGGTAGGATAACAGCAGGTAGGACTCACTCATTAGGTAGGACTCACTTTAGGTTAGTTGAATGGGGGAGGCCTCTGGGGAGGCAAAAGGCAGCAGGCACCTACTGGACAAATTGTCAGAAAGGTGTTCCCAGAGGAGGGAACAGCCTCTGCAAGGGCCCTGAGTCAGGGAGGAGGGAGGGGACGTGGTGTCCTGGAAGAAGCGAGAGGTGAGGGCTGTGCTCCCGGACGTGGAGACTGAGAGGGTGTGGCTACGTGAGGCTGGAGAGGGAGGTGGGCCTGGAGAGGGAGCCTGGAAGATTATGGGACAGGTTTGCCTCCCAGGCCAGTCACGAAGGGACATCTCGTGTGGCTTTGAACAGGAGGGAGACAGAATCATGTGGCTTAGGTGAACTGAGTTTTCTTGAACAACTGTTCTTTAAGCCAAACCGCATGCCATGTGAGAGGCGCTGGAGGGCTGCGGGTGTGCTTGCGTGGGGGTCCTGGGGACATCCTCACTGAAGCTCGTAGCCTAGTGAGGGGCCTGGGGCACAGGTGTATGTGCTCTAAGCTAAAAAATTATTTAAAAAGTCCTATGGAACCAAGTTCCAAGAAGACAGCCACCATTTCCAGCACAGTTGGGGGTGGGGCATGGGAGGGCGGTGGAGAAGGGGCATCACTAACTGGTGGACTTTACTAGCCATCAGCATTGTGTTTAAGAGCACGGGAGGGCGCTGGCCCGGACACACTGTGACTTGCTCCATACTGCACGGCCTCATGGGCAGAGAGGGGGCCCAGAGCAAGGCTGCCCCGAGCCCATCTTTGTGTAGGAGCCACTCTGCCCTTGAGGCAGGTTCCTGCACTAAGTCTCCATTTTCCTATCAAATAATGACTTTAGAAACCATGGTGTGGGATAGTGATGAGGAAAGTGGTAAGTGTAGCGCTGGCACATAGTAGGTGCTTAATAAAGCTAGCCTCCCACCTGAGCCTCTAGCTCCCAGAGGAATCAGTTGTGGGCACAGTCCTCGCCAGCCTCACAGCGTTGCGCAGGCCCACCTGGGCTCATGCATGCAGAGGCCCTGTGTTTGCAGCGTTCTGGGCGGTGCCCATCGTCCGGTGAGTAACTTCTTCGCTGGCAGAGTGCAGCCTCCCCTCCCTGTAGGTGTATCCACTTACTTGCAACGCCCAGGTGCCTCTGGAGTGCAAGCCTGGGTCTTGGCACACTCTAGGGGCTCACAACGTGTTAGTGGGTGCACGTGTTAAGTCAGGGAAGGAGCTGGAGACGCAGGGCCAGGCCGATGTGCCAAATCGGGAGCTCTGGCAGGTCAGCTGCGTCGCAGAGCAGTGCTGCAGGTGAGGGGCGGGGTGTTCCTGTGAGGGCCGGGAGCACCCCATTTCCCTCAGTTGTTTGCGCAGAACCCACCACATCTCCGGATGCCCAGGAAATGCTCAGCAGGTGCCTGAGGAACTTCACAGGGAAAGTGGAGGTGACTTGTGGGGCTGGTGCAAAAGTGGCCCCCTTTTCAGGAGAGGGCAGCATACTCCAGACTCTGCCCCGGCCTGGTGGCCTCCTTCACTGAGGCCTTGGCTCTGCCCATCCTCTCTCTGTGCTGAGTGACTGGACATATCTAAAGGTCAGCTGTCTGGGGCCACAGGCTTAGCCTCGGTGGTGACATGTGGTCATCTGTTTAATTGACCCCTTGCACCTCTCAGAGCTGAAGGTCTGTGTCATTCAGAATGCCCCAGAGCAGAGCTAACTTTGCCTTTTGAGGGGGAGAAAGGAAAGGGACCGCTCTGGGCAGCCACTCTGCCAGCATCAGGAACAGCTTTCCACCACTGCCCCGGGTGCCTCTGAGAGGGGCTGAGTCCACCCTCCCACTTCATCCAGGGGCCTACAGCCTCCAGATCCCTTCTCTGAGGGCTGGCCTCTCTGCCCCATGGCCCACGGCACTGCCCCTCCCTCCCTGCCCTTCAGAATATAACACAACAGGACTGCTTACAGCTCAGCTGGGACGACGTCTGGGGAGGCAGCAGGCAGCATTCTTACAGGCCTGTTTTCTCTGTCCTGGGGAGAGCCCCAGTGCAGAGGGGCTAAGGGTGAGCCACCCACCCCCCGGGAGGGGGCTTGGGCTCACAGGCACTGCTGTCTCCCATGTGTGAGCCCTCAGTGTACCTGCAAACTGATCAGAACGTGCTGGGAGTGACATTTGATTTCCTACTAATCTACCTGCTCTCCAACTTAAGTGGTTTCTCCACGTGTCTTTTTTTCACCGTCTGTTTTGGGGCAGAGTTGGTTTGTTGCTGTTAATGGCTCCATTGACCACGTATGGACCTTTGATGGAATGCCCAAGCACTCTGCTCCAGAGCGGCTCTCAGAATGGCCCCGATGGTGTCTGCAGATTGGAGGGTGGGGGGGTGGGCCAGCGCTTCATGCAGGGCACTGCTGGTGGGAGCCTACGTTGGTGCCACGGTTCTGCCGGGTGTTCGGCCCCATCGGCCCCAGACTTTGTTTTGGAGAGTCTGTGTCATGGGAGTAAACACAGATGCACATAAAGACCTCTCCAGCGCACTTGGTTACACTATTGAAGAAGTGCGGACAGCCTCCTGGATGTCTGTCCACGGAATGCTTGCACAAATCACAGCGTGCCTTCCTCCAGGGGACCTGGGCCTGAGCTCCTGCAGCACCGTGTGAGCCGTGTTCCGTGCATTGAGACAAAAGTTTTTCTGGGGGTCACTCTGCATCTTTGTCCAGGTTGTGCCCTGGAGAAGAGCTGTGACGCGCTGGTTCACTCTTCCCTGTGGGGACACATTCTTGGTCCTCTTACTGCTGGTGGAACTGGGGCTCTTCCATGGAGGCACGAAGGAAGCGTTTCAGAGACCCACACATGGGAGGGTGAGATGTATTACAAAGAACTGTCTCCGGGGCCTCGTGTCTCATGCACAGCCAGGTGGCTGAGCTCCGTCCCACTGCGGAGGACGTTCAGGCTTGTCTTCACCGAGCCCAGAAGAAGAGCCAGGGTCCAGCAATGTTGTGCCAGTACCCGGCGTCAGCAGGGCATCCGAGGCCACCGTGGTTCACTTTAGTCCATGCCAGAGCTTGGTCCAGCCCAGTCTCTTTTCCACCCAGCTAGCTCAGTCTCTGCTCCTGCTGTGCTCCAGCTGGTGCTGTGCTGCTGCACCCGGGCCCACCCCAGGGCTCGCGCTTGGGCCTGCACGGCTGCTACAGAGAGAGCGTGCACGAGCCCACGGGCGAACGTACGGATAAATGCATGCTACCGAGATGGACCTTTGTTAGGCTTTCATTGTATCTCCTGGGGTTTGGGAAGGGGTAAACTTTCTTTCAAACTAACCCATGTCTTTCCTAGATCTTCCAGGGTTTCATGCCCTTGTCCAATTCCATCTGTCTCTCAGGCTAGACACCTCCCCCTTATGGTCACCGTCTTGGCTTCTACTGCACATGTCTCAAAGTAGAAGGACCTCCCCCTGTGCCCCATCTTTCCCTTAGTCTTCTGGTTAATGGTCACTTGTCCCCTGGGGAGATTGGGAACCCTATCTACTGGGGATCAAGTCCCCTTTGGCAGAGGATGTGGCTTCCCCCTGGGGTGCCTGACACCGTGACTTCCCGGCTTAGTCAGGCTCAGCCAGTCTGGCTCCCTTGTCGTTTGCTAACTCCTCACTGTCAGTGGCTTCTGGACTTGAGGGATGTGGCATTGCCCCTGGCCTTTGGGAAAGGGTGGGAGGATGCTGGTTGGTGAAAACACAGGTCAGCGGAGTTAGCCTTAGTTCTTGGCCTTGACCAGAAAATCCCCCACCCACAAAGGCCCCAGTGGGAGCAGGAGCTCCTCTCCTCCCACACTGAGCGTGAAGAAAGCTTTCTGAGCAGGGGAGGGTGATGGTGCTGATGTGGCTGCACCTGCCTTCTGCACCCCTTTTGGGGAATGGCGCTGCTTTTGGGGAGTGGCTTGTAGATGCTGGCCCTCAGCTGGATCCCCGTGAGTCCTTGTCTCCATCTTCTTTCCGCTTGTCCTCAGGCCTGTCCTGAAATAGCTTGGTCCCCTGTGCCATCTACGTGTTTCCACTTCACCTTCCTGCCTTGCTCTCCCAAAGCAGATCATGCACAGCCCTCCCAGGGTGGGGGCTTCACTGCGGTGACTAGAAAACAAATGTGGGCATTTTTTCTCTCTCACACACACATCCTGTAACAATTAATTGACCCCCGGGAATGGAAGCACATGTTTTCTAAGATGACAGCAGCAGAGCCCCTGGTGGACAGGCGTGTGCTAGCCCCGCCCCCTGTGCACACACCTGAGCTTTCACACAATTAGCCAGAAGCTGAGTTAGCAAAACCCTTGGTCCCCTGGTCCCTGCTGCAGAGAGGCAGGATTATGAATGCCCAGGGAGGGAGGCTGAGTGTAGCTTTTGGTCTTGGGCTTGCTTCGTTATCGTTTTCTTTCTCTGTTCCTTTCCAATTAGCATGTCCATCACTAACGATTTCCTCTAAGGTCTCAGGACCACACAGGGCCTTTTCTTTCTTGTGCCAGCAAACAAACAAAAAAAAAGATGAAACAAGAAATCAAACAGGGGTGCCGAAGGTCAGTGGGTAGTTGTGACAATGTTTTCTGGCCCCTTTTAGGAAGAAATGGATTTTTAAAACAGAGTACTCCGTTTTGCATTGTCCTAAGGGAATACAGAAAACTCGGCTGTTCGCTGGCGTTTCCCTAACGGCTGTCTAACACACTGCCGGCTGGGCCCTCTTCCTTAACCGAGTCAAGCCCGGTCGGGGGTGGCGTGTGTGTGCTCGTGAGCCCGCGCACCTGCGCGCACTGTTCCAGCCATTTCGGCTGCAGGCCTGGAGGCCGTGCGCATTTGACCAGCGGAACTGTGAGAGGCGCTGGTGCCACTGGCCCTGGCTGTCACTCCTCCAATGGAAGGTGACTGCAGATGCGGAGTCCCCAGCCAGGTGGTGGAATTTACAGAATCGCACCAGCCTGCTAATCTTCATGATGTGGTCGAGGACACTGCGAGTTTAGGCTGGAGCAGGTTTGACGAGGGCCCCTGGACACACGTGTTCCATTTCAAGAGCAAGGAAACCGGGATTCCAGTGAAGTTTGGAGGTGTGTGCGGCACCGGCGCTCTGGGACCGCGCTCTGGCAAGTTCGTCTTCTTGTCCTTTGCCCACTGGCCGCACAGATTCTTCGGGCACTCTTAAGTACACAATGATTTGGGGTGGGGGCATTCCTGAAATTAACAGCAGCCTTCTTGCCATGTCGGGATTTTCTTGGAAAAGTTAGCAGTCTGTGGGAATCTCTGGTATTTCAAGATGAGTAAGAATAGAAATAGTTTAGGTAACATCTACCCTGAATAAATTCAGCCACTCAGAGTGTAGTGTAATATGATCATTACCCTTCAGAATAATTGTTACAAGTTATGTATGTAATAGGGAATACATTTGACACAGTGCTGGCATTCTTTGCCCAATTTCTGGCACAGAACATGTATTTAATAAGTGTTTGTTGAAAAAGGAAAGATGATCTCTAGAGTCCTGACCACATTTAGATTTTTTGTACCTTCTGTTTTGATGCTTTGTTTAAATAGATCCTTAAAACACAGTGATGTGGACATTTAGTCCTGGCTGGCTGGTCCGACCCCTTATTCTGCACTGACACCTCTGGGGACGACTGGTTAGGCAGCTCTTCTCCGGTGCCCTCCCTTCTCCGCAGCCTCTGCCCAGCGCCTGGGAGGCCTTTCTGCTGCTCCAACTGCTTCAGCTCCCTAAACACCGCAGGAGAAATGGAGGGCGGGCAGACAGCTGTGGGTCTGACAACATGCATTTCTTCAAAAGTTCTGAAAATGTGTTTCTTTTTTTAGACTTTGAATAAAGTAGACCAGCAGTATGTGGCTGTGAGAGAATCCAATGATAGACACAGCGTCACAAGGCAGAAGTTCCCGTTCCTCGGCCTCGGTCCTACCCCCCTGAGGGCCGCCCCCACGTTTGGCACGTGCCTCCGTAGTCATTTTCAGTTCATTTATGGGTGTGCATGCAGCGTGCCCGGAAACTCCCATCTGGCCACTGAATCCTCTGATCTGTGAGGAGTAGACGCTTCCTCAGCCGACTGGGCCGTCACACACTTCGGCGGAAGGCGGTCACGGAGGCTCGAGGTGAAACGAACTGCAGTCGAGAGGTTGACGTTCACACACACGCAGCGAGAGGTTCACATGCCTTTGGAATCGCGTCCAAGCCAGGCCCCGATTCTCGCTCTAAAGCCTTAAAAATATGCACCCGTCCTATGGGTGGGAAGGGACTGTAGAAACCTGGCGTGGAGATGGTTTAGAAGCATCCTGATGGCCCTCTGCCACTTGGTCCCTTCTGCTGTGTTTGGGCCTTAGCCTACAGCACATCGTGAGCCTCGCCCTCCTTATCCGTGTCAAGCCCAGTGGAGGGACACAGCACACTGTGGCCAGCTTTCTGGTGGCTGACGTGCCACCTTGGATCGGTGGATCACAGGACGCTTTGTCCTGACGATCGGGCCCACCCCGGTGAGGGTGTGTGCTCCCCTCCCGGCGGGTCTGCCTTGCTCGCGAAGTCTCCCCAGCCCACTCCCCAACACAGCTTGCCACGTTCCACCGTAACTTCTCTTCCTCCTGGGGCCCTTGGGAGGAGAGAACGAGACAATTAGTGTAGTGTTTGTCATTACTGGTGGTAGTGTTAGCGACATCAGCAGACTAGTTAAGTCCCCAATAAAAGTGAAGCTGCTGCTGTCACTTACTTGGGCACTGCGTGGCGAGGGCCTGCTCTTTCTCCAGGAGTAGCTCGCTGACACGTGTCTGTTTATCAGGACGACTGGGCTCTGTGTGGATGGGATCTTGTGGTGGAGCCCTTCATTTGGGAAAGGAAGGCGACTCATGAGCCCATGGGTACCAGGATGGAGAATGTCTCACGTGGGAGCCCGTCTTTCCCATCCATGCACCTTTGGGAAATGACAAAGGCTGTTATGCTCTTCCTGTGCCACTTTATGACTTAGCATAATGACTCACATAACCCTGACGACAGAGGAATTAGAGCATCGTTGTACTATTCCAATGGTGAGCATGTTTTTCATTTCAATTAACATTCATTATTTTGTCTTCCATTCAAAAGAGCCACCATGTCAACTAAGTATCTTCCATCCATGTTTTAGAGCAATTACTTTTGATTTGGCAAACAAATTTAATCTTGTTTTTGAGTGGGATTTTTGATGCTAACAGGAAAATAAACAGATAATGCTGGCAGCTGGCAGCAATGCCGAGCGCAGGAAAGAGCTCCTCGTGGGTGGGTTCCACGCCTCTCGGAGCCGCCGGGCCTGCCTGCCTGAGAGATCTGGTGGGAGAACAGAGAGGGTCCCGGGGCTGGTTGTGGGAGCCGCGGCTCTTCCTCCTGCACCAAGGGCGCGGCTGGCGGTGCATGTGAGGGTCGCGGAGGTGAGGCTCGGGCACTCAGATGGGCGTGCGGCGGCCACACAGAACAACCGCGGTGCTGCAGCTCCCACTCACTGTCTGGGACCCCTCTACTCTTTCCCCAGCTGTTCCTGTGCGGAGAAAACCCGGCCCATCTACAGTGACACAAACAGGCTAGAATGCGAGGTGTAGTGAATAAAACAAAAGGGAAAAGTCAACAATTCCACTACTAGTCCTCTTGCAGCCCCACCCCCAGCACATCATTAAAATATTGTTGGCACAGGTGTTAAATTTCATCCCGTGGAATCGAAGTCGGGAAGTGTGTACCTGCATATGCATTTATTACTGAGAAAGTTACTCTGGTATCTCGATCTTGCCACCGTTTTGCTGTGGGCTCTGACTGTAGCTCTACTCTGTCCATGGCCAAGGGAAATACCGGGTCACTACTGAGTCCTCAGAGACCCTCTGGATGGGCAGAGGTGGGATGTGGGGCCCGCGTGGCTAGTGAGGGTAGGGGTCTCGGAGTGAGGAGCAGCAGGGTACCGTGGAGAGCAAGAGCAGGAAGCACTGCTGTGTGGGCTTCAAGGTTAATGTTGACAAGTCCAGGAACTAGGGCAGAACACCTGGGGAAGAGCAGGCATGACCTTCTCCGTCTCGCTTGTAGCTGTTGCCATCTCATTAGACTGTATGTAGTCCTGTCTGCTGCCAGTGGTGAGCTGCTCTTGTAAATAAAATGAATATTAATGCATTTATTTGCATAGTATACTTAATAGGACTCCTCTGCGTGGTGTTCCAGAGAACAGTGTTAGAACAAAGTAAGTCTTTAAATTGACAATAACAACATGTGATTCTGTGCATTGCTGTCAGCTTGCTGGAAAATCCAAAGGTCATGTTATTTGAGTGCTACCCGATAATGCTTGCTGACAATTTCCAGGGTTTGACCTTTTATGCTAGGCTATATTTCTTTATAAATACTGCTAAACTTAATATTTGCTATTTGTTTAAAAAACACAAAATGTTGTGAAAAAATACAGAAAGACTTACTTCAGTATTTGTTGAGAATTCTTGGGAATTGGGATTTCTCATTCTCAAATCCAAAAACTTTGTATCTGTCGGCGGCCTGGAGCCTCCTGCTCGGGAGGCAGCCTGACTGCTGGAGTCCAGGGCTCCTTCAGCCCTCAGACGCCCGGAGAGCCCACGCCCATTTCTCAGTTGTCTTTAGCAACTTCTGCTAATTGTTGTTGTTTTTCGAAGTCTGACTTAGGGTTTCTGGAAACAAGAGCCTGTTGAATTCTTGTTACTTAAAACAACATGCTATTTTTGCCTTCTAGTCAGTGCTAACGATTTCCAGAAATAAAAGGAGAAAATTCTAAAGACCCAAATGAATAAATTCACTTATTTTTCTGAGCAAAACCCATGTGTCTCGAGGGTCAATCTTGTTTCCAAGCACCAGGAGCACAAACATGAATGAGACCCAGGCGCCACCCTGGAGAAGTGCACGGTGTACTGATGAGGACGGACGTGAAAGGAACTGCTTTGTGCTGCAGCGAGTGCCGCAGTTGGGTCTCAGCAATGTGAACTGTTGAACAAATAATGTCATGGTTAATTCTACTTGTGATAGGGCTCGTGGGATCAGGAGAGACTTCACGGAAGGCAATTGATTTGAAACTTAAGCAAAGGACAGGTGTTTGCTATGCAGAGAGAAAGCATGTGTCAAGTTATGCAGACTGGAATTTGCATGGCACATGTAGGAGACATGTGAGTAGCTGATAGGGCTGGCTGGAGATAGAATCAGCCCAACCGAGTGATGGATAAAGTGCTGAGGACAGGAAAAGAACGTGTCCAGGACAGACTTTAGGGCTTTAACCTGGGGTGTTCCTCATGTCCTATCGGAATATCTCCTTAATATTTGGCCACATTGAATCAAGTTGCTTGCTTGGAGACTAGTCCGGGAGCCTGCCCAGAGGCCACCAGAGGACTGTGGTGTTATGGGAATGCAGCCTGACTGCCTGTGGAGCAGCCCCGGCAGACTTCCTGGAGGAGGGGGTTTTGAGCTGGGCCTTGAATAAAGACTTATCAGGCAAAGAGAAGTGGAGGATAGAGGGGAGAAATGTGGGTGGGAATGAAAATATGTCAGAGGTGGGAAAACCCACATGATGGTACAGAGGCGCAGTGACCTTCAGTGGCTCTGGGAAATAGCAAAGGCAGCTGGAGCAAGTATGTAATGGTGGTGATCAGTGTGCATGTGTGCGTGCATGGGAGTGTGAGGGTGTGTGTGTGTGTGTGTCTGTTGGAAAAGAAGGCAGAGCAGACGGTGGCCCTGTAGAGGTAGCTCAGTTGGTTTTACACCAAAACGAGGAGTTCAGACTGTGCCCTAGGAGGTGGGGAGAAGAGGGAGGTTTTGAGTGTGGGAGTCACATCATCAGATTTGTACTTACGAGTCATCGCTCTGCTTCAAAACCTTCCATGCTGGCTATTTTGGTAGACTTAAAAAAAAGGATTGAGAATAAGCAGCTGAGCCAAAGAGAGTTAGAAATGTTGGGGGTGTGCTGATTGTCCTCTCTGCATCTTGGGGTGCCTGTGGCCTGGGACTTTCTGTGTGGTGCTGCCGTGGGGCGGGCGGTGTGGAGGGAGGGCTTCATGGCCGACGGAGAGGACGGCGGAACCTGCCTCCCAGACTAAATTGCTGTGTCACCCCAACTGATGAATGTCTGCGACATTGGGAATTGCGATCCCATCAAGATACCTTTATCAGATTTCACTCTTCATTGACTCAAGAAGTGAAATATCTTCGAGTCAGAAAGCTTAGTCCCTTGCCTCAACTGGGCTGGTTATTTTTTATGGTTTGCGCTGAGTTGTGGAGATTGGAATGCACACGTAATAACCAGGGAAGCTGTGCTCCGTGGGCTCACATGAACTTGTACAGAACTGCACTGAACTCGGCCTCTGGACAGAGGCGGCAGGTTTGGCTGCCATCCCTGCTGTCATTCTAGAAAGGTGAGGAGCACCCCTGGTGTAGCAGTCATGTCTGTTTATTAAAACCAGGCAAATTCAGAGTGGCGTGGCATCCGTACTCTTAGTCCCCAAGGCATCGCAGGAGGGTCAGAAGCGATTCCCCCGGGTGTGACCCGCAGCCACTTGCATCGGGTGTGGGAGCCACCGCTCTGCCAGGGCAGCACCTGGACGGTGGTTCGGGGGGCTTCGTGTGTGAAGCAGGTCCCTGACGATGAAACGCAGACGCCAGCCCCAGAGCACACAGTCCTTCCCAGGGACACCTCAGTCTGACCCGTGTTGAGGAAGGAACTTTGCCCGGTCTCTGTGTGACACTGGGCTAGTCGCCCCCAGCTGTGTCTCTGATTCCTCGTTTACAAATACAGTCATTGCGCTGGATTATATTGGAGGTATTTTCTTGTTCTGACAAGCTGTGATTTGGGGATTAACTGCTGAGTAACCAGACACGATCAGCCCACAGGGACCCACCCACTCAGCCAGCAGGGGTATATTGAGTACCCATGATGCACCAGGCCCCCGAGGAAGCACTGGCCTGCCTCACCCCTGGGCCTCCCATTAGGTCCAGAGACTGGGGTGACCTGTCATTAACTGGTGATTAATAGCTGGTTCCATCTTTTCCTCCAAGCTGTGGGCTCAGCGTTCACGTCTCCCTCCTCTGCCTTTGGTTAAGCTCCTTCCAGCTTCTTTCCTCTGGGGCATCGTTGCAAATGGCTATGTCTGCTCCGGCAAAGCTGCTCACTCCTCGGCCTTTATAGCCCCTTCCTGGGAACTCATAACAGGAATTGCTTCAGCCATGGACACGCAGCTAGTGACTGACCCAGGAGAGGGGCTGCTAGACGGCAGAGTGTCTGCCTGCGTTTGCTGATTCATTACCCATGTCAGACAGTCTGCTGTGCGAACGGGGACAAATGTGTGCTGTTGTGCTGAGGGAATCGTGTGCTCAAAGATTAACCCTGTGCCGGCAGCCTGCCTGCCTGCCTGCTGCCTGGGGTCCCGTCAGCACCGTCCCTTTTCTTGGTAGTCCTCGGAAGTCTAAATTGTGTTTGGCAACTGGTAATAGGAAACCTCATGCCTGTGTGATTTTGAAATGCAAATGACAGTTGTTTTTACTCCAGGCAAAGGGGCCAGGACAAGGCAGGAGGTAGCTGCTATGGAAGCGGGGGCCTTCTGAGAGCAGATGCCCAATGACACACATGTGGGGGACCCCAGAGTTTTCAAGCTAGCGATGTAGGTGGGACTGAGATGGGCTGAGGAGGAGAGGCTCATCCCCGGACACTCAGAAGTTGTGTGACCGTCATCATAGGCCTAGCCACCAGCTGTTCCCAGCAAGGCTCTTCCCAGTTCAAGCCTCCGTTTCGCCCACTAGTGAAGCGAGTAGGCTGGACCAGGTGATCTCTGAGGGCCCTCATAGGACTTCCTTTTCCTGTTCATTGGTCAGATAGGCTTGGCTCTGTGGCCTGCCCAGCCTGGGATCCCCAGTGGTCCCAAGGATTGTGCTGTGGGTAGGTGGTCGTTTGCCTGGAATTCAAGTTCAAAGATAGTTCCCGTAACATATCTTCCTCCCCTCAGTTCATGGGGGTGGCTTTGAGGTAGTATAAGAACAAGTTGGTGTGCCCTTCCTCAGTTGTTTTTCTTGGCTGGAGGAGGGTAGCTTACCTCAGACACCAAACCCTAATTCCTGAGGAGCTGGGTCTTCATCCCATACCTAGTAGAAAAGATTTCCTTCTTGTGACCCTGTGAGTCCTTTGGGGGAATTAAATGCCATCCCAAACCTAGGGCCTTACAATCAAGTCCCATGTCTATGGTAACGGTAATATCATCCTCTGTACCCCTTCTATTGAGACAAATAATAGTTATAACAATGGCTACTATTTTTATTGCTTCTTCTTTGCCCGTCATAATACCAGGTACTTTACCCATCTCAGCTCATTTAATCTTCGTACCATCTTGTTGAAGTAGATTCTATTGTCCCATTTTACAGATGAGGAAACTGTGGTTTACAGGGCTAAAAATCCTGCCAAGAGCACACTGGTAGAGCTGAGATTTGATCCTGTGCTTTCTGACCCCAGAGCCCGAGTGTCACAACCATGCAGGACTGCTGGTGCAAAACCCTCAAGGGCACGGTCATCGCCTGACTGCTGGGCCGTCCACAAACATTCCTCCTCCTCCTGGCATGCAGCCCCACGGCCATGGGAGCCACTCCCAGCGGGTTCCTGGGAGAGCAGCTTCCACCAAGAGCGAAAGGGTGGCAGTGACTGCAGGCCTTCCTTTCAGCAATTTGTGATAAGGGGTGGGGCTCCTTCCATGGACATAAGCCATCCTAACAGCACCATTTATCATTATGACAAAGGTGGGGAGCAGGGGAAGCTGGATCTGGGATGAAAGAATGGAATTCTGATTATTTTAGCAGTTGGAAGTGGCATCACCTCAGAGCCTCCATCAAATGGCAAATTGGAAGCTGGACTGAAGTTGCTTAAAACACAGGTGGCAAACACAAGGCCAAATCCGGCCCTCCACCTTGTTTTACCCGGCCCAGCACCTTGTTTCTACCCAGCAGCAGCGCCGAGCTCTCACTTAACGGTTAAGCAGTAGTTGCATTATACAGTCCTAAAATTACATTCAGCCCTTTGAAGGCAACCTCGAGGCTGACGTGGCCCCTGGTGAAAATGATTTTGACATCCCTGACTTAAAAGGTATCCAGAGATCGTTGGCCACAGCTGTGATGAAGTCATTGGGTTGTGTTTGGAGATGGGTGTCAGTCGGAGAGGGTCGCTGGGTCATCTGTGTGTCACCCAGCTCCGAGATGGCTGGTGGCCCTGGAGGAGGCTGAGGCTTTAGAGGTCGTTACTGGGCACCTGCGATGGGCCCCACCCTGCCCTGGGGGCTGGGTGAGTGGGTGGGGCCACACTCGTCCTTCACGGATCTGTCCAGTGTTTTGCAACCGTCTTTTCCGACAGTAAGTGGTGTTTACAACATTTGTAATGGCTACGCTGCTTCCCTGGGCCACCCGGTGGGCTGAACCTAGGCTTCTGGAGCAGAGTCTCCTGCCCCCCCTGGGAGTTGGACCCAGTGGGAGTGCTGGCTGTTGGACCAGCCCTTTCGTTTATTCGGCCTTTGTCCAGGTACCTTGAGGAGAGGCCTTGGGGATGGGAGCATCAGTTAACTCTTCTCTTTCCTCATCCACAGGCCAAAGAAGGAGAATGTGGCCCACAAACACTGGGTTGGACCCTCAAATCTGGTCAAGTGCAAGCCCTGCCCTGCGACACAGTCAGTCATGGTCTGTGGCTCCGACGGCCACACCTACACATCCAAGGTCAGTCACCTTTGTCTTCGTCATCAACAACACCCGGTATCTGCTGGTTCTGACTAGTCTCTGTGCCCAAACTGGCACAGCCGTGTGACTCTCCGTGTGATTCTGGGCCTTGTCCTTGAGCAGCTGCCCCTTGAGCAGACTCTCTGGCCAAAGAGGCAGGGAGATAAAGATGTCACCTCCTGCATGCTGGTTGGCCGGTCAGGGCCTAAGGGGGAAGGGGATTCTGAGAGAGGCGTGCCAGCCCGAGTTAATCTAGGGGAGCTTCCGAGTGCAGGTAGCGGAGCCAGCTGTTCCAGAGATGCCAGCCGTTCAGCTTGGCTGACGGGAGCAGAGACGCGAGGGTGACCCGGAGGCCACCTGCAGGATGGCGTGGTGTGGCAGGAATGGGAGGCCAGCGTGCTGCAGCTGTGCCTCTAGCACATCCGGATGCCCCCGCCCTGCGCCGGGCCCCTAGGCTGCGTGGAGGTCGGTCCTCTCTCAGGGCCTCCTGGGGGCTTACAGCCCGGTGGGGAGGGCGAGTCTGGTGGCAGATCGTCTGTCCTGCTGGAACCCTGTGGGAGGAAAATGGTTTCGTAGAAAAGGGCACTAGGGACCCAGTGGGCCTATTTCTTCTTACTGGAAGGACGGGGAAAAGTTTCCGAGGGGAGGGACGTTTCATTTGGGCTTTAACAGGAAGCTTTAAGGCAGGGAGGCAGGGCTTACTGGGGTGGGAAAGGGAGGAAAGAAGTGATCATTTATTCTTGGAACTGCGAACACTCTTCCTGGGACAAGGTTGTCATCTGTGTGTGGGAATGCGGAGTCCCACTGGGAGAGTGAGTTAAAGAGGAGGAAACCACAAAAGGGACCAGAGTGTGCTGCTTCGTTCTTGTACCCCACAAAGAGTCATCTGTGTCCCCTTGGTGCCCCGCAGGGTGCTAGGCAGGAAGGCGGTGGTGTGTGGGTGTCTCAGGAGTTTTCTGTGAGAAAAGGCGGGGGGTGAGGGTGGGGCTTCTACCCTCCTGTCTCCTCCAGCCTCAGCCTCCCACTTCTGTCCCTCCTCTGGTTCTCCTGTGTGAGGGTCGCTTGCAGCACAGAGCCCAGGGCTACCAGAGTTGCTGTAGGAGACGCTCTGGTCACTGCGGGCCATACCGCCGCCCTGTGGGTCTTGGGCTCAGGGACTCGGGTCATTCTGCCGGATCCCCTCCTGTCCCTGACCCACTGCACATGCAGCTGCGGCCTCTTTCCTCTGGGATCCCCTCACTACCCGGGCTCTTGCGTTTCAGAGAGTCCATAGCCTGGGAGCACCCCCTGCCCGCTGCCCACAGGGGCTGGATCGGGCTCTTCTGAGGCTGTGCTGTGCTCTCCTGCTGATTTTGGGTTGAACAGGTCATACATTTTCATTTCCTGAGAGTGGAGTTTTATCCTCTCGGATTTCTACTCTTTTCTGACCAAAAGGGAATACAGTTAACAAAGCAGGCAGCCATTGAAGGTACGTCTACTTGTCCCCAGGCCCCTAGACCCATATAATCAGCTTTAGAACCTCAGTCACACAATCCCTGCTGGATTAGTTTCTTTGTTCTTTCAACAAGTATCATTTGAGCCCTTCTATGCCAGGTGCTGGGGAAACTCAGAGTGCAAATTAACCAACTGGCTTTTCTTCCTGGCCAGAGTCCGTAATCCTTACCTCCCAGCCCGCCCTAGGAATTCAGCTTCTCTGCCCAAGGTCATAGCTGGCCCACCCTGGCTAAACAGCCCCAGCTAGCTCTGCTCAGCGCTGCCCCCTTCCTCCTTCCCCTACTCTCCCTGACCCCTGATGGAATCACAGTTTGATAAAGTTTGTAATAGCAGAGCTTGCTTCCGACTCCCTGAACACTTCTAGAGTAGTGGCTTTGCAGGGGGCAGTGACTGGGTTTTGGGGGGCACCGATGAATCAGCTCTGTCCCCACATTCCCATAGACAGCTACGGCACCCTTGTCTTTCCCCCTCAGCCCAGCTTCTAGGTGTGTGCATACAGTCTGCTGGTGAGGCTGTTACCACACAGATTACGATGCAGCAGGTCTGGCGTGGGGCCCGAGCTCCTGCGTCTCTAACAGACTCTAGGTGATGCCCGTGCTGCTGGTCCCTGTACTGCGCCGAGTCGCGAGGACCTCAGTTTTTATCGGCGCCTCCTTGTCTCCAGTCTGCCCTTTCCCCTGCCCCCTAAGTCCACTTCCACGTGATGGAAGAGGAAGTGTCATTCTGTCATATAAGCCCATTCATGCATCTTCCACACTTAAAATGTGCAGAACCATGCCCAGGTCCTTTGCTGTTACTGACAAGGCCCTCCCGAGCCCGTCGCCTTTCTGTTCCGTTATCACTTAGCAGAGGAGAGCCCCTCGTTCCTTTGGGCAGCCACCCTGTAGTGAACACTTCCAGCTGCTCTGTGGTGGGGGGCAGTGGGGAGCAAGACAGACGCCATTGGAGGTTATATAGTTTGGTAGGAGAGACACAAATAAATAAGTCACCAAACAAGAAACTATGTAATTTCAGTTTTTGAAACGTGTTGGAAAGGAAATGAGCCTAATGCTGAGAGTGAGAGCAAGGGGGCCTGCTTGGTCGGGGCTGGTGAGGGAAGGCCTCTCTGAGGGGTGTCCTTGAGACTGGGGGTGGGGGGCAGAATGTTCCAGATAGAGAAAAAAGCATGGGCCCAGGCTCCAGGCAGGACGGTGTTTCTGAAGAGCTGCGAGGACACCCGTGTGACTGACGGTGAGGGGAGAGGCATGTGGCTGATGCGGAGAGAGGGGACTGGGAAGATTTGCAGACAGTCTGAGAGGAGACATTTAGCCAAAGCTGGAAGGTGAGCAGATGGTTGGAGAATGCCCGGCTTGGGGACACTTGTTATTCTGAGTGCCTTCTCGTCCATGTCTGCCTTGAGAACATGCGATCCTAGAGGGAGACGCAATGTCAGCTACCGCCTTCACCAGCACAGGACACAGTGCACAGTGGGTGCTTCGCCAGCACAGGACAGAGTGCACAGTGGGTGCTTCGCCAGCACAGGACAGAGTGCACAGTGGGTGCTTCGCCAGCACAGGACAGAGTGCACAGTGGGTGCTCAATAAGATCATAGACAACACTGGGCTACTGGACACTAGCTGGGCGAGATTATGGAGAGATGCTGGTCTGTGTACCCCATTGAGGATTTGAGTGAACGGGTAGGCGAGAACTTAGTGATTGAGAAAAATAAGCCATCCTCACTGTGGGCCAAGTTGTTTAGCTGAACACCCAGCCTGGGGCTCTGGCAGAGAGTCAGAGGCTCCTTGCAATGATTCTCTCTCTCTGAAGATCCAGTCTGTGCTGCTCAAATTATTTCCTCCAGCTCCACAGTAAACTGTCTGATCCTCAAGCCTGTGATTGGAGACAAGCCACGAAATGTCAGTGAGTGAGGGGGGCTGTTGGGGCGAGGGGCATGGCGCACATCAAACCCCAGCAGCAACCTGCCCGCTCGCCTCTGTCTCCCCTGCTCAGGAGGAGCTTAAAACGCCAGCTCCCCATGACCCCTGAGCTACAAGGAGCAGCGTTAACCCGTCAGGTGTGGCCTGACGTGCCCTCGGCTGCCCAGGGAGTGTCTTCAGGAAAGGCTTTCTGGTCAGGGCCCCTGCAGTCTGGGCTGGAACACTGACTTATGTCAGAGAAGCAGGTCTGTGTACACACACTGTTAGATCGCTTGTTTCAGAGGCAGGATCATGGTTTGGAGAGTCCTTTGCCAGGACTCCTGACTCCTCACCAGAGAAATGACTCCCAGTACCATGGGGCAGGGCCCCGAAAGGCCTTCCCCGTGCCTGGGTCACGTCCTTGGATTCCCACACCAGCCCGACAGAGCCCTCAGTTTCCCAGACCTGCTTGCCTGTCTTTTCCTGAGCAAAAACAGAGACCTAAAGCCTTCTCATCAGCAGCAGGGGGTCCTCCTCCCCATCCTCCATGCGGGGATACTGAGGCCCAAAGAGCCAAGGACAGTGGCAGGGTTTGACCCCCATGGTCTCCGGCCTGGATGTCTGTGGTCACCCAGTTCTATCTGAAGTTTAAAAAGGGGGAGGGTGGTGGACGGAAGGCATTGCCGTGGAAAATGCTGTTGGTGTTGGTTTTGGTCATTAGGCTCCTAGTTTTCTATCTTTTATGAACTCCTGGAAAGTTGGCTCTTTTACCTAAAGAAATGAATCAAAGATGACTCAATTGAAAGGCATCCATTGACTGTGCAAGGCCTCTGAAGCCCAGGACAATTTGAACCCTCCCCACAGCGCTCCCTGCGACTGCCTTCCAAGGGGGAAGGGCTCAGTCTGGTTGGGTTTACAATTGGGTGTTTTAGTTATTGCTGCTAAATACACGACCGCCTGGTCATTGAGCTTTAGGAGGACATTTTAACCTCGCAGGCAAAGCTACTTGCGGCCACTACTCAATGGTCAGTTAAAAGAGTGAGTTAATGATCAATGAACAAGTAACTTTCATTCTTTGTAGCTATGGCCTTGTGCATGTGTGCATGTGTGTGTGTGGGGGGGGGGTCAGTGGGCTCAGGCAATAAAGGACAGAAGGAAGAGACCATGATACATTGCGATTTGATGTTTTAAGTCAAAGTCACAAAAATTAGTGTTGGCGAGAGTATACTGCAGCCCCAGTCCCACATCACCAAGGAAACCGACACCCCATAATAAGAGTCACAGTTCTCCAGATGATGTGCTCTCCCTTTCACAGATGGCCCAGAGGCGGCAGGGGCACTGTCGGGAGCGGGAGGCAGGGAGAGCTCCAGCATCAGCTGTCCCGGATGCCGGTGCTTGTCCTCGGTCCGCATCAAACAAGCTTCCTTCTGCTCCTGGAACCAGGGGGTTGCATTTAGAGCCCCTGTCTGTTGCAGGGTTCTTCTAGGGGCCCAGCACCAGGGACACCTCTCAGAACTCTGTGGCTCCCCCAGGATCAGATATAAAGTGAACAAGAATACACAGTCTTGAGATAAAGGGATATAAGATGTTATATGGCAATAAATGTTTATGGAGACTCTATAAAGTATAACCCATAAAAGATAAGGAACAGAAAACCTCCACTGGGGACAGGCAAGTGGAAGGCCAGTGCTGCTGCTGGTTTGAGAACGTGGCAAAGGTCTTGTCCCTGGACGTTGCTTCCAGTCATGTGCCTGCCCTTGGTGCCACGTTCTCCTGGCCGGGGAACATGGAGTGGTCCAGACAGCCAGTGACATGGAGGTCTGTCTCACTGCGTGCCATGCATTGTGCTGAGTCCTGGGGATGTGACAAAGGGCAAATAGACAAAGCCCCCCATCTGAAAGGCAGTCTCACCCTGGCCAGGTAGCTCAGGTGGTTAGAGTGTCATCCTGATATGCCAAGGTTGCAGGTTCAATCCCCAGTCAGGGCACATACAGCAGTCAACCAATGAGTATATAAACATGTGGAACAACAAATCGATGTCTCTCTTTTTCTCTGCCCCCCCCCCCTAAAAATCAGTAAATAAAAAGAAAAGTTAAAAAAAGAAAGGTAATCTCTTTTCACTAGAATAGGTGTCCAGATAAGGGGCATTTGGTGTGCTACAGGACGCAGCAGGGCCATTCAACTCGTGGGCAGGAGGGAACGCTCTTCCCAGAGACTGTGGTGATTCAGTTGAGGTCTTTGGCTGGAGGGGTCACCAGAGGAAGAGTGGGGGCAGAGGCGTGGGCTGCCCTTCATGAGAGGGAGGAGGGGGTGAAGAGGTGAAAGCAAGCATGGCCCCTTGAAGGAAGCAGTGAGTGTTGTTAGGGCCGAGCCCCAGGTGCATCAAGAGCAGGGGGTTGACTAGCTACCGACAGGAGGCTAGAAAAGTACTCGAGGGCACTTCTTGCAGGGCCTTGAAAGCCATATGTGGAGCTGGGACTCTGCCCTCAGAGCTTCAGGGGTTCTGTTAAGGATTCATATCTTTGAGTTTGCCTGTACTGGCTGCACGGTAGCAGTGGGAGGGGTGGGACTGAGGCAGGATGACTGAGGAGCCAGCTGGCCAGAGCCAGGCCTGTGTCGTGATTGCGGAGATGGATTGAAAACAGTCCAAAGACACATCCAGGAAATCACAGCTGATCTTGGCGACCACATTTCAAATATAGAAAGTTATTTCCGCTCAGCAGAAGGGCTCTTTACCACCCCAGTCCTGGGGGCACTTGGGAACCCTCCTCGTGCTGACAGCTTTGTGGCCCTCGGTGCGAACCAGCTGGGACCCGGGCATCTGTGCACGTCTGTGCTTTCTCTTCTGTGATCCACATGGAAAGATGAAAGCTTTTGAAGTCCTGGCTGCCAACTTCTAATTTTGCCCATAAGAAGGGAAATTGCTGCTGCTGACTAGAGTCTGGCCAGCCCAAACTTCGGGTGGGCAATCTTAGCGTGCTCTCCGAAGGGGAGAGCTGTTCTGGGAAGTGGGAATGGTCAGGGGTGACGCTGGGGGCCCGGAAGCTCGGAAGGGAGCAGGGGTGGGGGCCTGCTGCCCCAGGCTGGGTCTGGCGTTGCCAGGCCACTGTCACTAGGACTTCCTGGCCTCACCTCCACTTCCCCTCCCCTCAGCCCCCAGCCAAAGCTTCAGTGTCAAGGCTAGCGCTGCTCATTTTCCACCCGGAAGCCCTGGGAGCCCAGCCTGATCTCCGAGGACAGGGGGCTCTCGGAGGACTTCGGGATGCCCCGAGAACCAGCGCTGTTCTCTGGCATCTGCCTGGCTGTTGGTAATTGGAAAACAAGCAGGCAAATACCCATCTTCTCTCCCCCTTCCCACAACGTTTGCTTCCTTAATCGTGGTTAAACAATTAGCAAATGGCTCATTTATGTCTAGACGCAGACGAGAGATGCCGAGCTAAGAACTGCTGTGGAGGAAAATGCCTCTGCTCTTCTGCGTGTGCGCAAAGGCAGGCGGGGGGCAGGCGGGGGGACAGCTCGCTCTGTAGGGCTGGCATTTCATTCAACATCTTGTCGCTGCAGATTATATTATTTTCAGAGTCATCTTAATAGTTTCCAACAATCGCTATCAAGTAAAGGTCATGTTTGAAGCTCTTGGCAAATGGAGCCTCTTGGCTGGCGTTGCCTGTGAACAGCCTGCTCTGATGGGCAGAGCAGATCCGGGTGTGGGTTTGCAGGACTCCTCTCAAGAATGCCAAGCTCAGCGTGTCTTCTCCGCGCCCCTCCGCCTGACTGTTGGGGCCCTGTGACCATGACAGGCGTGGGAGGGTCTTATGTGTGGCTAGTTTTGCTTTTTGGTTTTTGGCAGAGTTGAGGCTGTCTGTGTTTTCAGGGGTATTTGTGGATAGCTCTGCCTCCCTAGAACCTGCTGGGTGTGAATTGTCTTCGCTTGCAAATGGCTCGTGGGTGAAGGCCTTGCTTCTGATAGACGCAGAAAATAAAAATGATCGGAAGCTGAGGGGGGAGGCTTGCCTGTGCGTGTTTTGTACCCAGGAGAGTGGAGCCCGGTGGGAATGGGAAGGGCGCCAGGACTAAGAGCAGTAGCAACAATGAGGGAAGTCACTGGGTGTCCCATCTGGGCGGCCCCTGGGAGAACACGAGGCAGCGAAGCCCCAGCTGCAGCCCCGTGCTCCCGGGTCGTGGGGGAGAACGGAGTCCTGTGCCCCAGTGCCTGTGGGTGGAGCGGGCAGGTAGGGGAGTTTGTTCTTTTGATTTTCTGTTGCTCAGAAGAAAAGCCAACAGAAGAGGTAGTATGACTCTAGGGAATTACTCAGCGACCTCTAACCAACTCTAAGCAATTTCGTTTCACACTTTAAATAGTTGGGGACTGGGGACAAATCCCCCTGTGCAGATGCCCTAACCCCGCCTTTCACCCTGAGGCCTTGTTCACCTTCAACCTCCTTCCCTCAACCTGGCATAGCCAAACACCGTTCCATCATGCGAGCTAGTAGTCATACTGTGGAAACCCTCAGCTGTTAGTTTAAGTCAAGTTATTACCCTGGTTTTATTATCATCTTTTTTTTCTCTTTGTGGGGTTTTTAAAAAGAGCTAGTATGAATAAAATTTAAAATATTAATTGTGTATTAGTTAGGATGTAGGTCTTGTTTGCTATGACAAAAACCCAAGTGAAACAGAGGCTTAAATAGGATAAAATGTTATTTCTCTCTCGTGTAAATATTCCAAAGGTAAGCAGCCTGAGCCGATGTGCTGCCTGCAGAGTGTCAAGGACCAGGCCCCTTCCAGCTCCTGTCGTTCTCAGCAGCCGGAGCTGTTGAGCTTCTGCACCTGGGTCTCCAGTCAGTAGGAAGGAGGAAAGGAAGGGGGCACAATCCAGAAGTCGCCATTGTCACATCTACTCACACCTTACCGACAACTTCATCACAAGGCCTACATCAGGCTGCAAGGGAGGCTGGGAAATGTAGTTTTAGTCTGGGAACCTATGTGCCCAGCTACATTTGAGAGTTATACTATTAAAGGAAGGGTTGAGTGAATATTGGGGATATCTAGTGGTCCCTACTATAATAACGTCTTTAATGATAATAGCAACAACAAAATGACAGTACTTAATTACTGAATATGTATTAAGTAATATGACATTGTGCTAATGTCAGAGTATTTCATTTCCTCTATTACATCTAATTCTCACTACAAAGCTATGAAGTAGGAACTCTCCTTAGTTCTTATTCAAGATGAGAAAACTGAATATGTAAAACTTTTCTGAGGTCAGCACGGCGCCTGAGTAGCAGAGCAGCTGACTCTAGAATCACGGACTTCACTTCCTGGGGGAAAGCCATTTGGAGAGCAATGTAAAATGCCTTGTATCATCAGGATGCCTCTGATTTTAAGCAATAAAACACAACTTATATTTAGCTTAACCCAAAAGTGAAGATTTGCTGGCACACAAGGCTAGAAAGCACACCAGGAAGGCAGGCCTTAGAGGAAGAAGGGGAAATTCAGCGTCGATAGCACTGCACTCCCTGCCGTTTCTCATTGCTGGCCGCCTCTGCCTGGTGCCTCGCTTCATTCCGCAAAGAGGCTTTCTCCCCTTGGTGGGGAGCAGGGGTTTGGGCAGCCCCAAGGTCATTTGCTCCTAACCTAGAAACTCTAAATAAATGAGCCAGTGTCCGTGTTTGGACTCCAGGAGTGAATTCCTGGGCTCTTTTTGAATCATGTGTTCATCCTTTGATCAATGACCACGGTCACAGGACCCTCCTGACCCTTACCCTTCACTGTGGTCAGGGGAGGTAGTGTTTACCAGAATGAGAGGGAGAGGAAGAGCATTGACTGGGCCGAGCAGAACATTAAGCGTAGCGCAGCACGTGGCCACCTAAAGTAGCAAATACTGTAAGTAGCCTCATCAGAAGCTGCGGGTGAGTGACACTAGCTCGAGCCTGTAAGGACGCAGGAAGGCATGCCGTTCCGTGGGGTGACCGGCTAGACGGGCACGTAAGACACGTCCATAGCACCCATTAGTTACCTAGCTAAAGAGAAAGCCCATCTATAGGAAAGTAGACTCAGCATCATTTTAATTTAGAGTTTCTAAAAACCGTTTGGACTGACGTTGAAATACTTCCTGCTGATCATGGGCACATCTGTCCTCAGTTCTGTTAAGCGTTTGTTTCTTTTTGGAACAGAGTCTTCTTGGCTCCCGAGGATAAACTTCCAGGCAAAATGGTTATTGTGACATTTTCAGAAAGCACAGATGTTCCAACGCCGTCCGTGGTGAAAATGCAGCCACAGAATTTACACAGACTGCTTCAACATGCAGATCAGTTATGAAGTTAGAGCAGAAGAAAGCAATTCAACTAATTATTTCACCACTTATTTCTGTGTTCTATATGCAAACATGCATTTAACTGAGATTTGAAGAATAGGTATTCATTTCTTTTTCTCAAATGCCCTGAGTAGAATGCCATGTAATTAGTTAGCACTTTTGTTAAAAACACATTAGGAAGAAGAACCTTCTTGCTGTCGGTTCTGTTGAATGCACAATTAAACCATTTGATAAAGCAATTACCTGAGCACAATTGTGCGCACCCTCACCTCATCAGGAGGTGAGGTTAAGGATTAGGTAAGACCGCACAACACACGAGCCATCTGCCAACCAGTCCTCTGGAAGACAGAGAGGTCTCTGGTCAGAATGAATCTGCACAGTGCTAAAAATCTAATTAAGTCATTACAAACAACTTTAATTAAGTTCATGATCATGTTGCTTTTGTTTTCCTTTACAAGAAATGAATAAAATATTCCCTCTTGGCACACTGCTCAAACGGGCACAGCCAGACTGCTTCACGGCGTTTCCCAGGGAGCCTTCCACCACCGGGCAGGGAAAGCGCTCAGAGGGGCTGGTCTCCTCGCATAAGCCTTCAACCAGCACCCGTGTGTTATGGGAGGGGATGTGAGCTGAGTTAGGGCTTACCAGGAATTGACACTGTAACCGCCTGTTGAGGGAAATGGCTTTAATGATCCTTTCGTTTTTACCAGAGCATGTTGCTAGGTTTTTTTCCTCTTTACAAACCAAATGAAACATTTTGGAATCTTTACATGGAACAGAAATACCTCATCCTTTATCCAAGCATGGCCTTCCTGAGATGGTGCTGGCTTCTGTCCAGCGAGTTGCTCGGAGGAGCGGGCCTTCAGCAGCAGGGAGGGCCCTGGGTCCCAAGAGCAGCTTTGCCCCAGTTCTTACCCAAAAGCACTGAGGACTGCCTTGGAACCCGAACATTTCCAGAGGCAGGCTGCACAGGGGCCGGCAGACAAGAGACCAGAAGCTGTGGGAACCCAGGGAGCCTGACCAGACTGTGGGGTGGGGCTCATGATAAGGGTTTGTCTGCTTTCCCCTCTCAGTGGCAAGACTGAAAGATGGCATTAGGTAAGTGGGGGCGGGGTGTCCCAAAGGCGGTGCTGAGCACAATCTGCTGCAGCTCTCATGATCTCTTCCACCCTGTTCCTCTGGGGGCTCTCCAGACCAGCCGTGCGGCCCCCTCTACACCACACATTCCCTCCCTGGCCCCCTCTACACCACACAGCCCCTCCCTGGCACTGGAGTGCAGAGGGAGGTGGAGTGGAGAGGGACACCTTGCTTTTTTCACATTTGAATGCCTGTGACCAGACAGAATGGATTGGACCTCTCACCCACCCCCACCCCTGCCAATAAAGGGAGCAACTGTGTTCCTGGGATTTCAGCTCTGAGGCTCAGCTCAGCCTCAGTCTCAGGGGAGCCCCCATGAGCTCTTCGTGCCAAGTGAGGCCATTTCTTTTGTCTGAGCTGCACTGGCACCGGGTACATGGTTCTGCTGAGGCATTTATTGTACCACATTGGAACTGTCTGTAGGTGAGTGTGTATGTCCAGCCACAGGGTGCGCTAGAGATCCTGAAAACTCTGTGATACAAAACTCTTAGTTGTAATAAACATCTTTTTAAACAGCTGAGATTGCAAGATGTAACGGAAATCCCTGGTTCGGTGGGTGGGGAGAAGGAAAACTGAAGTGGACACTGACCACAGCCCGGGTGTTGGAGACGTAGAGGGTTGGCTGGTCTAACCAGCGGGCTTTGGGCCAACAGCTGCCCACATGCTGGAGATAGGGCCTTAGGTCCCGCAAGGAGGGCACTTGTGACTGAGACCCTGCTCACAAAGCCAGAGCCTTCCTCGTGAACTAAAAGATGGGCTTGACTTTTTTTTTTTTTTAAAGAAATTCTACCAGTTAGTAAAGAAAGGCAACAAGGACACTTGTCTGTTTCAGCTTGGACTCCAGTTAGAGAGGGAAAGGCTCGCCTATAAAATGTTGTAATAGAGAACCTGCATCCTTCCATATGGGGCGAGGCTGGCTCACGAAACATTTGAACGATCTGTGCAGGACTCAGACGTAAATCCGTCAGAACGGGTGGTGGCTGTCAAGCTGTGCTATGCCATACTGTGTGAAAGGCAGCCTGAGAGTGTGGTTCCAATTTATGTTCTTTGTACGGTCCAGCTGGTTAATTGCCTCAGAGCGTCCTGGGTGGGGAATGCAGCAGGGTCCCTGGAAAGAGCAAGTGTACGTCCTTTTTTGAAGACAAAACACTTTAACACAAGCCTCACAGGTGTTCCTCGCAACCCTGATAAAAGCACAGAAGGAAATAAGCTGCCATGAGCAAGAGGCAGCACAGACCCAAAACTGCAGAATTGGACCACCACCCCAGCCCCCACCCTGCCGAAGAAATTGAGAGATGAATTTTTTAGTTCAGATGTTCAGAATGTTTATTAAAAAGACAGTTTAAAACTTAAGCAATGCATGAGTGATATACTGTCAAAAAAACACCAGATCAATTTGAAACTTCCAAAAGTGAGAAATGTCACCATTAACGGTGCGTTTTCATGGGGAAAGCACCCATGTGCACTCCATACTGCCCAAAAGGAACCAGGGCTCCAGCTTCTTATTCCAAATTTTGCAATTAAAACCGAGTAATTAGCCATATATTATATCTACTCAAACCATATGTCTGAGTAACCCTAAGGCCCTATTCCTTGGGGCCTTTCCCTAATAAGGAAAGTTCCTTACAGGAGTAGAAATGCAGAAGTAATGATAGAATTAGGAAATCGTTGTTTTCAGCCCCTAATGAGGTAGCCAAGGGAGGAGGCAGTCACACGTGGATGAAGTCGTGATTAGACCCAAGGTTGATGGACTTCAGGCTGTTGCCACCTGAGCCCTCTGATGAACCCTGGCTTCACTGAATAAGTGGGCAGCAGGCATTGCCTATCCTCTGGTTTCACGTGGAAGGAGGAGCGCAGCCATCTGTGAGTTTAATAGTTAAGTGAAGGGAGTGGTTTTGCCGGGAGTTAAACCTGAATCTCTCCAAGCCTACAGCTCTCATTTCCGTCTAAAGGATGTGCAGGGGAGGAGAAGTGTGTTACAGGGGGCTGCACAGAGGCAAACGGACAAATGCAGAAGGGGACGTATTTGGGGGTTGGGGGGCGGGAAATGCACCCAGTCTCTGCATGAGGAAAGGCAGAGTGGGAGACGTGGCTACCGAGGGTTTTGTGAACTGCGGTTGCACTCAAATTGAAACAAACCAACCAAAATTGTAAAGGAAAAAGATGTTTGGGGACTTTCAGGAAAACGGATTATGAACTAGAAGTTAGGTATGATAGTAGCATTGGTACTGAGTAAGAACAACACAGTCTTAAAAAGATACATTGTGAAGAACAAGGAGGATTTGCTTTAAAATAATTTAGCGAAAAGGGGTAAAAGGATACAATTAAGCAAATCTGGCAAAATCTTGAAATTGTTGACCTGAGGTTATGCAGATTCATTGTACTAATTTCTCCCCTTTGACATGTATTCAAAATTCTTCCTGAATTAAAAAAGTGCACTTACTGAGGGGAGAAACTTTCCCCCCAATCTTGTAATCTCTAACGCTGCACACATACGATGAGTATTAGTGGAAAGCAGGAAGGAGGCTCTATTTTCAGGAAAAACAAAAGTGATAAATTTGTTGAACCATAAAAATATATACCCCATAGGCTAAAATATAAGAGCTAAAACTATAAAACTTCCAGGGAAAAAAACCAGAAAATCTTCGTGACCTTGAGTTAGGCAAGTATTTGTTAGATACAGCACCAAAAACATAATGCGCTAAAAAAAAAAGACACATAGGTTTTTTGTTTTTTGTTTTTTTTTTTCAATTCTGCCCTCAAAAGAGTGTTAAGAGGATGAAAAGTGAAGCCTAGGAAAAAATACTTCAAAACCGTGTATCTGATACAGGACTCTGGTCCGGAATGTGTAAAGAACTCTCTGTGAGTCCGGCAGTAAGTGCACAAACAGCCCAGTAGAAGTGGGGAAAGGCCTGGGCAGGCATTTGACCAGGGAAGACATGTGGATGGTGAATAAAGACATAAAAACCGCTGAACGTCACTCGTCATCGAGGAAGTGCAAATTATAACCGCAGGGAGATGCCACTCCACCGGAACGTCTACATTTCAGAAAGACCGATCACGCTGAGTGTTGTCAACGACGTGGAGGAGCCGGGACGGTCGGGCACTGCCGGCACGGCTGTGAGGTGGTCTGAGCACTCTGGGAAGCAGTGCAGGAGTTCCTTTAAAAGTGCCATATGATCAGGTCATCCTAATTCTAGACCCTTCCCCGAGAGAAGCAGAAGTCCACAGGAGTAGTTGTCCACAAATGCTCACATCTGTGGTCTCTCAAAACTGCGGACAACCCAGATGTCCATCAAGCGAATGAATGAACTAATGTGGTGCATTCATACACCTGGATACACCTCCAAACCAAAAGGAATGGACTGCTAGTGTGTATAGCAGCATGAATGAATATTACATAATTATGCAGAGTGGAAGCCAGACAAGAAATAGTACATACTGTCCTGGCCGATATGGCTCAGTTGGTTGGAGCATTGTCTCCTAGACTGAAAGGCGGCAGGTTCGATTCCCAGTCAGGGCATGTACCCAGGTTGCAGGTTTGATCCCTAGTTGGGCGCATATGGGAAGGCGACCAACCGATGTTTCTCTGTCACGTCAATGTTTTTCTCTCTCTGTCTCCCCCTCTCTCCCTGCGTCTGCCCTCAGGTGAGGATAAAAATAAAATAGCCCATACTGTCTGATGACCTTGGTACGTGGTGGGTGGGTGTGATGGGGGCAGGATCACACAGGGGTGTGGAGAAGCTCACGGGGATGGGGGTGTGTTAGTTGATTATAGTGATAGATCAGGGATGTTTCGGTGTTTATATTCGTCAAAGCTTCATCAAACTGCACCCTTTTAGATATGTCAGACAGACCTCGATACAGCCGTTTAACAAAGACCAGGTCTGCAGCGAGTGCCTTGGGGGTGGCACAGCCCTCCAGTGACCCACACGTGTCTCCAGGTTCCTTCTTCGACGCTGGCGTCCTCCGTTGTTTAGGGAGGTCGCACTCTGTAGCCTCAGCTAGGCTGAGGACTGTCTGAAAACAGGGTTGATGCTTTTCAAAGCTTTTTCCTGTGGACCATTGAAAAACAAAGAGATGCAAGTTACCTTGAACACTCAGTCCCTTCGGAGTCTCCTTTCCTGGAGAATTCTCTGTGCTCGAGCTGTGTCCTGGATCTTAATATCCCTTCCGGTACAGAACCCGGCGTCCACTTGCTGGCACTGCTCTCCTGCCCCTCTTTGAGGAGCAGCAGCAGGAAGAGCCACCCAGGGAGTGGCTGGGACGGTGGAGGGCTCCTGGGGCACCTGTGACCCTGGTGGCCTTTCAGAGGCTGCTTTCCAGGAGGGAAGGATGAGGCTCCCTGGGCAAAGTGTGTAAGTGCCTGGGGGACAAAAACCAGTGGTCAGTGCAGGTGAGGGATGAGTGACATGTGTGACATGGCCCCTGGGCCTGATGTGACCAAGCCCTTCGTCTCGTAGCTGACGGGGACAGCAGAGATGACGCCTCTGCAGGCCACGTGCTTGGGAGCGGCTGCTTTGCAGTTTGATTCTGCAAATGGCAGCCCCACTAGCTGACTCCCATCCAGACTGGCGAATCTGCAGAGCTTTGCTGTCAGCGGGCCCCGCAGTGCCCTCAGACACGCCCGCCACAGACCTGGGCCATGCCAGGCACTGTTCCCTGCAGGTGTTCCCTGCTTCTGGGGCAGACAGACACGTGCACGTGGGTGGTTTCATGGTCAGCCAGGCGGGGAGTGTGGTGGAGGCAAGGGCCAGGTGAAGTGCTGTGTGGGACACAGAGGGAAGACTGGCGCATCGGTGTCACGGCTCAGAGTTTGTGCAGTGGAGCTGGATGGCGCAGCTCAGATCCTAGAGTGGCCTGTCAGTTCAGTGACCTCAAACAAGTTGTGAAGCCTCTCGGTGCCCAGGTTTCCTTGTCTACAAAATGGGGATGATGCTACCTATCTCAAAGAGTTTTTGCAAAAAGTTAAAGTTCACGATTGCATATTAAATTCTAGCATCTGGCACATAGAAAAGCTGGATCTGTAAATATTCATTGTCTTCTCCCCAAGTAAGGCTGAGGGATCTCGTGCAGAACATCAGCCCTCTCTGGTGCCAGGGGCCCAGCGTTTACATTACCCTTTCCATTTCCTTCCTGAGGCCTTTTCTGCTTCCTCTCAAGCCGGTGGGTTGCTTCCTGTCCTGAACGGTGGAGGTGCTGATGGTGATAGTGGCAGCAGGCACCTGCAGCCGAGGGCAGACCATGTAGTGGGCACAGGCTGGCGCAAGGATGTGCTGGTCATCACTGGTCCCCGGGGCAGTGCCCAGTGTGGTAGATGCTGAACTGGTGGGTGTGAAATGCTACTCAGGGCCATTTTCACTTGTTCCAGCAACACGTAGTGGGCTCCAGGCTGCAGGTGTTCCAGTGTGGCTGAGAGAGGCCCCATTAGCAAACGAGGATGGGTCTGAGCCAGGAGGTCTCACAGAGGTCGGGAGGGGTGGGAGGCATGGAAGGATGTGGACACAGGTGTGTGCGGCATTGCAGATGGAAGTGACTTTTGAGTCCTTGTTCCTCCACCTGACTCACCCAACGTCACCTCATCCTCACTCCACTGTTCGCTCTTTCATCAAATGCTCGTGAGCCCCTTTGGCCGGTTTGGTGCGTGAACAGGTCGATGCAGCAGGTGGACTTTCTGGGGCGTGGGGCAGCTTTGCTGGGATTTCTAAGCCAGGGCCACGTGTCACTGAGACGGGGCCCTGTTGGAGTACCAAGTGACCAGCAACTTTGGCTGCTGGCCTGACCATTCCTGGGCTGGAGGGAGTGGACAGAAATGTGACCCTGACCACGTCTACCAGAGGTGCAAGGGGAACGGGGGCTGGGTCCAGGTCTGCTCCTTGATGGAGAGACGGCCCCTCCAGCCAGAGGGCCAGAGACCAGGGTGTGCCCCAGGGCCCTCTGTGGGGGGCCGCCCGTGTGCTGGCTGCTGTGGGTATGCTCTACGCCCATGCCACATCGAGTGTTTGCCATGTGCCCCCACTGTGCCACACATGGGACACCAGGCCTCGCTTAGTTCTCTCCCTGACCTGTAAAACAGGCACCAGTGTCGACCCCTCCTGGAGGTCATGAGGGAAGAGAGGCTCAGCTCCTGCCCCTGCTGCAGCCCCTCAGCTCCCAAGGGGGGAGCCAGACCTGACCACGACGCCAGCCGGGAACTCACAGGTGTCCGTGTCCCCCTTCCACCCCACATCCAGGACCCAGCCCCGCTGAGGTCAGTGTTACAGACCTGCCTGACAGACAGATCTGGGAGGGGTGGCGCTCAGTTAGAATCAGCCAGGAAATTGGAATTTAGTGGTAAAGAATTGACATTTTTTTTTTGCTAGCGCTCAGAAAGTACCGTGGCCACTGTCTGAGGGCTCGCTGACCCTGCCTTGGCGCACAGGCACGACCCGTGGCCGGGGCGGCTCTTTGGTTCCTCGGCTGCACTCTGCTGCTCTGACGGCCGGTTCCCAGGCGTCAGCCCCTTTCCCCGAGAGGCCCAAATGTCCTCCTGGAGTTGTGTCTGGGTTCATCCCCCTTCAGTGGCCCCTTTCTTCCCAGCTGCGTGACCCCATGACCCCAGGCCCAGCTCTGAAAGGCGTCCCACTTGGCCCTCACCAGGGTGCCTGGGCACTGGCGGTGTGAAACGGGGGCTCGGCCTCTGCGGGTGGCACATGACCCCAGTGGCACCTCCTCGGCGTGGGGCCACCTGCCAAGTACCTCGCTCAGAGTGGTTGTCGTGGAAACCTGATTTTGTTTCCCTTTTCGGGCAGCACTCAGAGTTTTATCACAGCCTTGTGGGATGACTGGAGTGCCCAGTGTGGAAAATGAGCAAAGTGTGCGACTGAGCAGTTTGGGGGTCCGCAGTGCAGACTGGTGGGGGTGGGGGTGGGGCGGGCAGGTGCGCCTTTGGCAGGCCCCCATCCGCATCATCCCATTTTTGTATTATATAAACAGAGCTCCCCTGTGGCACTCCCTGGGCACCCACAGCGGTGACAGCCTCCCGAATTCTGGTCTCCGGGGTGACTCCGCCTGCTCAGTGAGGGCAGCTCCCTCCCCTTCTTGGCCCCCCCACCTTGTTCTTCTGGACTGTTGGGGGCTGGAGCTGTGGAGGGGTCGGGTTCCTGAGGTCACTGGGCTTTCGCAGCTCACGGGTTTCTTGACTGCGAGTTTCATACATCCGCGGTCTTATCCCTGTCGCTGCCATTCCCTTGACCCGCCGTTGCAGTCGCTCAATCAGTTTTACTGTGTTGCTTAGGAGTTTCTCGGGCTTTCCCCTCTATGCAGTTCCCACCGACCTGGGGAGAATAAGAGCTAACGGGGAGAATGATGAGCCGCAGCCGGCGTTGCCCTGTGCCTGGCGATGGTCTCTCTGGAACGGCACCAGTCAGCCTGCGCACGATGCGGGCCCTGTGCCTGGTGCCATCCTGGGCTGGCGCTGCTCCCCCCCACCCTGTGCTGACCACCCCAGGGCGAATGGTCCTGCCCTCCGCTCCACGAAGGAAGGAGCTGGCCCTCACAGAAAGGGGCTGCTCTTTGCCTGGGAGGCCACCCTTGTAAGTGACACAGGTGGGTCGGCACCCAGATTTAGCTGAGCACAAACAGTTTGGTCTTTGTCAAAAAGTGTTGAACTTTCCTGTTTTAATGGCAGTGAGAGTGGTGTATAGGGTGGCTTCTGAATGGCCTGCTGGGACTATTCACTTGGGTACCTGACTGGCACCTCCCATTCATCGTGGCCAAATAGAGCTCCGGACCCCCGCAGCCCCCTGGGCCTCCCCTGGTTGCCAGGGCTCTGCGCTCCACCCAGCGGCTCAGGCCAGCACCTCGGAGCCAGAGGTCTTTCACCCCCTGTTTTCCCTCCTGCCCTCCAGCCAACCCATTAGCGAGACTTCCTGCCTTTGCCCCTGCACTGTACCCTGGTCTGACCTTACATCGGCACCGCTGCTCCCACGACACCGGTGCCACTGTCGTCTTGCCCCCGGGCCACTCCTCAGCCCCTCGGTGGTCTCCCTGTTTCCATTAGTGTGCCCTCAATGGGGCTCCTCTCGGAGCAGCTCACACAGTGCCCGGCACAGAGGGTGAATCAGCAGACCCGTGCCTGTGGGAGGGAGGAGGGTGGGGATGGGGCAGCGCTGAGGCTGGGGGCGAGCAGGGACAGACCATGAAGGTGTCTCCGTGGCCTCTCGAGGGACTTGGCAAGAAACCATGGGGATGTGAGTGTGCGGCGTCTCTAGGGACGGCGCTGTTGAGCACTTTGGGGACTCTTTTTTGTCTCGGTGGATGGAAGGGCTCTGTGAGTAAATACTAAAGAGTCTCTAAGGTCAAATGAACTCCCATATGCAGAGTTTCCAGTCTTGATGAAAGGGGTTAATAATCTTCAGTTCTCCCAAAGAGGGGACATTTGGCCTGCTGCGGTGGAGGGAGGTGCAGTGATATCAAACGTGGCCGTCCGGAGAACGTTGCTCTCACGTGTCCTTGCCTGGAGCCCGAGACCTGGAGGGAGGGGCTACTGGCGGGCAGGTCTCTCAGCAGAGGTGGGCACAGGCCCTTTCCCATGGACTTGATGCTGTTTTAGGAATGAGTAATTTCTCAGCTTCAGTTTCTGTCATCTCAGTTTAGTGTAACCCTTGCACGGGCTGTTTTGTCACAGCTGCTACTTTGTATCCGCCGCACCTACCACAGAGCCTTGTAGCTAACAGGTGCTCAGCAACGTGGGCAGGAGGAGGGGATGGAGCCAGGGAGGAGGCAGTCCTTGGGAAGAGGGAGGAGATAACTGGATGGATCCAGTTCAAAGGCACAGTGCCCACACTCATAAGGACACCAATGTACGAAGTTCTCATTGTGGCACCCACCTGGCCAGCTGCACCGTGCCTTTCCCGTCGTGTCCCCCTGCACCTCTTCGCCAGTGAACACACAGGGTGGAAAGGGAACGTGGGGCCTGGTTTTCATTGTCCCCAAGTCTCCTTTCCCCTGGGTCTTAGCTCAGTTCCACGACTGGATAAGCACATAAAGAGATGGGGCAGGGTAGGGGGAGGCTGGAATCTGAACCCAAGCGCCAGGGTACGGTCAGAAGAGAAACCGCTTCATGATTCCAGGTGCCTGAGTCTCAGGAGAATCAGGTTGCATATTGTCAAAGTCCCTGGCTTGAAAGCCCAGGGGAACAAAGACATTTTCCTTTTATAAAATCTGCCTGTTCTGTTTATGCCATGACCCTTTCTCTCTCCCAGCTCAGAGGCAATGGAGCACTCGAGAGCTGTTTCATGCTTTCAAGATGAAACTCTGCATAGCATGCAAACTTCACTGCTTCTGCTCCTCCCTTAACTTCAGCCGGCAGAGGTGCCTGCTGTGTTCTGGTCCCTGAGCCAGGCCGTGCCGTGGGAAATGTGGATCCAGGCTGGACATGGCACCTGCCCTTGAGGTCTTAACTGCCACTTATTTCTGCTGGCTGCAAGGGGAGGTGCGCTGAGGTGGACCCAAGTGTCCTGAAGCAGCCTGTGTCAGAGCCACATGCCCGCCCAGCCTGGGGGTGGGGTTCTGCCTTGCAGGCTGGGGGGCACTGGGGGCGCTGGGAGCACTGGGGGAGGAGAGCCGCTCAGGGCTTCTTCCCCTCCTCCCATTGTGTTGTGAGTGTGGATGTCTTTTTTTGGCTAATTGCTGCTCTGTGAGAAGCTTGGAAATGATACAGCAATTTTGTTGACAAGAGGATGAACTGCAAATTGCTGTTTTGCAAAAAGTTGTTTGTTCCTGAGGCAAGCTCAACCTTTTTCCACTGAAATAAAATCTTAAAACAAGCAGTTGCCTCACGTGGGAGTTGCGTGCTTTGTTAGAGAAAGCATTGCTTCCATTTCTGTTGAAAAGGTTGGGCCATCTCTGAGTTGACTCCATGTCTCCACGGAGTCCCAACCCGGACAGAGAGCAAGAACAACGTCGGTGTGCAGGGTCAGAGCCAGTGCTTGCCCCTGGCCCGATGACTTGGGGAGTGGCATTCTTCGGCCTGCGGGCGGCCTCTGCCACGACCCCAACTCACCGCCCAGGTGTAGGTCAGAAGGTGCCCCTCCTTTCCTTGCTCCAGCTTGAACCACGCTGCCGTCTTCTGTTGTTCCACAGCCCCTAGCTCAGGGCGTCACGGAGCATGTGTGGAAACTTGAGTTTCCAAAAGCTTGCTCTCAAGTTTCGTACTTTTTTAAAACTAAAAGTTAGTGTAGATTTGGCTTTTCTGTCTCAGAATTAGACAATGGGCCTGAGGGGCCTTGAAGCTGAGTGGATGGGCAGGTTTAGGGGGATATGTCCAGATGTCCTGACCTACTTCACCTGCTTCCAGAAGTCGTCTGGTTTTGTGGGCAACTCAAGTCCCCGGCAGTCTGGCTGGGCGAGGGCACTGGGCGGCACCGGGAGGCGGCAGCACAGCTCCGCAGGCCCAGGTGTGGAGGAGACCTTGCTGGTGTCCCGCTGCCCTCGGGTCGCAGGCAGAGGGCCCCTGCTGTCACAGGGGGCAGGTGTGGGAGAAGCAGGAGGGTCCGGTGAACGCGCCAGCCACCAGGGCCAGTGCGTTCAGTATGGGACGTGAGCTGCCCACACGGCCTCGAGCCTGGCGCCCACAGGCATCTTCGCCTGCTGACTTGCCTTCTCCTGCAGCGCTAACCAGAAAATTAGGAGATGCTATTGAGACAGGGTGGCTTGGAAGGGTTTGGGTTTCATTTTGTTTTTTTTCCAGTTTGATTCAGAGGAAGTGTCGAAGATGTTGATCTTAAGGGCAGGACAAGGAGGAAGGTGGGGAGCCAGGAGGGGGGCGTGCCGGCACTTCAGGAACACTCTCCTCAGTTCTGCCCCCCCACCCCCGCCCAGTTCTGCAGTGCACCCTCTGGGCCTCCGTCACAGTGCTCGCCTGGCCTCCTCTCCTGCAGGCAGACTGTGCTCCTCCTGTGCGGGAGCGCCTGCAGCCACTGCTTCTTGCTCCGCACGGCCGGACAAGGCTCCGACTTGGGTTCCGAGCCTCTTTCCTAGTCTCCGTCTTTGCTCCTGGACTCCCCCATGCCTCCTTCCTTCCAACCCTCAGAACCTTGCACTGAGTTGCAAGGCTGCCTGGAAGACTTCTCCCCTCAGGGTTTTCTACTCTCATCCGCAGCAATGCGGATGGTCCCTCGCCGTGGTTCACCACGTCACTGCGGCCAATCCCGTATAATGTGCCAGTAGATCCACTGGTTAATCTACTTAGGAAAATCTTTGAAGGCAGGGACCACGACCTTGCCACTTCTTTGCGTGTCTCTCAGCCTGTACTGTCCACGAAAACAAAGGTGACTGGCCCGAAAAGCTAATGACATCCCTCTGGGGAGAGATGGTAATGGGGGAGCTGGGAGTTCAGCAGACTTTCTCTAAGAGGTTGATAGATTTTACATCCGGATGTCACTCTTTTAATCTATTTTTTTGTCCAAATATCCTGGAGCAAGCTGATCAGGTGATTTGAATCCAAAGTAGAAACAAGCCCACTTGGGAGACAGACACTGCTCACCTTTCAAATCTGGCAGAGGCTGCTGAGCAAATAAAAACGTGCAACCACGCACACTGACAAAATCGGCGGGGTTAGAAGTTAACTCCACCTAACGCATGTGCAGGAGGCAGGACTCGACGGCGGGGCCGTGGCACTGCCCCGAGCCCTCAGTCACATCCCCTGGGCAGGACTAGAAGGTGCAACCCTCCCCGGAGAGGAGCCCAGCTCAGGCTTGAGGCAGGGCCTTCTGTCAGCTGATGAAGACGCAGAGCATTTGAGTTGGAGGGGAGCCAAGAACCTGACCAGTCCAGCCTCTCCTGGGCCCCTCCCTGCCCCCCAGCAATGTGGAAACTGAGGCCTGAGGAGTCAGGTCATTGTCTACACAGAGACTAGAACCTCAGTCTCCTGACTTCTACCCAAGAGCTTTCCCTGGGAGGGTGGGAGGCGCTTCTGGGCACCGGGAAGCTGAGAGAGAACACGGTGTCAGCAGCTGTGTGTTACAGAAACCCGTGTTACAGAGGTAGGAAGTTCCGGTTAAGTAGAGCTGCCCCTGCTTTTCCCCGGGACCATATACGTTTCTTCCCTGCCTTTTTTCTGCCTGCTTCCTGACCTCCTTTCTGAGGCTCCTCAGTCTTCTCCCTCACAGGGGCCTGGGGAACCCTCTTTGGGCGCCTGAGCTGATGCTATGCCCCTGACTCCACCCTCTGCACGCTGCATCTGCTGCTGCCCATTCCCGGCCCGGCGCACTCGCTGGGAGAGGTTTGGCTGTTCCTGCCTCACAGAGAAGTGAGCACCGCCCCCACCACCACTGCCACACAGAGGCCGGAGGACGGAGAATTCTTGAGGGTGAGAGGTCTTGAGGAACTAAGTCTATAGGATGAATCCAATGACGTGAATAACAGTGTGTTTTAAATATTTATATTGTTGGTTTAACTACTTTACCATTGCAAAAATTTTAAGTATCTAAAAAATAAAGATATCTGTATCGCTAACTATATCACTAACTTGTAACTTTACTTTTGTAGCTTTTACCTTTTATTTCCTTTTTAACTTAATCTTATTGTATTTTTCACATCACCTTTCGGTCCCCTTTCACTGATGATGATGACAGTAACACAGAATGGCTGCTGCTGAAGCACCGCACCCACAGGGGCGTCCCCTCACCTCCTCACTTCGCGTGTGGCCCAGAGGGCTCAGTGGTAGGGCTCCTGCTTTCTAAGGAGTGAGGTGACTCATCTGTGTTCATGCACCCAGGACTCACCCCAGGCCTGTGGGGGCCCCCTGGAAAGAGCAGAGGGCTGCAGGGTACAGAGGCCCGGCCTCAGCCCCGCCAGGTGCAACCTGCACACGTGGCCTTCACCTTCTGCGAAGAAGGGAGGTCGCTCAGCAACCTCTCCCCTCTGGTTTTGCTGCCAGTAATCAGCTGAGAAGGAGAGGAAGATGGGCTGTGCTCTGCTCCCTTCATCTGTCCCCGTGGGAGGCTCTTTCTGGTACCTCCTTGCTGAACTGATTCAATTCATTTCAACCACTAAGCACAAGCACTTCCCCAGCAGCTGAGGAAGTGACAGCTTGTTGTGTAATAGGAGCATTTGGTTGGGACCCAGAGAACATTAGTCAGGCCTCAGCTTCACTTTGTGTCATCCTGGTGGCTTGGGCAAATCATGTGATTCCTCTGAGTCTCAGTTTTCTCATCCATCATGTGAAGCCCTTGGGGGCAGAGGCATTGCGAGAATCCTGGCTGGGAGTCTGCACTAGGTTGGGGGCTGGGAGAGAAAATGTGCCCTGGGCATCTTACAACCTCTGGGGTGGCTGATTTTGTTCCTAACTGAAGAAAACTGGGGTTGGGCAGAGTGCGGGCTGAGGAGAGAGGTGGTGGGGGGCAGAGGGAAGGGGCCAGGGAGCGCAGCGGAAGTTCTCTGGGTCCTTGGTGGAGCTCTGGTGCCAGCAGCTGTCAAGCAACAGGTTAGCAATGCAGGGGGTGGGACAGCAAGATGCAGGGGAGTGAGGAAAGGGGAGGAGGGCCAGAGGCAAGTTCTTGTGCTCAACACTTGATGAGCATTTGTAAGTTCATTTGCCTTCAGTTTAACAGCCCTAGCCCTGATTGGTGTGGCTCAGTTGGTTGGAGAGTTGTCTGGTAACCAAAAAGTCATGGGTTCGATTCCTAGTCAGGGTGCGTATGATCCCTGGTCCAGGGCGTACAGGAGGCAACCAATTGGTGTTTCTCTCTCTCCATCTCCCTCTTTCTCTTCCTTTCTTTCTAAAAGCAATGAAAAAATGTCCTTGGGTAAGGATAAAATAAAACTGAACAGCCCTGGAAGTAGGTACTGTAATCAGCCTGAACCAGTGTGTGGCAGGCCCGGGCCCAGCGGAGGTCCAGCACCGAAGCCCCAGCCCTCACGGGCACTGCCTGGTGGGAGCAGGGGCGGGGGTCACGTTGGGTCAGATGGTGGTGAAGTGCAGCTCTGCACTGTCTGATTGTCAAGTATTTTTGTTTATTCTAGGATCAAATGAGCTAATGGATGCAAAGCTCTGCTTTCAGTGGTTGCCGCCCACATCAGCTGTCATTGTCACCGGGCATTCACTGTGGTACTGGTTGCACAGGCATGGACTTGGCTGTTTTCATTTGTAAGGTGTGCACCTGGCTTTACCTTTCCTCACCCCCCTGTGAACGGTGAGGTTCTCCCTGCCCAGTCGGTGTGGAGAGCGGAACTGTTCTGAGGGTCCACAGGGCACCGGTCTCTTTCTTCAAAGCTGTCCCCTCCCCACCCTCTCCCAGCAGCCTCCTCCCCACTTCTGGTGCGGGTAAGTCCGGAGGGGAGGCCCATCTCCTACAGCCAGTGAGTGGGCTCATGTCACTGCAGCTGAGCCGCTGCTTCAGGAAGAATTGCCCGCCTGCTCCTCTCAAGTGCCGCAGAGCTGTGGTTCGAGTGGCCCCACATTTCAGTCTTGGTGTTTCCTCCCTGTATGGCCCCAGGTGCACAGGCACCATTTCAGAAATGGAAGGAAGGCTCCACAGCAGCTGCGGCTACCTGAGTCAGCAATGGCAAGGGTGGGGCTGGCAGGGGGAACGGACACTTACCCTGGGCTGAGCCCGACCATCATCCTGGCTAGTCGTCAGCACAACGAGGCAGGGGCCACTGTCATGCCCATTTTATGGGTGCAGAAACCGAGCCTCAGAGGGTGAAGGGACTTTCTTTAGGTCATAGGGCAAGCAAGGAAGAGCTGGGGTTTGAGTCCGGGTTTACCTGCCTCCACATCCTTCCCTCTCCCCAGTGGAGCCTCCCAATGACCCCGGGGGGATTATTACTGCATCATCGCTTCCTCCTGTCACACTGGAGGGAGAGAAGCCCAGCAGGTGTCCCCACAATGAAGGCTGAAGAAATGTCATTCTTCCTCCCCACCCTCGTGCCCTCCGCGGGCAGGCGTGGTGAGGGAGATGTGTGTCCCTAAGGCGCCCTGTGTGTCCCAGCTGTCCCACAGCCCCTGCCCATGCCTGGCCTTGTTTCAAGTGCTTTCGATGCACCATCTCGTGTCCCACTGATTTTTTTTCTCGTGCAGGCACACCTCAGAGATACTATGGGTTCTGTTCCAGACCACCAAAGTAAAGCGAGCATCACGGTAAAGCAAGTCGTAATCTTTTTGCTGGTAGAATATCTTGCCTTTAATTTGTTAAAAAAAAAAATCGGTGAAGCACAGTAACACGAAGTGGGATAAATGAGGTCGGCCTGCATCTGGCTCCTCCTCAGAGTGTGAGCCTTGCTCTGAGGCTCCAAGGTTCTATTCACCACGACACCCTCAGTACCCAGAGCACTGCCTGGCACATAGTAGGTGCTCAACAAATGTGAGCTGAATAAATGGAGTACAACAGGCCACTGAGGCAGGTGTTATTGCTTCACCCCATTTTACAGACTGGGAAACTAAGGCATAGGAGGGTTAATGAATTTTCTCAGTGCTGGGAAGTCAAGAGCCGGGGCAGATTTACACCCAGGTCAGATGATTCTGGAGCTTCTGCTCTAACTCATCTGCTCTTCTGGGGAGTAAGCAGTACCGTTCCTGAGGATCGCAGTGGCTGATATGTCGGCTCCCCTGTGAGCTTCGCAAGTGGCATGGCCTAACGTGGCAAAGAGAGGGAGATAATGGATGAACTTAATTATCTGTGGCAATGACATGATGAGGAGTGCTGCAACGGAGGGCTCGTTACTGCAGCACAGCGTGGAAGTCCCCAACACAGGAGGGAGCATGCACGCCGCGCCAGGCACCTCGAGACACGAGCCGTGCCAGGCCTGCGTGGGGGTCCCTCCAGAGTTCGCCGTTACAGTGTTTGAAAAACCACTCAGCTGTGGGAAACCCAAATTACCTTAGATGGGGGGCAGCTAGCTTCCTGGAGATCACAGCCGGCCACCGTTAATGAATTTTGGCCTGATTAACACAGATTCTGGATTGACATCAAAATATGCAAGTAGAAATGTGGTGGGGGCAGGAGGAGACTAATTTGAACTTTCTAACTTTGAAATCAGGGGAAGCAGAGGCTTGTGGGAAGCTTGGCTCTAAGGACTGAATGGGTAATGAGCTCTTGATCTTTGAAGCTGCACCGCTTTGCTCAGACCTCTGCAGACTGAGGCCCAGCCCCGACTGTAGGGCCTTTCTGGCCCCGTTGCACCCCCAAAGGACTTCCAGCCCGGCTGAAGACAGAAGGCTAATTGACTCAGAAAACCTGTACCAGCCAACGGCTTGCTTTTTGTCCCATCTCCTCAGGACCTGGACAGCTGTCATGCATCCTCATCTACCCTCGTCATACTCTTCAGCCTTCACTAGGCCTTCCAGTGGCCTCTTGTCCCCAGATGCCTGCCTTCTTATGGCCGGGTCCCTATTCTTGTCCCTCTCCTCTGGGCCCATGCCAGTGCTTGCCCCTTCAGTCTGTCTGCATACCCATCCCTGCTCACCTGGCGGGGGGACTCGGCATCGCATTGAAAGGCTGAACTTTTTGCAGGTGTTCCCTTTGTCCCCTGGGCTGACCTGGTTTCAGGTCATGCTGAGAAGTTACCCAGTACCTGCGTCGCAACTTCAGAGGCCCAAACCTCACAAGCCTTGTAGGTTTGCCTGTGCCCAGGCATGGATGTTTCAGGGCAATGGGGTTCTAGTTTTGGCCTCAGCAGAAGGCCCAAGGGGCTTGGAGTTCCCGAGAATGATGAGACTTGACCAGTGGGAACCCTGAGCTCCTGTTTGCTTTGTGGGGCAGAATGGTCAAGGTCAGCCTCACAGGGCATCTGGTCTAGCTGCCTCACGGTTCATGAGGTCCTCAGAGAAATGAGATGAGGCCTCTTTGGGGGTGTGATCAAAAGGAAGGAAAAATGGCAGACTCTGTCCAGCCCTCTCACTTTCACAGCTCAGCCCCATCAGAGCAGGAACTCTCGGAAGGGGATTTTACTACTTAAATGTATCTTTCATGGAGGCGAGGCCAAGCCAGGGAGATCCCCTCTGTGTTATGTGGCTTTTTTCATTGCACACTCCAGGCTCTCTCATCTCTAAGCAGAAAAACCAGGCAGGAATTCGAAGTCAAAGTTACTGTTTCATTTTTAAAATATGGCCTTAATCTTGTTGCATTTGGTGAAAAGTCTACTTTGGCATTTTTGGTCACCTTTACCTGTCTCTTCCTATTTGTTGGCTCTAGTGAACATCTGTGGGCTTTGTTCGGGAAGGTTCATTCTCTGCAGAGAGGGAGGGAGAGGGAGGAGCTGGGCTGCACAGCAGACACCAGGTGGGGCGCAGCAGCCGGGATGGTTATCTCGTGTCTGGCTGGGCGAGATGGTGACGGCTTTTTTTTTTTTTTAACCTTGTGAGGTGTTAGCTTTGGAGAAGAGTTGATGGAGATGCTTCGCTGGCATCTATTTTCTGATTTTAGGAACGTCAGGGGCTGCTGGGGCCCAGCGTGGATCCCGTCCTCCATCTGTGCTTCTCCCGCCCTGCGTGGGGAGTGTCTGTATTTTCAGGTGGAGAGGGGCCCTGGTTCAAGGCCCTCAGGCAGGCCACCGCCTCAGCAAACGAGAATCAGGGGCCTCTCTCTGTGGCCCGGCAGTGATGGCAAAGGGGTGCCGACAACACGATGGGTGACCCGCTCTCTACCAGAAGTGCTGGGACGAGGCGGAAGGACCCCTGCTGCAGGATCAGAACAGAGGGGCTGCTTCTTGGTCCTCTGAGTGCGTGATGAGGTGCCTGGGAAGTGTGCGTTCTCGGGAGTTCAGAGCCGGGAGAAAGTTAGTTTGAAGCCACAGAAGAGCCTGTGCTAGGCCGCTTTGTGAAGGTGACAGACCCGACATTGACTCTGTAGCTCTGGCCTTTCTGCTCCTCAGCAGCACGATCCTCCCACCCCGGCCTTCAGGGGCTGTGACGTGTGCTGTCTGCTGCAGCCACTTGTCTGGGGTTTTCTTCCATTTCTCCGAGAAACTCATTCTTTCTTTGGTGATATGTCTGGCAATACTTCTGGGGGCTTGTTTTCTATCTCGTTTACATGCTCTTTCACTGAACAGATACGGGGACCTACTGTGTGCTGGGCACTGTTCTAGGTGCCTGAGATGAATCAGGGAGTGAACAGACCAAGACCCCTGCCCTCATGGAACCCTGCTGGACACCGGCGGGACACCACCTCTCCACCTGACCAGACCCGTGCGACCTTGGGACAGTTCCTAGGGAATCCCACCCCCCATCCCTGGAAGTGCAACTTGGCTTTCTCTGTGTGAGAGCAGTTCCTGCAGGTGCCATGGGCTGACTGGGAGGACCACCCCCTGACCTTGGTGGACACTGTGACGTGGGACCATATACGTAATTGACCTCTTAGGAGCACAGGCTTCAGGGTTAGAGAGCCTGGGTTTGAACCTTGGCTCTGCATCTCAGAGCTGGCTGTTCCTGGGCAAACGAGGTGTCTCGGTCTGAGCTTCTTCCTGTGTAAGGTGGCTGTCACAGCAGTTCTTAGGGTGCAGAGGCTGCAATGAAAGTTAAAGGAGAAAGTATAGCTAGGCTTTCCATTCAGTGCCTGGTGCTGTGATGGCTAATTGTAGCAAACAATTATACATATTTAATTGACTATATGTATTGTTAAGTCTTGCTGCAGATGTAGCACAGAAAAGCCCCGAAGTGTGGCAGCTCCACTGTGAATGAAGGAGCGCTAGGGGACAGAGGAAGCCAGAGGCCAGGGCATGGGGCGGAAGCGGGGGAGGTCGAACAGCACAGGTAGGAGGTGTGTCTGGAGCCAGGGCAGTCGCCAGGAGCAGCAGTTGTTGCGAGCGCCCTCCCAGAGCACATGGCCTGCATGGGGAGGGTTAGGGGAGGAGAACAGAAAGGCCCCCAGGCAAGAGGGCATCAGATCCAAGCAGGGACAGGTGGCTGGGAGGGCCGAGAACCGTGGTAGAAGGACTGGGGTGATGCTATTGGGGAAGAGCAGTCAGGGCCTGAGGTGACGGGCGCGAAGCCAAGGACTTGAGCTTTAATCTGGGCAGTGAGGAAAGGGGCTGCATCTGGGGGTCTTTGGTCTGCCTTCCCCAAAGCAGGAGAGCCCCACTGGGTAGCCTGTGGGAGAGAGTGCACTCGGGTGCCATCCTCTGGGCCAGGGGACATCGAGGCCTGTGGCCGTGTGGTGTGAGACGGCTGCACTGGGCCAGCTGACTGGAGGGGAGGAGCCTGGAGCCATGCGGGCTTGCTCCACAGACGGAGGGGGAGGCAGCGCTGCATCCTTCAGTTTGCTGCCCCAGCTTCTGTTTGTCCGGCCATGTTTACCTTGTCTCTGCTCTTTTAGATGCTTCGCCCGGCACCGGGACTAAACGAAGGAATTAAAGCATTGTGTTTGTGGAGCTCGTGAGAGAGACTGGCAAGAAAGCAGTCATTGCAATACAAGCAAGTGCTGGGGTCCAGGTGGGCACGGGCCGGGGGCCCTCGGGACACCAGGCTCCCTGGGGGGCTGCAGACAAAGCAAGGTGCCAAGAAGGACGAGGCCAGGGTGGAGGGTGTGTCACTGCTGGTGGTTCTATACTCTGGAGGAGAGTGGGTGTGTGTTTGGGAGAGAAGCAAAGGAATGGGGGTGGAGGGGCACGTGGGGCCTAGATCACCAGGGGCCTTTCCTACTGGGCTCCGGGGCGTTATGTGGAGGTGAAGGGAGCAAGGAATGGGAGCACCTCACACTTCTGCATTTCACAGACCCACTCAGGTGTGCAGAGCCTCGGAGGAAGGGGGAAAGGAGGCAGGGTTGGGAGGGCTGAGGGAGGAACTGAACTGCACTGTCTGCCTTGTGCTAGGTGCTGCCGCAGGGCACCAGGGGTCTCTTCCTTTCCCATTGTGTCCTCCCGGAGACCGCTGCTGCAGGATGGGGATTACCTTTATTTAGTGATAAGGAAGGGAGGTGCCAGCAGGCTGTGCAGATTGCTTAGACTCTTACCTCTGGTGAGCAGTGGAGCCGGAGCAGCAGATGCCTCCCAGGTTTGCAGAGAGAGAGGCAGGCAGAGCCTGGGCAGAAAGCATCTCTCTTTCCATCACCACAGCTGGAGCGGCAAGAGTCAGGAGAGAAATTAGGTGCCACCCCTGCTCGCCTGCCACCTCCCCAGCATCCTGTCTGCCGCAGAACCTGCCCCAGTCCTGGGGGAGGACGAGCAGTGGGGGAGGTGGCTTCTCGTGGGCAGGCCCTCTGAGGAAGCAGGGACAGCTGTAGAGACAGGCCTCTAGACATTTTTATTTTCAGCAGGCGCCAGCACCTCAGAACATTCCCTTTCTTTCTCCTTGAGCTGCCCGAGCCCACGCAGTGGGGCTGGGGCGAGGGCCTCCTGAGGAGGCCTCTGCTCTCAGCACCCCTCCCCTGTCTGCCACTCGTGTCTCCTGGAGGGTTTCCGTTGCTTCCTACATGTGCAGCACATGCTCCATTCTCTCCCCTGTATTTCTTCTGCTTTCCTCCCCTCCTCTCCTCTGCCCTGCCTCCTCTGCTGCTTTCGGTCCCCCTCCCTTCTGTCATTCTCGTGCTCCTGCCTTTTCCCCCCTTGTTCTCCTCATCTGTGCAATGGGGGTGGCATTGCTGGGATGACGATTAACCATTTCACCAAGTTGCTTCTACCTGCTTTGGGAGTGTGGGGCTTGTGTCTGGCCGGGGGGTGTGAGCCTGGACAGCATCCAGTTTGAGCTCTTGGGGAGCTCACCCCTAGGCGGGAGTCAAGCTCGGACGCCTGCTGCTCTTCAGGAGACCCTGGCAGGGCCAGTCTGGACTGGCAGCTCCTGAAAATGCTTTGCTCAGGGGAGCTCACTGTGGTACTTGACGGTTACTCTCTTTGCCAGCAGTGGCTGGAGGCCCTGATGCCTCTGGAGCACGAAGCCTGGGTGCCATCCGGAGCACCGAGGGAAGGTGCCCAGTCACCTCAGCCAGGTCTGTTGGCTAATCAGCTTGACTTGTGTGAGCGATCTTAGCTGACTGCAACAGTACAGGTGCTTTAGAGTAACGTCATGATCACTAGTGTAGTCGACACGCGAGGGTTCGTTCCGTTTGCCGCCATTGGAGAATGGCCAGCCACCTCGTTCCCGGCTGCCGCTCAGGGCCTCCCTTCCTTTCTCCATCTCCCAGCTCTGGACTCTGTGCCCTTCCCCCACTCGGCCTCTTCAGTCAGTAGTCCTGAGACGCTGGGAGAGGTTCTCCAGGCCCTCGCTGTTTGGGGGTCTGCGAGTCACCACGCACAGCCAGTGGTAGACGGGGGAGAAGTTGAATGATGTGCATTCAGAATGAAACCTGTGGTTCCCTGGCCTTGCATCCTTGAGACTGCCACTTGCTTTTGAGGGAGGTCTCGGCCCCTTCATCTGCGTAAGGAGCCTGCCGACCCCAGCTCTCCCGTCGTGCTGCGTGACTCGGACAACGTGTGTCCCGTAAGCAAACAGGCCTGTTTAACTGCCTGCTGCAGGCTAGTGTGGGGGCTAAAAACATGTTCACACTTTTCTTCCCGCCGTCTGCATTCTGACTGGGATAATGACCAACTTCACAGAGACAGATTAACAGGAGAAAATTAGACTGTAACACCCACGCATAGGGAATTCACATACACCTGATAAATTCATGAAAAGTCCAAAACAGTGGAGCAACACTGGGTATCTTAGCCGTTTTTGGACAAAGGAGCAAGGGGGGCCTTGATTGAGGCCAGAGTTCAGAAGTGTCAGATTTCAGCAGTGAGCGTGGCGACTCCGGGGAGCTGAGGAAGAGCAGCGCTGTGCAGGGTGGGGAAGAGTGCGCTGGGCCACGCAGAAATGGGGAACGCAGGGGTGTCTAGCTCTCCTTGGCCACACCTAGTTCACATCAGTCTGAGGTTGCATCCCGAGGTCTCCGGAAGCAGAATTCTCTGAGTCTTTCGGGTGGGAAAGAGGGAAGGATCAAAGATTCTTCCCGAGTCTTGTTTCTTAATAAACAACTTAAAATCAGTATCCCAAAAAACAGCTTCAGGTGGCAGAACTGTGGGCCCTTCACCAGGGCCTAGACAAAGATGTCTATTTTCTTCAGCAGGCAGGTGTGTAAACGTGCAGCGGGTGCAGTAGGTGGGAGAGAGTGGCGCTGGGCCCAGAGGTGGGAAACCCGGGGGTCCTGCCTGGAGGGGAAGCCAGCCAGGCAAGGAGAGGAAAGGTCCAAATCTCCCCTCCTCACTCTCGGGCATCCTCGAAGAGGCAGACCTCCTCATTGTTATGTACACAGTTTTCTTTCTGTTGGGAGCCCCTTTCCTCCAGTGCTGGGGGGAACCTTGACCTCCCTCGTCACCTTGTGAGTTGTGCCTTTCTGGGGGTCCTGTCCAGGGTCTTAGCTCTTATTTGTACTTAGACGCTGGGGTGGGGGTGGCTCACTCCGCAGGCAGGCCAGTGCTTCTGTGACTCATCCGTTCACTGGATGTGTTTCTACTGAGCACCACCGAGGGCCTGGTGCTCTGGACATGGCCTTGAACAAAACAAAGACCCCTGCTCTCCTGGAACTCCCGTGCTAGACAAATAGAAAACTGCAGATAAGCAAGAAATGTATGCGGTGCCTTAGATGGTAGGTGTTATATTTAAAAAGGCACAGTAAAACCAAGTAAGGGATCAGGTATGCGGTTATGATTTTAAAACGGGCGAGAAGAGAGAAGTCTTCAATGAGCAGGTGACATTGGAGCAAAGGCCTGAAGAAGGTGAGGGGGAGCGGGAGGCCCCGGAGCAGAGGCCACTGCAGCAGGGGCTGGGAGGGGGGCGGCGGAGCACTGGAGGGGCGGTTCCGGGGTCCCAGGGAGCCGAGAGGACTGGCCTCTGGGAAGGGCTCTCCTAGCACCACTGGGCAAAGCAAGACACCTTTACTTTTTGCTAGGTACTGGTTTAATGGTGTGCGGAAGAGTTTAAAGGATAAGGTGATACATGTTTGCCCATCACCGAGATTTGGCAATTCTTAACTTTTTGCAGTGTTTGCCCTCACCCTCACTCGCTCATGCTCGCCCTCTCTCAGAGTGCACATGCACACTTCTCCCCCTGAACCATTTAGAAACAATGTGCAGACGCTGGGACACCTTCCTCCCAAGAAAAGGAAACAGGCATTCTCCTGTAATACCGTCTTGGTGGTTGTTATTACACCTGCCAAAACAATAACTCAGTATCACTGAATACCCAGGCCATGTTAAAAATTGTGACAGATTCCCCCAGAATGTCTTTTATAGCTTTGTATAAGTATTATTTTTTAAGTTTTAGTCAAGTCTCACTTACTGCATTTGTTTCATTTATTTAATTTCTTCTAATCTAGAACAATGACGTACTGTTTTTATTTTTTGGGTGTTCAGGCAGTTTCCTCATAAAAAGTCCTTAATATTAGATATTCTTCCCGGTGAGTAACAGGTTCGGGTTAAGCACTTCTGGTACCACCGTCTCCTAGGTGCTGGCGTGTGCCTCCTTTGTAGTGAGTGCATCGGAAGGTGTGCGCCGGCGGTGCCACTACAGAGGCGCTGAATCGGCCCCTTAGTCCTTTTGTTAAGGGCTCACTGCCACATGTGTGTTTTTTTGCAAATGGACATTTTCCTCTTTTAGTAACTAGGTGTTCTGTGGGGTAACATTGTCAGACCGTGTTAGTGTCCTGTTCCCCAGTAACTTCCACTCGCTATTTTTAGTAAACATCAGCGGTCAGGACTCAGTTATTGCACAGGGAGCTGCAAAACGATGGCTTTCTGATTCTCGAATCCTTCTGCATGAATGCAGCTGACATTCTTCTGTAAAGAAGAGCTCTTCCTTTCCTTTTTTTACACTTTTAACAACTTGATTTTAAAGTTTAAGGTTCTGCCTCCTTTAGAACTCTTAACTCTGTGTGTGTGTGTGTGTGTGAGAGAGAGAGAGAGGAGTAAGCCCGAGCCCTGGGCCGCACCCATTCCCCGGGCCGGCTGGCTGGAGGAGTTCGGGGGGAGACGGGTGCCCCCTCCTGTCCAGCCACACTGCTTTCTTGCTGTTTCTCAGCTGCAGTCAGGTGCGCCTTCCCCAGATGACTGCCTGGCTCACTTACTCTGTTCTCTCACATCTCTGCCAGCTGTCATCTTCCTAGAAGATTTCCTGATTGCCCATACGAGACACCGTTGCCACCCCACCCTCTGTGTCTTACTCTCCTTTGTGTCTGTCCACAGCAGCGCAGCAGCCGCCACATAACCGTCCTGAGAACAGGGCTTTGGTCCTGCTGTTGGTTCATAGCCGTAGAACAGGGCCTGGCCCACAGTGGGCGCTCGCTAACTAGAGAAGGAACACACACACATGCACACACACCCTTTGGGAAAGCTCTGGATGAGACCAGAGCCCCTCTCTGCACGGCTCCTCGCAGGTGAGCACCGAGACCCTCAGCCCAGCAGGGACGGACAGCCGTTCTTCCATCCACCGGGGATGCGCGCCGTCAGCAGCCGCTCACTTCACACCCGGTTATTAAAGGCAGCAGAGCTGTGAGATTACCCACCCCGCTTCTTTGACATGATTTTAGGGGAATAAAAACAAATCAGAATTCATCAACTGCGAACACAATTGTCAACTGTGAACTGTCAACAGTCTGGTTTAAAAATAGGTGATAGGTTGATGAGAAACAGTGGAGAAAGCAATTTAAATAAAGTGTTAAAAATAATGCCCACAGCACGCAAGGCAGAGTGAAGAGTGTGGAGTGGTGGAGAGCTGCTCTCCTCGGAGGCCTGCGCGAGCAGGGAACCAGACAGAGGTTATTAGTTTTGCTTTACAAATCACAAAAGGGGAAGATTTACTGGCCATTTGCAGGCGAGCGTTCACTCATTCCGACACGTTGGTGTTATGCAAAATGGAAGGAAAGATTGGCTGGGAAATCTGCTGGCACATTTATTTTGAAGTAGGTCAACATTTTGAATATTTCTTCCCGTCGTGAAGTGTCTGGCTCCGTCCAGCTGCTCTGCCTCTGCAGTAACTGGGAAAGGCATTTCTCTTGTAGCAGGTCTCGGGGTCTAGAAGCTTCTGGGGTTCGTATTTATGTTTGTGTTTGTGTCTGTATGAAATGGGTCCCAGTGCCATACTTTAAATTCCTTAACTAATTTCCGCCTCTCTCAGCTCTCTTTGAAATAGTTATGGTTAATTATTTATTTAACTTTTTACCATAAAATCAACATGAAGGCTTGAATTTCTCATGTTTCCTCCTTTCTGGGTGTGAGTCACAGCTGATAAAATCTGGCCAAGCTCTTTACGTCCATCTGCTCGGAGGCTGCTGTTGGTGGTATTCACTGTCCTTCCAGGAGAACCAGCCACCTCGGCACAGGGATCTGGGCTCCACGAACCTGAGCAAGGCTAGGCGTTTCAATTCCATAGAGCCGCTCCTTCTAAAAATCTGGGTGGGAGTTATGTTAGCAGTGCGCTTGCACCACCCAAGCAGAGCGCCGCAGGCTGGGGGCTGCGAACGGCAGAACCGCTGTCTCCTAGGCCCCAGGCTGGAGTCTGAAGTCAGGGCGTGAGCAGGGTTGGCTCCTCCTGAGGCTGTGAGGGAGAATCTGTCTCATGCCCCTGGTAGCCTCTGGCAGCCTCAGGCGTGGCCAGAAAATTCTCCCCATGTCTCTTCACCATGTTGTGTGTCTGTCTCCTTGTCCAGGTTTTCCCCTCTCAAAGCACACCTCATTGGATTGGGGCCCCCCCAAATGAGCTCATTGAAACTTCATTGCAAAGGCCCCGTTTCTAAATCCCCATCCTGAAGTCCTGGGGGTCTGGACTTCAGAGTATCTCTTATGAGACACATAACTTAACTCTTAATGCAAAGTGCAAAGCTTTTGCCTCTGGAGGGAGAATGGAGGCCAGACCAGGAATGGTTCTTTTCTCTCGGCAGACCCAGTTGTGTTTGTGGCCAAAGGGTGCCCCCAACAGGCAGCAGGGACCTCCCAATGGGACTCTGGTACGTCCCCCTGTGCCTCTCTCTCCCCCTTGGGACGCAGGCGCCCCTCCCTGTGCCTTCAGCTTTGGCTGCTTCGCACAGTTGACTGGCTCTCCACTCCAAATCCACAAAAATACGTTTGTACCGTTTCCTCCTCTTTCTTCACATCCTCCAAGGCTTGTTTTTCCCCTACAGTGAGGACTCAGGGGTGCCCCTCATTAGTTCCCAAGAATGTCATTTCGTCGCTTGTTTTTTGCTTTTCCACCTCCAGGCTGTAGACTGTGAGTGCCACGGGCAGCCTGCCGTCTTTGCCCAGAGCTCTGCAGACACCGCCCTGATGCTGGTCTGCAGAGCTGTGCAGGGCGCCCCTGGCTGCTCGTCCTCAGGCCTGCGGGGCGGAGCAGCCCTGTTGCAGAGGAAGGGCCGTCCCTGTCCCTCCTTCTCCACTTTTCACTCGTGACCACTGTGGGGGGATGGAGTGGCTGGGGACTCCGAACCCTTGTTGTTGGTGCCTAAACGGGGAAGGGGCCAGTGACAGCTGTGGTGTTGGGGGGAACACTTACTTCTTCATCCCACATCCCTCCGGGGCAGGGGTCCCCACCTGTGACCGGTCCGTGGCCCGTAGGAACAGGGTAGGTCCCTGCAAAAATTGTCTTCCACAAAACCGGTCCCTGGTGCAGAAAATGTTGGAGACCGCCGCGCTGGGGGAACCCTTTCACTTTGTTGCTGTCTGCTGCCCGCTGCCTCTTCCCCAGGGAGGCCGCACACACCCTCCTGTGGGAGGCAGCCTCCTGGGTCAGGGCCGTTCACAGCAGGAGCAGAACATGGGCACCTCTTCTTTTCTTGGCTCCTGTTTCCTGGGCGGCCCTCAACTCAAGGGGCAGCCTGCCCACCCCATGGGGTCAGGATCTGCGCGGGCACAGCCAGGGCACGCGAGGCAAAGCCCAGCCTTGTGATTCTGGGGTAAGTGGCCGGGGCTGTCCTGGGTCTCTGTCTGCTGTGGGTTGGTAGAGGGTGCTGCCTGGTGCGAGGCGCCTGCATGGTATGAGGTGAAGGCCCCGCCACGCTGCACAGCCCTGTCCAGCGAGAAGCCCTGTGCTTTGAGAGTCCCCTGGCCCCTCCGGGCAAAGCTGGGGCAGTGAGCACCTCTTGGCTTCTTATCTGTTCTTTCCCAGCAAGACCCTGGGGGAGAGAGGATGGGGCTAGACAGTGGGTGGGTGAGTCTGGGTGGGGCTGAGGGGCGTGCTGTGGAAAGGGAACACTCACTCGATGTCCGATGTCTGAGTGGTCGGAACTCATAGCGCCCCTGCCTAGTGACAGTCGGGGCGGAGCTGTGCGCCCTGGGCCCTGCCTGGAGGGGCCCACGTGGACGCTCACTCACTCCTCCTAACCAGTGTCCCTGAGGTGTGGGTACGGCTTGGACCTCACTTTGAGAGAAGCCTATAAAACATTTTTATGTTCTCTCATAAAGTATTTCATACACACACATATACGCATTGTTCTTTTTATCCTCACCTGAGAATATGTTTATTGATTTGAGGGAGGGAGGGAAGGAGGAAGAGAGAGAGAAACATTGATCAGTTGCTTCCCACATGCACCCTGACCGAGGATCGAACCCACAACCTTTTGGTGTGTGGGACAATGCTCCAACCAACTAAGCCACCTGGCCAGGGCCACATGTATGTATTATTTATATCAGTTGCCAAGCCTCATAATGAAATAAAGCCTTGGAATCCAACACCCCACTCATGACACATCCCATTCCCTATGTCATGGTGGTCCTGTGGGCTGAGGCCACCCTCCCACCTCCTTTCTGTGGGGAACCCCTGTCTTAAAGGTACTTGTCACCACCACCCCCCTTTAAAGTAGCTTACACAACATACATATGTGCCTCTACACAGCAGATTTTTAGCTTGATACAAATGGAGTTGCAGCCATTTGAGCCTCATTTAAATGCTGCACATTGTCCTAGAGGACAAGAAGCAGATCTGTGCCCTTGAAACACGGGTTTTCACTGGTACGGATCAATCTTCCTTCTCTGGTGGCACCTTCATGGGTTGGCGAGGACACCCAGCTGCCTCCACAGGTTGCGATAGCAGCTGTGCAGAAGAGCGGGCACAGGGGCCAGCCAAGGACGCCGAGTTACAGCAGTGACCGTCTTCGGGGGCCCAAGGTGCGACTCCCCAGGTGCTGTGGGCATCGAGGACGCGGATGGACCAGGCCCTGCCTCCAGGGATGAACTGGAGTGAGCAGGGCCCTGAGCGGCAGAGTGCTGAACATGAGGCTCGGGGCAAGTGGCCGGGGCCTTAAGTGCTGAGCACCAGCGCCTGCATGCTCTGTGCTGCTGGGTTGGCAGCTCCGGGCAGCTGGAGCAGGGGTGAGAGCCATGGAATGAGCAGTGCTGCCTCTTGTTCTGCCTCTACAGCTCGGAGCTACCTCCCGAACACCCGCCCTGTGCCAGGGGCCTGGGCTGCTGTCCTGTCATGCCAGGGGCGAGGCAGTGACTAAGACCTTCTCCAGTTGTTGAGTACTTCATGGTCTGCTAGGAAGTCTGTTGTTTTATCAGTTTTTGCTGAGTTACGCTGTGGTAGCAAATGATCCACAAACACGAGTGGGTCACAAGAGCATGCATTAAGTCCTTGTTTGTGCTTCTCCTTAGCTGTGGGTTAGCGTCGGCTCGGTCCCTGTCCTCTGCCTTCTGGGCCCTGGGCAGAAGCAGCCTGTATTCTGGCACGATGCCGTTTTCACTGTAGAGGGAAGAGCAAGGGAGGCGATGAAACCAAGCAGTGGGTGTCAAACGGCTGCTCATGCCTGGTGCACGTCACCCCATTCACAACCCACTGGCTAGGACGGGTGTCCCGGGGAGGGGCCATCCATTTCCCATGGGGCAGGGAGCCCAGTGGAGGCTCTTCTTTCAGGGAGGCCGGAGAACGCTGGGGGAAGTCTTACAGTCTGTCCCAGAGAGAAACAGGCAGTTACAGTAACAGTATGATAAGGTTTTATGGTAAGTAAACCTAATAAATTTGACTATATAAAATATACTTTTGTAAAAAAAATACACATTTTCCCCTAAATTTGCTTATAGATGCCATTGATGAAATAGTGGGAGGACTGCCAGTGAAACTGAGGGTTGTTCCCAAGAGCCAGCCCGAGGGAGGAAGGAGGTGGGGGGGGGGGCACAGCGGCTTCGCCCGGCCCTGGGCGCCTGGGTGCGTGCTGCGCTGCCTGTGATGGAGCTTAGGGTGGTGGCTCCCCAGCTGCCTCCCAGCATTCCCCTCAGCACGTCTCCTGTCCATCTGGATGGCCTGCGTGCGTGCCCATACCTGTCCGTCGCCTTCGTGCTGCATCCCTGCATAGACAGACGTCTGCCTTGCCTCAAGGTCACATCCTTGGGGCTTCAGAAGAACGTTTTCTTTGCTTCCTCATTAAGTTGTTGATGTGGGAGGCCTGGGCCGTGGCTTCCCTTCTTGCAGCCCCACACCTCCTGTTGCCACAGTGGGCGCACAGCAGACGCCTAACAGATCAGCACAGACGGCAGTTTTGCATGAAGAGGAAGCCGGCAGCACCTGCGGGCCTGTCTGCCGCCCTCTCCCTGCAGGGGTCGGCAGGGGCCATGTGGGTGGCCGTGGAGTTGCCTGAGAGTGATTCCAGTGCACGCAGAGCCAGGTGGGAAGCACTCGCTGCTCGCTTTGAAACTGGCGTGGGGCCTGAGTCGCTGGTCCTCTCATAATGAGCCAGCTTCGTCCGCACCCCTGCGTGCCGCTTTGCAAATGCTGCCAGCATTTTCCAAAGATACACGCTAGTGTTTTCCAAGGGCAGTGGCTGTACCTCTTTTTTCTTTCTTTTGAGAGATTCCCTGTGGCACCTGATAAGAGCGGCAGTCACAGAGGGTGGATTTGCTATCTGCTCTGCCTTTGAACCCCCACCAGACACAAACACGGTTCTGATGCCCTGGGCCTCTGCAGAAGACTGATGAAACCCCCGGCGGTCTTGGGACCGCCACAGTAATCGAGGGGGGACTCGCAGACAGCTGGGATCCAGGCCAGCAGCTGCCAGAGCGCAGTGCCAGCCGCAGAACCCATCATCCCGGAGGTGCTCAGCCCTAGAGTCAGATGGGGCCATGAACCTTGGCTCCAGCCGTTCGAGTGTCCTGACCTTTCTCTTATTTAACCTCTCCGCGCCTCACTTTGTTACTCCACAATGTGAGAATAATAAAAAGAATGTTAATTGTTGTGGTCTTTTGCCCCTGGGAATAACGTCCTTCTTTCCTGCTTGTGTTCGGAACAGTTGAGACTCGGGAGTGAAGAGCTGGCAGAAAATGGCCAAAACACTAGAGAAAGGGTTACTGAGAAAGGGTTGGGGAGCAGATACATGGCCTCAGGGCTTCGACTGTGAATCTGAGGATCAGGGGACGTTTGCACCAGTCACAGGCTAGTTAGGCAATCGCAGGCGGCCTCCTCGGGGAAAGGCTGTGTACACTTAGGTTTTGGATGGTAGGAACAAAAGTGTTGACTCCTCTTGTTCCCCAGGGAAAGCACTGGGCCTCCCAGGTACCACCTGAACTAGACAGATAGTTACTAAATAGCCCAGGAAAAGCGTGGGGCAGCCGAGGGACCAGGGGCTCTGTGGGAGGAGCTTCCCTCGCAGGACAAGGAAAGGAGAAGCAGCCTCTGTGGTCGGTGGGGGGCTGGTCTTTGCAGAGCCTGTGGGATTCCGAGATGATGTTTCAAACTAATACCTTTGTTAACAGTTATTATAGTTGAATTTGCCCTTCATTCCAGTCAGCCGCCCAGAGCTTTTACAGTGCTTTCGGATGTTACACTATGCATCCAGACAATCATTTCTCATCCAGGGCCTGTCATTCAGGCCTGTAACTGAGACAGACTCCTCTGTTCTCCATCGTGGCTGCTGTGCCCCGTGCACCCATCTGTGGTCAGAGAGGCGCGGGCTGTCCCCTGTGGGAGCCGGGTGGGGGTGTCTGCTCAGTGGCATCCTTCAGGCCTGTCCTGTCTCTCCTTTGCAGTGCAAGATGGAGTTCCACGCCTGTTCTACTGGCAAGAGCCTCACTACCCTCTGCGATGGGCCCTGCCCGTGTCTCCCGGAGCCTGAGCCACCGAAACACAAGGCCGAGAAGAACGGTGAGTGGCCATCGCAGGGGAACCCCTGAAGCAGGGCTGGGGGGTCAGGGAGGGCTGGCTGGGCCGAGCTCTGCCCAGATGCCAGCAACGAACGTGGCATCAGTCAGAGTCCTCATCACCCAGGGGGGCTCATTTAGGGACCCTTCAGCAGAACTGCCTTCAGCTTCCATTGATAAAAAGAGCGGAGAATCTTTGCAATTAATTCTGTTAGTCCAAGACGAGTTCAAGCATGAGGCATTCAGTTCTTTCAGAGGTGAGACCGGCTGCAGTGCAGGCTGGGCAGGTTCTTCAGCGTCTGCGACTATGGGCTGCCCTGGGGTGCACCGTGGTCCTCCTTGAACTCTGGGATCTAAGTCCTTTGAACTTCTCAAGGCCAAATTTCAAAACAGGGACTGCAAAGTGACTGCAGAGATGTCTTGAAGGTGCAGAGCATTCCCCCCAGAGCGTTTCTGTGTTAATGTATTCCACTTGGAAGGCAGCCCAGGGCCAGGGGACACATGAAAGGAGGGCACCCTCCCTGGGGTGGCAGCTCCTCTCCCCGGCTGGGCGGGGCAGGGAGATGGGGCTTCTGCGGGTGTTTTTGTGGTGGGTGGAGAGTGGTGTCATCCCACTGGTCTCGGCTTCTTCTTGATGCTTCCTTAGTGAGAGCCAAGATAGAAGTTGCCGTCTGTGGGCCTGGGCTTTCTCAGTGGTAGCTGGCTAGTCCATGGAAAATGCTACATTGACACACGTGCACACACATGCACTTGTCTCCTAAAGTGTCTTCTGTTTGTAGTGGAGGAGGATGAACAGGGTGTGAGTGTAATCCATTCGCCTCTCGTTCAGTCATATTGTCACATCACCCTTTCCAGGGCACGTAGGTGATGCTCAAGTCTACATCTGCTCGTGGTAGGGACTGTGAAGGGCTCTTCAGGAGTTTTAACTCAGAATGTGGAGGGACACTGTAGACTACAAGGCGCTGCGGTCTCGAGTAGAGACCCCATAGAGCACTGACTCTTGATTACTGGAAAGCTTATCTCATTGCGTGGCGGGCTGATTCATTCATGTAACTGCAGTAAGAAGTGCTGATTAGTACGCATAACCCTGCTTGGAGTACGGATAGAAAGCCTGTGGGGTGAGCAAATGCAGGTTTGGACAATCACCTTCCGCCTGGAGAATTGTTGAGAATCTTCTTAGGAAGATTCAATAGCCTCTATTATTCCAGGTATATTGTTTGTTGCTTGTATTTATTCTTGTATTCTGAGGCACAGACATCACACCAAGGATCTCACCCCGCCACCCTGCCCATGGCACCTGTCGGTGGGGTGCATGCATCACCCCTCAAGGGCGTCAGCTCTGCTAAGGTTGCCAGACTCATTGTAACGAGGTGACAGACCAGTTTTCTGGGAGGGTGCTGTGGTTCTCCAAAGGCAGCACAGCTCTGTTTCTTAATGGTGGTCTTGTCATACCTGAATAAGTGAGAGTGACTCTCAAATGTGACACTCCAGGCATGGCCTCGACTGCCCATCTATTTGCCCATCTATTTGTGTGGTAAAAACTGGAACAAATTTTTACTGAGCCAGTGTGAGTAACTACATTGCCACTAGAAGTGGAGACTCAGCAAGCGTTCCAAGAGCGAGGGGTGGAACAGGAGCCCTGATGGAAGGTGTTTCACTTCAGAATGTTTGTTACTAGACCTAGATCAGGAAGAAAGAGAAAGGACATCACCATGCACCTGTCAGGAATGAGAATGACAAAAATGGTAACAACACTGCTCCAGACCCAGTAATCCACACTGTATCCCACTTGTCAGTCCTTCAGTATATGGTTATTTCTTGTTCTGCTGGCTCCCGGGTCACCAGCTTGCCTTCCGGACGGCACCTGCCTCTGGAAGAGCCCGGAGCTCCACACCCAGTCTCTAGTGCCCTCTGGCAGGTGTCCGAGAAACACCACCTGAGAAGCCATGACGACAAGCCTGCCAGCATGAAGCACCGATCGAACTTGGTGTAGTTCTGTCCACGAGGCTCCGCGGCTGCCCTTCTGGCTTAAAGACTTCATTTTTGGGCTGTCACGCACAGCAAAGGTTTTCTGTAAGCGTGAGGGGGAGCAGAAACTACCTGTGAATGAGACTGAATGGCTGCAGTTAATTCATTACACATCCAACAGTATCATAATGCAGCACAGTATAATCCCCTACCAGGGTGTACTGCTGAACTTTTTCATATGGGTTTGATTGGTGTTTCTCTAGAGGGTAGGGACATGTCATGGGAAATGCGGGCATTGATGAGTCCCTAGGGTCATTATGGAAATGATTAAATTAACAGCGTTTGGCCTGGACAAAATCAATCAAGGGAAGGCGGACCTTTTCCTTTGATTCGACCCTTCTTTCCATGCAGCCCTCATGGGGGTTTGTGACAGGCAGGGAGCACGAAGCTGAGGCTGTAGCACCTGGGAGGGAGAGGACCATGGACAGGGTGAGAGAGCAGGCCAGCGGTGAAATGGAAGGTAGCTTTCTCTTGGCCACTTAGCTGTGGGAGTGGAGGGAGGAGCAGGAGGGACTGTGCAGCCCATCCCCTGCCCTGTCAGCTGCCCCCAAAGGCTGCAGGCAGCGGTGGGCAGGCTCCACCCGGGTGAGACACGCGGGGCTCTGGGCAGTGTCAGGAGCAGTCTTGTTGCTGTGCCTCATGCAGGAACGGCGTTTCATAGCCTCACGGGTGCCGGTGTGTCAAAATGTGGAATTATTATTGTTATCGATATTTCATTTGGCTTCACCTGGTAATGAAGGTATTAACGTAGTCACTTCCAGGTCAGTTCTGTCAAATCAGGATTGTATCAAAACTCTAGAAAGCAGGGTGTGGGCAGGGACCTGGGAGCTGTGGTGTAGCAGGAAGTGGCCCCTGGCACTGTCTGGTTCACTCTGGAATTGTGGCCATCCCCAGTTAGCTGCCCCCAGAGCCTGTCCCGCCTGTGCCATCTGCTCGCTGTGTCTGTGAGGTCACACTGAATTTCTTTCTTCTGTGTCCTGCTCTCCCTGGAGCGCTAGTCTTCCCACGGCCCCTCCCTGACCACTTCAAGGCCACACAAACCTGAGGATGCCCTTCAATGAGTGCAGACCGACCCTGGAGAGGTTGCCATTCCAGGCCCTTTCTCCTTGGAGCTGCCAAGCAGCTGTTCCTGGTCTGTGCAGAGGAGAGTGGGATGGGGCTTGTCCGGGTTGGATTTCATGGATCTGCGAGGGCCGTCGTCCCGTCTGGGCTTCTCACGCGCCTCCTCCCTGCCCGAGACCCGGAGTGGGGGCGCAGGCGGGGAGAACAGTGGTGAACAGAACTTTTCTAGTGGCTCACCTGCCCCTACCTGATCCCCTCCTTCCCAAAATTTCATTTCGTGGAGCCCCAGCTTTGATCGATAGTGCGCGGGCGGGTCTAGGACGTGAGGGGGTGGGGCTGGGAGTGTCCAGGACTTGCGTGAGAGGGCGGGGCCGGACTCCCTCCATTTGAATCCTGGAGCGCGGCCTGCCTCTTCCAGCCTTTGGCCTTTTGAATTACAGCTAACCCAGCTCTCGCCAATCGGAAGTCTCTTGTCCTGGCTTTAAGAAAACCAAGCGGTGGAGTTTTTTCTTCCCTTTGTTCTTTTTGGCACCTCTCCTTCGATGCAGCCCCTGGAGACGTGGGCATCTTTTAATGGGACTGAAGATTTCCTCTCATGCCTCTCAATTACCTGGAGACCTTGGGCAAGTCATTTAATTGCTTTATCTCTCTTATCTTTGTGATACCAGTCCAGCCTCAAAAATATAGAGTAACAATCGTCAAAAAAAATTATTAGAAGGAGGGAGAGAAGTTGAACTCTCGTGTTAAGCCCAGGTCTCTGTGCTCTAACAGTCTCCCTGGAAGGAGCCCCCACTTTCTTGCGGTGTTCCCAGCACCCGGCAGGCAGCCCAGTGCAGTCACTTCTCTTATCTGACATGAACTCTCCGGCTCCGGTGCCGCTGCCGCCCTCCGCCCACTGAAGAGTGTGCGGCATGTCTGAGGCACTTGTTCCCTGAGTTCTTCACAGTGGCTGGAAACCTAAGGGGGAAACAGAGGACTCTCACAATTAGCATCTCTAAGATACATTTTTAAACTAGCCAGCACCTCGGCCCACCCAGACCTGAGCCTGTTGCTGCCCGGCCTCCCTCTCCTTTCAGAGACAGACCTCTTCCCTGGCCTCAATCCACGTGGAGGGAGGATGGGGAGCTCCCCGCCACTGAGGTGAGATGTTGCGGTTGTAGGATGGCCCACGAGGGGAGATCTCACTGCTCTTCATCCACACTGCGTTGTGGGGCCCACTGTGTCCCACAGGGGGCTTTAGGCTTGCCCTGAGGACGGGGAAGGCCAAGTGAGTGAGGCCGCCCACCTGCCATACGGTGGTTCCTTGTTCATGCTTTGCCATGTTCGAGTGCGTCTGCAGGAAAGAGTTGGGCCCCTGGTGATCCTTGCTCAGCCCCCAAATTCCAGAACAGGAAACTGGAGACCCCCTGAGAGAAGGAGTCTTGCCCAAGGTGGAGCTGGAGTGGAACCTGGGCTTCTGCCCTCCAGCTTGGCGCCTCTGTTGCCACTGCACACACTTTGGGTCAGGGTCACGGTCTTTGGCCTGGAGATGGTAGAGGGTCTGCAGCTGAGTGTGGTGAGAGTTAGATTCCATTTCTCCAGGGCCTGATGTCACTGGCCTGGATTTTGAAGTATCAGTCATTGGGCAGAGAATGTCACTGTGCTCCCCACACCAGCAACGATTTGAATGACGTTCCAGGAGGAAGTAGAGGGGACAGCGTGGTCTCTGAGGACAGCTCCTCCTTTGCTTCTGTTTCATCTTTCCCTGAAAGATTAGCGTTTGGAGAAAGGACATGGGTCCAACCAGTCAACCCCAAATTCTGGAGGACCTGAGCCAGGAGATAGAGCTGGGCGGGGCCCTGCCAGGTCAGGCAGTGGGGAGGGAGTCCTCCTGCCTGTCCAGCTGGGCCTGCCGAACAGGGAGTGACAGCTTCCCTCCAGCCGAGTGATTGGAACAGTAGGAAAATAGCCTACATTGACTTTCTTTTCTCAAATGGTGATTTCAACCCGAGGGCTAGATCCTGGGGAACGGTGTCCTGGGTTGACAGCCGGTTGCCTAATTCCATTAGTTTTCACAAGTGGAGCGGGGAAATGTGCTTAAATGGGAACGGGAGGTGGTGCCAGAGAGACAGGATGAAGAGTTCTTCCTGGCTGTAACATCTCAATGGAAAAATCCTAAAAGAATCCTGCGGCAGAGGCTCCCGGCAAAATGGAGATTTATCTTTGCATCCAGGGAAGAACAGTGTTTCTCTAAGGCCTGTTGTGGAGCAGGCTTCAGGCTCCAGGCTCACGAACTTGCAATTTAAAAGCAGTTTATATTAATCTTTCCATACCCACTCAGTTGCATTCACTGATTATTCAGCACGACATTATGGTCAGAAATTAAACATGTAAAGGAACGTTTAATTTTTAGAGCTTTGTTATTCCAAATGTCATTACATAAAAAGAAAAAAGGCTTCAGAATTGAACTGGCAACTGCTGGAGGAAGAAAACCTTACTCATCAGGGCATTTGCCTTTGGCTTTGAACTCAGGTTCTTCCGTGTCTGTGAATTCCACTCTGCAAAGCAGACACAGGTTCTCCTGGTCATTCGAAGCCTGCTTGATGCCCGCGGATTGGGAAAAGCTAAAGGTGAAAAGAAAGAGAAGGGTAAACTGAGGCAAGGTGGCCACGGTCGTAACTGGAGTCTAGAGCAGGGGAGAGAGGTTTGTGCCAGAAAGTAATGGCTTTGATGGTTTGTCCAGTCCTCTGCTCCTGCTATCATTTTTAATTAATAAATTAGTACATTCTTGTATAAAATCCAAATGTTATGGCAAAGTGTCTCATACTCCCAATTTCATTAGCTTTTTCTTAGGTATGCTTCCAATAAGCTTTTGATACACATATCCTAAAAACATACTTTTTAAACCTTACTCATCCAAAACCAGACTCGTATTGTACCTGTTCTGTGCCCTGCCTCTCGTATACCGTAGATATGTTTTCATGTGTGTGCAAGTGGATCTGTGTCTGTCTGTCTGTCTGTCCCCTCCCTCTCGCCGCCTGCCCACGCCACTCCCTCGAACTCTGCACTTAAATGTGCAGTGACTACTCAGTGTTTCTGTTTTGACGCCCATAGGCAGATCAGGCTTAACATGTCCAAAATCAAGCTCCTGGTCTTTCCCCAAATCTGCGTCTCCCTCCTGCAGCATTCACCTTCTTCATTAATGGCAACTCCTTACTTTGATTTGCTGGAGTAAAACAACCGCAAACAAAAACCTCTTTTTCTCAGACGCCATGTGTAATCCTGTTGCCTCTGCTTTCAAATTGATTTTCAAATATTTTCTCTTCTCACCACCTCTGCCTCCCTTGTGGTCCAAGACATCCTCATCTTTTATGTGAATGGCTTCCTAATTGATCTCTTGGCCCTTTCTTTCTCTCTTGAACACAGTAATTCTGTAGACTGTAAGTTCAAGACATGCCAGTGGCTGCCTATCTACTGAAGAGGAAGAACTGAAGCCCTTTCAGTGACCTGCAAGGCTCAGCATGATCGGTCCCCTGTTCTGTCTCTGTCACCCGTTTGTTGGGGCACCGCTTGCCTGCCCAGCTCCAGGCACACGAGCTCCTGGGGGGTCTCTCAGCACTGTCAGTCCCACCCCTGCTGCTGGGCTCTGTGCCCCTGCCCCCACCAGACAGTCTTCCCAGACATCTGCCCAGCTCACCCCCCCTTGAAATCTCTGCACAACAGGGGCCTCTCTGAACCCCCTCAGCACTTCTGTCCCCCTTTCTGCCTTGACCTTTCTCCTTACCCTTTATCACCTTCTAATTCATTAGACAACTTGTTTACCTGTTTGTTTGTTGTCTGCCTCACCCAACTAGAATGGAAGTTAATGAGGACTTTTTTGTGTGGATTCTGAGTAATTGTCAAAAGTCCAGTGAGTCTACCTCATTCTTTTTAAAGGGTTCTCTATTATGTGGATGTACCAGGGTTTACAACATTGAAAATGGCCAAAAAAAAAGAAAAGATTTATTGCGACAGGAGGTAATCTGTATAAGATTCTTCGTGTGCGAACTGCGCCGTGCACTTCATTGTACGTTTGATTCTTCCAGCGACTGAGTACCTTTGCTCCCACTGCCGGCACGGAGACGTGCGTGTCAGTGCCGGAGGCCACCAGCTGTAAGTGAGACAGCAGGAGTTCGGGGCCTCTCCTAGAGCCCGTGCTGTTACCCTCACATTCTTCTGTCTCCTTCGCCGAGGCCTTGCTTTGGAAACAGACACACACTCACTCACTCACACACGTTAATTCCCAGCATTCATTCAGCGCTCACAGAATGCACGCCTTCCCTGATAACACAGCCCGCCCTGATGGGGTTTCTCTAAGGGGAGAGAACACCCTTGGAATGTTCTTTCTTTCTGTGAGCACACTCAGCTCTCGGAAGTTTATCAGGACGCCGACGTGGGCTCATCGCTCACAACCACAGGATGCTCTTCTGATAGCCGCCAGTTTCCGACCTAGCTCCTCAAAGATAAAAGTTCATTTGTAATCTGTCCTGAAGTTGACTGTTCTTCCACTGCCCTGCTATCTATTGCTGTGAAAAGACAGCATTACAATAAAAAATAAATTGAAATTATAATTGAAAGAAAACAAATGACTGCCATCGCACAAAGCCAGCTGCTCTGTAAAATACCAGGAGTCCTTTCCCTAGATCTGGGGGCTGCAGTGCAGGCCTAGGCCCGTGGGGAGGGCGGGGAGGGGGGGAGGGGGCGGGGACAAAGTGTCATCATGAAGTCAGCTCGAAGTAACTGTAGAAATAAAGGTAGAGTTCCAAAAACATAGCTGTGTGATCTTGGCGATAATGATGGTTGTGGCGATTAGGCATGAAGGAGGCAGGAATGTCATTCTGATTCTTTAACTTGAAGAATATAGAAAGATAATGGAGGTGGTAATAGATGCTCAGTTGGGGGTTGGGGGGAGTGCAGCCAAAACCAGAACAAGACAAGCCAGGTCTCTTCAAGTCTGAGGGACCTGAGACATTTCCAACTCACTCTGATGTCACAAGGGTGAAACCTTGCGTTTCTGGCCTGATCCCAGGAGAAGGGCCTCCAGGGACCCTCCTGCTTTGCGGCAAGAGAAGGCAGACCTGCTTACACGGCAGGAGGAGTAGCAGTATCGGAACCATTCAGGGGAAGGGCTGAGAGGTGAGGTGTGGTGATGGGGCGGAGGAGACCTCGGGTCGGCAGAGTGTGAGAATCTCAGCTTTCAGTGGCCGGTGGCAGCAAGGCAGGCCCTTCCTCCTTGACCACGTTCACCGTGCGCAAGGCTCTGCATAAGAACCAGCCGCTGTTCCACCCCGGCCTGGGCACCCCCAGGAAGCAGTTACACAGGCCTCTCTCCTCACCCCACTCCCCAGTACCCATTCATCTTGGTCTACTAGGCTTGGCGATGCTTTGTCCGAGTGTGAGTCTCCTAAACCGGTGCCTTTCAAGTGCATCACTTGTGGGGGCGGGGCTTGGGGTGTGGTGGAGCCCCAGCTTTGGAAAGCACCAAGGCAGGGGTGCAGATGCTATGAAAGCAGACTCAGAAGTTGAATGGCAAAGACCAGAAAATCAGTCCTGGCAGGGGTTTTGATCAGAATTCCGACTATGTACCAAGGCGTAGGACCAAGTGATACTTCAAAATGTGACTTTCAAAAAATGGCTTTAAGCTAAGTTTCTTTATTTTTTAAAGCCTTTTTAAAAAATGGGAGCTACTAATGCTATGAAATATCTACCTTGACTGGTATTGAGGCTGAAGAGGTACAGATTCCGCGTCCCCATGTCTCTCCAGCTCTTTGAGTTTCAGAGACTCTGTCCTAAGCCAGGCTACTCCCCAGAGAGACTTTGGGCTCACAGGGGCTCACGCTGTGTCCCCTTCCTCTCTTGGCCTGATCTGTCTGGATTCCAGACTGTGGCTCAGTTCCTTCAGGGTTGGGGTTACTGCTGGCTCTCCCCAGGTCTTAGGACCTGGCACCTGTACTTTCCCCAGAGCTCCTTCCCCACCTACCTCCCCAGGTATTGAAGGGTGGCTGCACCTGCCAGGCTCCCATCTGGGATTGTGCACCTGCCAGTCTGCCCTCTCTACCTGGTCTCCTGCCGCAGCTTTCCCCGCAGACCGCTCGCTGCTGTGAGCCCTGTGCCCAGCGTATGCACGGACCAGTGTGTGGCACAGCTCAGGCTGTCTTTGATCATTTGTGGCATGAATGAACTGATGGAATGTAGAGGCTCTTCCCGTTTTCAACGCTCTTGTGTGCACCTGAGCTGGTGGCAGTCAGAGCCCTTGAAAAGGTTGGGTGTTGCAGGTGGACCAGATTTCTAGGTGAAGAGGCAGGTTCGGTGGTTCAAAGATGCCATCTCTGGCCTTCCTGGTGTTGGTCATTCTGGGGTTTGCTCTCATGCTGGGACATAAGTGCTATGTGTGTTTCTGGCTCCTTGGGATTGAGAACAGTTGGCACACCCAAACTGGGTGCGGGCAGATCTCTCTGCCTGTATCCTTCCTGACTTAGGAAGAAGGCTCATGGTGTCTCAGGAAACGAGTGTTTCTGCCTTGATGACAGAGGTGGAGTATCCTTTGGGATGGAACACCCTGCTGGTGTTTCCTCGGGCTCTCACGAGAATACAGAGAACACTCCCGCCTCCTCTAGGCAGAGGAGGGAATACCTGGAACCAGTGAAAGCATGCTCTCATTTGGGCTGAGAGCTTCTGGTACGAGAATGGTACAGTTGTGTGTTCAGAAGCAGGATTAAATACCGTTTACGTCTGTGCCCAATGGGGCACTCGCCTGTTCGGGAAAAATAGAATGAATGAAAGTAACACCAACCTGTGACTTCACGTACCTTGCTGCTGAAGGTTGCTACGCCCTATTTAAAGTTGAAACCTAAGGCACAAGGCAGCACTCTGACAGCTGTTTTGTTTTGTTTTTTAAAACAGAGGCAGTGATTGAGCCTGGAGGTAGTGAGTAATATGCCTCCATCTACTCATCATCCATCCATTCATCCATCCATCTGTCCGTCCATCCATCCACCCACCCATCCACCCATCCACCCATCCACCCAGCATTTTTAAAATTCCTATTCTATGCCCAGGTCCTGTTCTCTCTCTCCCCTAAGGAGGATGGCAAGCACTCTGAACACCAAATCCATCAATAATATGTTGTTCACCTGTCTGCCTGTGAGGCTCACTAATGTCCCAAGGTGATAATTGTCTAGAGTTGGGCTATTCACTCTCTTTTTTGGCATTGGGTTTACCAGTCTAGGGCCCTAAGGGCATTTTACCACTTTTTGAGTGCTTTGTGGTCATTTAGACCCGATGCTTTAGCCGCACTGTCGGAAGAACTGGGCTGCATTTCCTGTGGTTGGGACAAGGCAACTCACTTACAATGTGGACACACTAGTACATTTTGGGTCCTTTGATAAACTGGCATCTAGAGAAGCCACCGGACAGGTTTCTGTTATTTGCAGCTGAATACATTTTCTAATGGACATGGAGCACACCCTTTTAAAGAGCGTTGACTTAGAGACAGGTGGCATTGGTGTGAGGCCAGGAGCTCCCGAGGAGTCAGGAATAGTGGCACCTTGGTGTCTAGGGGAGGGAGACCCGCGATGGCCTCCAGAGCATCACCCAGAGTGGCACTAGACAGGCTGAGTGTCTCAGGAGCTGTAGTTCCCAGGAGCAGGCTCAGGGGCTTGGACTGGCCCGGAGTGGGAACCTCTGCCCCACAGCAAAGTATGGCTGTGTGTCAGGGATCCGCCCCCTTGCAAAGACCACTAGTCAGGGAGCAGAGGGGTGTTCCGTGGTGCAGACCAGCTGGGCACGCAGGACTGGGACGTGCTGTGCATGGAGTTCAGCAGAAGGAGCCACCCAGCTGGAGGAGACAGGTACATGGTGAGTGACAGTAGATGCATACAAATTTTTAACTCAAATTAAAAAAAACAACTGTAGGAGTTATACATGTTTGTTATAGAACATTTAAAAGTACCCAGTCTCTTCTAGACTGAGTATAATTATATACTTCTTTAAAATCTTTATTATTTTACCTTAATAGTACTTAAAAATATGCTATTCCCACACCATCAATTATTGTTTTAAAATTTGAGTTTTAAAGGCTGCATGCTATCTGATTCTACAAACGTTCTGTAACTCCCGTACCTGGTCCCCCAGTGAGCAGTCAGGTTCTCCCTGGTTTTCCATTATCACAAACACTGCTTTCAGGAGCATCACTGGGTATTAATTTTGCCCGTGTCTAATTATTTTCATAGGATGCATTACTAGCAGCACAACTTCTGAGTGAAAGAATATGCATATTGTAACTCTTTTGCTGCTTACTGGCAGCATTTCTTCCAGAAAATATGTACCATAAGCAATATTATGAGATACTTACCAACTTTGGATCCAATAATTTTTTTAATCCTCACTGGAAAATATGTTTATTGATTTGAGAGAGAGAGACATTGATCTTATTGATTTGAGAGAGAGAGAGACATTGATTGGTTGCCTCCTGTATGTGCCCCAACTGGGGATCGAACCCACAGCCTTTTGATGTATGGGATGACGCTCCAACCAACTGAGCCATCTGGACAGGGCTGAATAGACTATAATTTTTAAAAGAATTTTCTACTACATGGGTTAAGAGAAAAGGCCCTTTTATTAGTTGGGTTTGGGCTCAGTGGTACATAATCAATACTCTAGTGCTCAAATAACAATAGAGTAAGCAAAAGAGGGTCTACATTATTTTAGTACAAAATAAGGCAAGTGGTAGGAAATCCCGGGCTGGAACGCGGCCTCTCAGTTCTCCAGACCTTTCCACCCAGGTGCTCTGAGAACTTAGCGTCCGGCCGCGTGGGCCAGTGCGTGTGCCAGAGCTCCAGTCGGTCCCTCCGCAGTCCAGACAGCAGGGAAGGGGGAGGTGAGTTTGGATACAATTCTGCTCTCCTCAATGGCCAACTCCGTCTGAATTCAGTGTGAGTCTAGTACAGTCCTGCCTGCATGCTGGGGAGCGTAAACTTGTAAGCTGAAAAGCAATGAGCCAGCTAAAAATTATGGTTCTTATTGCTAAAGAAAAGTGGAAAAATGGATCTTGGGAGGCAATTACCTGCCTCTGTCACAGTTTGATTTTTTATTCCTTTGATTACACCAGAGGTTTAAGTTCTTTATTTTTCATGTACATTGACTATTTATAATTCTTTCGGAATTGCCTCATACACTTTTTTCCTTTTAGGGTGTTGGTGTTTTTCTCAGTAATTCACAAGTGATTGTTTTCCATATTAAAGGTACAAATCCATCATTCGTATTTCACATTTCCCCCCCAATTTGTTGCTTTTAATGGTGTTTTCTGATAGACTGAGGTTTTGGTGTTTTGTCCATTCAGGGTTATTCATTCTTTCCTTCTGCAGTGTCTGGCTTTGATATATGTTTAGAAATCTCTTCCCCACCCTGAGGCCAGGTAAAAAGTTCTCCTGTGTTTTCATTTTATTCTTTTGTGGATCAACTTTTTCATGTTGGGTACATTAGGCCAGTGGCATTCGAATGGAAGGAGCAGCTTACACTGTGAGCGGGTCTGAGAGCGCTCAGTGGGCGGCTGTCTCCCTCCGAAAGGCGGTGGGTGGGGTTTTCCCTTCCCTGCCACTGCCCTTTGCAGTTGAGGAAGTTATGTTCATGCCGCACTCGTGGCTTGTGACCCGGGGCTGAAAAATACTGTTTTAGTCAATCTAGTAATTATTCTAAAGTTCACAAAGAGAACCTGGACTGTAGAGGGTTTTAATGGCCTGTTTTCCTAATCATTTCTGCTCTGCCATCATCCACCTTTTCATCTGACATCATTATCCTCTTTTTCAAATTTTTCACAGCTCTTCTTACCTGTTCTCCCACATGATATTTAAAATCATTTTCGAAAACTTCCAGAAAATGGGATTTAGATTGGCTTTACAAAGTAATTTGCGAAGCATTGAGAACGAGGCGGTGCAGTTGCTGCATCTGGAAGAGAGGCCCCTCTCTCCCCACGCGTCTCCCCGGAAACGCCTGGCGCTGGCTCCTCGGGCTCCTGTCTCTCCTGCGGCGCCTCTGACTCAAGAGCTGATGTTTGGGATTGCTTTCGATGAATGAAATCTGTTTTCCGTCTTTGTTAGAATGATTATTTCTTTCAAGTCGGAAATCATTCTGAGTTATTTCATCTTATCGTTTTGGATCTTCAATCTCACCTGGAGATAGTGGGCATTTTATCTTCCTCTTTCCAATGTAAATTTTAAGAAATAGCTGCCACAGTGCTAGACACTGTGCAAAACACATGTGTTTCCACTTAACCTTGAAAGCCCAGTGATGGGAGGCACTGCTATCTCTATTTTTAAAATGAGAAAAAGGACCTCTGTGCATTCCGGTTGCCCAAGGTCATGCATCTAACAAATGGCTAGGATCTGAACCCAGACTCCTGTTTTCAAAAGTACTTTACTGTTTACATGTATGTTACCTTTCTTTTTTGTGACGTAATGGAGTAAATAACAGCGTTGCCTTCCTGCGGAGCCCATGTTAGGGTCGTGTCGGATTGTGCTGGGCGCGCCTTTGCACCGGGACTCGTGGGGGCCTGAGCTCAGCCGGTGCGCGGGGAGGCCTGGCGTACCCTCCCTCCACCGCATCGGTCTCGGCCATCCTTCATGCTGAGTGCCTCTCTTGCTCCGCAGCCAGTCTCCAGCCAAATTCTATTTCCCAAAGTTATTACTTAAGTGTCCATTTTTTACTCAAACTTTTTTTTTATTAAAGAAAAGTTTCAGATCTACAGAAACATTCAAAGGCAGTGTCCAGAGTTCCCACATGTCCTGCACCCACTTCTCCTCGTATTAACATCTCACACTGGTATGCCGTTTGTCACAACCAGTGAAGCAGTATGGACACGTCACAGTCAATTAAAGTCCGTATTTTATTCAGATGTCCTAAGTTCTTACTTAATTTTTTTTTTCTGTTTCAGAAAGGCACCCAAGACACCACATTGCATTTAGTTGTCATAGCTCCTTAGGCCCCTCGGCTTGTGACAGTCGGTTGTGGCGGTTTCTAAGATTTTCCTTGTTATTGATGACTTGGATGGTTTTGAAGTGTCCTGGTCAGTTAAGTTGTAGAAAGGCCCCCAGTTGTGAGTTGCTGGATGTTTTCCTCCCGATGAGAACAGGGTTGTGGGATTTAGGAGGAAGACCACAGAGATGAAGCGCCGTGTTAGCGACATCACTGCAGGCCCTCCTCGGTCAGCACTGCTGATGCGGACCCCGTGGCCTGGCCGAGGTGCTAGTTGTTTCTCCGCAGGACGCCCCTCTCCTCCCGCGCTGTCCGTGCTGTCCCCTCTGGATGGAGGGCGCTGCACGCAGCCTGCACTCATGCTTGGGGGTGGTGCGCCCTCCCGGCTCCAGCGCCTGCCATCCGTTCCCCCAGTTCCTGACAGTGGCATTTCTGGGTCGGTGACCTGGGATTCTCCTGCGCCGGAGGTTTGTCTCTTCTCCTTGTTTATTCGCTTATGCAGTCACACGTCTACGGCTCAGAGACATTTGCTGTGTGCTTGAGGTGTAACCCAGTCCTACTGGATCAATCCGCGCCGAAGACCTCGCGGCTCAGACTGTTCCCGCTGTGAACACTGGGAGCTCTTCCCACCGGCTGCCATGCCCTCCGATGCCCTCTCACTGCGGGTGATTTTACGTACTTATTTCTCAGTGCTTCTTGCTTCCTGGCACTCTAACACGCTCCAGGCTCGTCTTGCACGTTCCTTCTCCCAGCCATAGGACCGGTCATTTCTCCCAGCAGCGCCGGTCCCTTTTCACAGAGCACAGGGTAGAAATCGGGGTCTGGGTCTTAGCTGCGCCCCCGACTGCTGGACAGGCTACCCAAGCCCTGCACATTTCCATCTGTGTTTGCACCCAGCTGGGTGTGAGTCCGTGCGGGTGCCTCCCGCCGCAGTCCATCACACGTGGGACCCCTGCGGTCTCCCGCTCCCACAGTGAGGCACTCGGCCGCGGCCCGCGCCGTCCATCTTCAGCTCCAGTGCGCACCTGCAAGACTATCGAAATCGCCTCCCCTCACCCTCCGCCTCTGCGGGAAAACCTTATCACCTGCAGTGCAGCGCTTGTGTGGGGTCCCTATGCCTTTCGTCACATAGTCTGTAGTCATTTCCAAAGCTGTTCTGTCAGGGTCTGCACTTCACCCAAGGGTCTCCCAAGGTCGTAAATGATTTTTTAAAATTTGCATACTTTAAGGTTCACTGTATGTGCTGTCAAGTTTTATGGATCTTGACAAATCCCCCAGATCGTATACACACCCTGACAGCACCGTAAAGAACAGTTTCACCACTCAGAAACATTCCCTGGGCTCCACTCGTCCATCCACCCCTCCTCTCCTCCCCAGAGCCCTGGGAACACTGGTCTCTTTACTGTAGTCTTGCCTTTTCCAAATGCCATGTAATTGGAGCCATACATTATATAGCCTTTTTATACTGACTTTTTTCTCTTGGCAATATTCATCTAAGATTCATCCTGTCTTTTTTGTAGCTTGATATGCTATTTTATTTTTTATCGCTGAATAGTATCGCGTGGTATGGCTGTTTCACCATTTGCTTGTCCATTCACCCATTGAAGGACACCTTGGTGGCTTCCAGTTTGGGCATTTATGATTAACACTGATGTGCACATCTGAGTGCAGCTTTCTGTGTTGCCTTAGTTTTCAGATCAGCAGGGTGCTACCACCGGCTCTACGGCGAGACTCTTAGCTCTGTAAGAGGTTGTCACGCTGCCTTCCGGGGTGGCTTCGCATTTTGTGTTCTTGCCGGCAGGAATGAGAGTTTCTGTGGCTTTGCACCCATAGCAGCAATCAACAAGGGTGGGTGTGTTTCATTTTGTTTTTAGACATTCTAATAGGTGCACAGGGGTGTGTCACTGCTGTTTTAATTTGCATTTCCGTGATGACAGATGTTGTTGAGAACTTCTTCAGATGGCTGTTTTCCATTTTATTTTTGAGGTATCTGTGCAGATCTTTGTACGTTTTTAAACCAAGTTGCTTATTTTCCGGCTGTTGAGTGTCAATCAGTTAATCTTGGGTGCGAGTCCTCTGTCAGACGTGCATTTTGCAGATACTGTCCCCCAGGCAGTGGCTTCTGTCTGGGTTCTCACAGCAGGGCTGGTCACAGAGCAGACGTTTCAAAGTTCAGCAGAGCCCAGCGTGTCCATTTTTCTTTCATGGATTGTGCGTTTGGTGTTTCACCTGAAGACTTACCACTAAGCAGAAAGTCACATTATTTTATCCCTATTTTCTTCTGGAAGTTTTATGGTTTTATTATATACATTTAGGCTTATCACCCATTTTGAGTTAATTTTTGTGTAAGGTGTAAGGTCTCTGTTGAGGTTCATTCTTTGGTGTTTGAACCGAATTATTCCAGCATCACTTATTGAAAAGATTATCCTCACTCCCATATATTGATCCATTGCCTTTTCTCCTTTTCAACAATCAGTTGACTTTGCGCCGTGACCGGTGAGGCTCATTTGGTTGGGCATTGTCTCCGCAAAGCAAAGGGTTGCCGGTTTGATCCCAGGTCAGGGCACAGTCATGGGCCACGGGTTCAGTCCCGTCTGGGGTGCCTACAAGAGGCAGCCAGTTGATGTTTCTCACATCGATTTCCTCTCCCTCTCTTTCTCCCTCACCCCCCCCTCTAAAAATAAATGAAATCTCTTAAAAATACCCATCGACTCTGTGTGGGTCCCCCCCTCAGCCCCTTGTTCTGCCCTGTCAATCTATTGGTCTGTTTCTTTTTCTGCCACTCCCACACCATCCTAGCGCTCGTAGCCTTAGAGTGAGTGTGGAGCCCTGGGAGTGTGAGTGTCACTGTTTTGGTTTTCCTCCTCAGCATTAAAATATGCACTCTTCAACATTTGACATGCAAAACTCTTTGTCAAGGGAAATGTGCTCAGTCCCCAGCCTTCTCGCCTCAGACCCTTCCTTTGTCTGGGCAAGCCAGTGCTGGCCGAGCCCATAGTAGGCCCTTGCTTGTCACTGCTGACTGTGTGGGAGGGCAGGTGGGGACACCTCCCCCCACCAGCAGGTGAGTGCAGCCGGTGGTGTGGCCGTCTCCATGGGCTCGTGTGTCTCGGCGTCGCTTACGAGGTAGTGAGTACCCGGTGTTCCCAAAAGGAAACTGAGTCCTGGAGAAGATTACCAACATGAACATATGTGAGGAGGTTTGTGGAATTGATGGCTTCTAACCTAAAAATAGAGATTTGTGATAGACTGAAGCTCAGAAGTGAATGAGAGCACTGACCACCTCCAGCAGACATGAGAACAGAGAAAAGCAGTGTGTGGAACGCCTTCCGCCAAGGTCCAGCTGGTGTGGCAGCCACCATGGGTCAGGACGCGCTGGTGTGGTCTGGCACCCTGGGAGCTGGGAGTGTTTCAGGAAGTATCATCCCTTATGTAATTTCTGGGTCTATGTTTGCAGGATGTTCTCCCCGACATGCCTTCCTTTGCTCCTAGAGATAGTTGGAGACCGTCTCCAGCATTTGTCTCCTCTCTGCAAGGCATATACAGGCTTTCTGATAAATTTTCCAGCTGAAATGCGGTGCCGGGGCGAGGAGACATATGCCCAGTGTGGACTGGCAGCAGATGGAGCTCATCAGGATGCATTAGAACAGTTGTCCAAGCCCTCGTGAAGTGCTAGCCTGCTGTTAACGCGTCCCTCCCGCCTCTTTGGAGTGCTAGGGCAGGCCCACTTCAGCTGGAAGCCAATCAGTACTGGCTGCCCTTTTGGTCCTGGCTCAGCGCCCAGTCTCTGCTGGCACGCCTGCCCGGTGGGCACTGGGCAATGCTGGACAGAGCCACAGCAGGGGACAAGTGCAGGAGGGCCGAGAGGGAGTCTGGCTGTGTTGGATGGCACCCCGAGAACCTTCGGAGCAGTTCTCCTGGAAGGTGGCCTTGGCAGGCCAGAGCCAGCAGTTGGTTTAATCACTCTTGAAAGCATCTGAGCAACGTGTGGGTGACCTGCGGGGGCATGTGGCGCTCACCTAACCTGAGGGAGGGAGGCCAGCATGGGAGGGAAGCTGCTGCTCAGGGAGTGAGCCAGCCACCTGAACGCCTGCGAGCCTCGCTGGGGTGCCCAGGAAGCAGTGGCCAGGGCTTCCTCAAAGTGGGCGGCCGTGTTCTTCTGCAGGGTCAGCGTGACATGGGGGTGCCTGCAAACTGCCAGCAGCAGGGGTGTGCAGGCTGACTCCCACTCCAGGTGCCGGTGTCAGAACTGCACCCCCTTGGGTCACAGTTAACAAAGCCTGGCTTCTGAAGGTGTGGGCACTGCCTGTGGGGTGTGAGGGGCCCAGTACCCAGATGCTGTCTGTGGGAGAGCCAGAGGGTGACAGGTGACTGTTCGTGATCTGGGTTTGCATCCTCTAACATCAGCCTTCCACAGAGGCAGCACATGGGGTGGAACAGCATTGGGGAACAGGAGAGACTGAGATTCGGGTGCCCACCGGGCCGTCAGCCTGGGCATGGACACAGAGGTTGTGAGGATCACGGACCATCATTTTGCTCATCTGCACCTGCCTCAGGCTTAGCCCTCCCCTCCCAGGGCTCCTGACATGAGCAGCGTGGCCCTGCAGCCAAAGGCGCGGTGGGCGGAGGAGGAGAGTACAGAGAAGCCCTGCATCCAGACTCAGACAGACCTGCGTTCAGTTCAGAAACCTGCTTGGCTGGATCACTTTCAGCCAGTGTTTTAACCCGTTTGAGTCCATGTCTGCATTGGAGGAATGGAGACACAAACAGTAATGCCTCCTTGTTGAGTCATTGTGAGGTTTTCAAGGAATAATCAAAGTAAAGCACTTAGAACAGGGCGTCGGGTGTGACCTCATAGTAGGTGACCGTGCTGACACCACTGTTCTCCTTCCCATCATCACCTACGTCAGCGTGGGCCGTGGGCGGGGCCCTGAACAGCATCCTTTCCATCCTCCATCACCAGCGCTTTGCACTGACTCATACTCAGGGAGCCCTCTTCATTCCTACTGCACGCAGGCGATGCCTGCCTCTGGGAGACCTTACCTGGCCCTTCCCTGCCAGATGCCGGCATCTGGTACCCGGGGACATTCTGCGGGGTCTCGGAGGCATGGAACTCACCCGAGGCAGAGGGATGCGGCATCTGGTGTTGTCTTCCATGGTCCTAGAGTCTGGTGACCACAGTGTGGGGCTGGGATGGTTGTTTCAACTCTCTCACCCTCCCCAAGTCACAGGGAGGAGAGGGCATTCTTTCTTCAACCCACTCCTGAGGATTCCTGCCACCCATTAACAGCAGACCCACAGGAGGGATGGCTCTGCCCCAGGCAGGGCACACTTAGCAGCCCGCCCCCCACCCCCGTGCTGGTAGGCAGGCCTGCTGCACCCAAGGCAGGGTCTGTTCTGGGGTGAATCCAAAAACCTGATGGGGCCTCTGCCTCAAACCCCCTTTCATGCAACCACTGAAGTGTGTAAATGCAGCCACCGCAGCCACTGCAGCCCCGACCCAGGTGGCATCAGCAGCCAGCTGCGCCTTGGCCCTCAAACTTCGGGCAGAGGTGCCTGGTGTTTCTGAAACTCAGTTTCTGTGTTTATTGTTTCCAGGGCATATTCATGTATCAGGACACTACTTTGATTTTTAAGGCTGGGACTTCTGTGGGCAAAGCCCACCCCAGAGGACTCTGCAAATGAGGCTGAGAGTGTATGCACGATGCCCTTGCTCCCGCTGGCCTCAGTTGGAGGGGACAGTGAATGGTTATGTGCCTTTTTATGGTAAACCACATGTGGGAGGGGTTATCCATATATTGGGTAGCCGCCATCACCCTCGCTCATGCAGAAATTCATCCACCTGCTGTGAGACAGGCGTTATACCGAGGGCTGGGCCCCTGAGTTCACTCTAGCCACCATGACAAAATGCCACAGACCAGGTGGTCTGAACAACCGAAGTTCGTTTCTCACAGTTCTGGGTGGAGTCTGGGAAGTCCGAGGTCAAGAGGATGAGGCAGACTTTGTTCTTGGTGAAGACACTCTGCCTCGGCTGCTGTCGTTGTGCATGATGGCGGAGAGACTGGGCACTGCCCCTTCTCACAGAGGAGCCAGTTCCGTGCTGGGGGCTGTGCCCACAGGAGCCATCCACACTTAATGCCTCCCACATACCCCTCCACCTAACACCATGGTGCTGGGCATTAGGGCTTCAACCAACACGTTCTGGGAAACCCGAACCCTCAGTCCCTAACCTTGAACCCAAGGTATGAGCCCTGACGGGATGAAACCCACAACTTTTTGGTGCACAGAACAACACTCTAACCAACACCTCACGTTCCTCCTGCCTATTCCCATGTATTTCCACGTATGACAACTAGTGAGAAAGTGTCGTCCATGATTGCTGGATGTTGAACCTGAGGTCACTGATCTGGCCCCTGGAGACCTGTGGCCTCCTGCCTTTCTTCCTAAATAGGGGAGAAAGATGCTTTGCAAGCACATACACTGTTCGGGATCAGCTTCCTTTGTCATGGTCTCATAGAAAAGGAAGCTGAAGCCTCTAATTGCCACTATGGGAGCCAGAGCCCCTGCTGGTTCCAGCAGCTGCCCCCATGGGGGCTGGGTGTGCGGTGCACGCTCCCAGGGCTGCTCCTGGTGATCTGCAAGGGAAATCACTTCTGGTTGCGGGCAGAGGGGACCCATTGTTGCTAACTGCTCACTATGTCTGTCACTGTCTCACCTCTTCTTTGGAGCAGGGAAATCAATAGACTTTTAAATGTCCTGCTAAGTAAGTGTTTACAGGAAGCAGTTTCCCTAGGGGCTTTGCCTGGGGCATTGCTCAGGGCAGCAGGAGCTGCTTGGAGCAGGAAAAGCCTGGAGGTAGAAGGGCCTCACCGCACCACACCCCCCCCGCCTGGCTCTGCACTCTCATCCTCACTGGAGCTGCACAGGAACAGCTCTGCCTCTGTCTTGCTGTCCGGTGAGTCCCCAGCTTGGAGCGTCAGTCTGGCACACAGAGGGCATCTGAGCAGAGAGAAACTCAGCCCCGCTTCTGTCCTGGCTCCGGTCCTTCCTCTCCGAATGTTCCTCACCACCCTGTTCAGGTTAGCCCAGAGACAAGGTGAATCAGGTGGTCACCTGAGCACTGTGGGTGAGGCTACAGAAGACATGCACCCCATCCCCTCAGGGCCCCAGCTGGTGCTAGGCAGAGTCCTAGAAAGACCTGGTTAAGAGTCATTCATGTGACAGGGAGGGTGTGGGCACACGGGACCTCAGGACCCTACTTTGCTCCCATCAAGCCAAGGCGCTGAAAAACCCATCCCGAGGGTGGGGTAAACAGGACAAGCCAGCAGCAAAGGGCCGTGGCAGGTGGCTGCCTAGAGCAGAAGCCCCCGGTGGGCATCGTCCCTGGTCATGGCTCCCCACCCTTCTCCCCTGTCTATATTCACCCTGCTGCAGGCTGGCTGTCCTTCTGCCCCTCTGCGCATTCCTTCTAGAAGAACCTCCACCTTGCAGAGAGGTGTCTGCCACGGTGCCCTGGAAACAGGCCTCTCTGCATGGAAATGGCTCTCTGCAGGGTGAGAAGATTCAAGTCTTCCCCTGGGGTTGTGTCGTTCAGACGGACAGGGCAGGGGTGGGGTGGGGGGCACCTGCAGCAGCTCTGGTCCCATGCAGCCACGCTGCTGCTGGGCTGCTCACTTCCTCCCCCTCTTCCTGCAGCAGCCGGAGAGAAAGGCCACAGCACAGGCCCCTGCAGAAGCAGCACTGGTTTGCCCGGATTCAATCTGTGCAGTGCTGTGCAGGTCAGGCCCAGGCCTGAGCAGCTGCTTGGCAGCCTCACCTGTGGACGGAGGCCCGGCTCTGGCAGGACTCGGGCAACGGCAAGTCCCAGCTGCTGGAGCTGCCCTTTCCTACCCCTGCCAGCCGCCCTCTGAACCACCTGCATATGCCACTTTGTGCTCATTTTTCTCAAGCTTTGTCAGATGAGAAAGACAGCTGCCCTCAGCCATGCCCAGGGTGCCAGATCGGCAGCGTCCTTTCTCACCACATGGTTCCCTAGGAACCGCGTGCTTCCTTAGCTGTAGATGACGGCTCTCTCCGGAGCCCCACGCGCCTGAATTTCATTCCTTGTCCTGTAACAGCTGAGCTTTGTGTCCTTGACCCAGCCGCAGGTCTCCCAGTTGGGGAGCGGATACGATGATGACACTCAGCCCTTGGGAGGGTGACAGAGCCCCGAGATGACATCTGTGAAAGACGTCACTTAGGGCCTGGATTCGAGTGCCTGCTCAGTCGGGCCGCCTGCCGCAGCTGCTGTCATGGACAGCGGCCCTCGGGGAGTCCCCCGTGGAGACCTCCACATCTGGGCTCCCTCTGGTGTGGTCAGGGCTTACATGAGGCGCTTATGTGGCCTTGGGGACCCAGTGAGGACTCGCTCCCTATGTGGGAGGCTCCCCTCGGTGTTGGCCCTTCCCCTGAAGTGAACACCTTGTTTCCATGTGTGCCCTCCGTAGGCCGAGCTCCCCGGAAGGCAGGAGCTTTGTCCTTTCTCAGCCCTCCGGTTCCCTGTGGAGCTGGCCCTCGGGCGTGGCTGGCCCTCAGGCGTGGCTGCTCAACCTGCACAGCATGCTGGTCTCTAGGCCCCTAGTAGCCACAGGGTCTAGACAGCGGGGTCTCCAGCTGTCCTGCCACCAGACAGGGAACTGAGGCCCTCGGTGGGGTTTACTCCTTTGTACAGCCAGGCAGGCAGCCCGCCAGCAAACAGGCACTTAAGGGGGTACTCTGTGCCAGGCCCGAGCAACCACAGATGCCTGAGACTCCCCCTTACGGAGTCTGCGCAGAGGAAAGCCTGCACACGAACACTCCAGCTCACTCGCCTGCTGTTTGTTTGACAGGGATCCTGGTGCCCACTTGGGGCCAGCCCCTGGGCCAGCAGCCGGGGTAGACAGTGACTAAGAAGAGCTCTGCCCTCACGGAGCTTACAGTCTGGAGCAAGGGCACAGTCATGACGCAGGAGTAAAGGAGCACAGAACCTGACTAGGAGTGTGGTGAGCACAGAAGAACAAGTCCAAGGTGCCATGACAGAGAAGAGTGGTAGAACCTGACCTTGCTGGATGTGGTGAGGGAAGTTGGAAGCATCCCAGCCTGAGGTTGGAAGGATTACTAGTGTTGATGAGGCTGAGAGAGGCGTGTCAACTGAGGCTACTGGCGGGGAGGCAGCTTCGTGCACTTGAGGGGCTCAGGCCGCTTGCAGGTTGCGTCCTGGGAGTGAAGGAAAGATGACTGAGTCTGTGTGCAGGAGGAGCAGGAGCGGCGGCTCCTTCCTTGCTCCTTCCTTTCTCGCCCGCCCCACCCTGGCCCTGCTTCTCTGCCCGCCGGCCTGTTAGCAGGCGGCCTTCCTCCTGGGGTTGCTAGGGCTGAGCTCTGAGATTCACAGCCTCCGGAGGCCCACCCTCCCTCCTTTCTCGGAACGGGAAGAGGAGTCCCTTCATCCCGGAAGGCCCTCCCCCTCTGCTTGTTCCTTTGCCCTCACATCCTGGAGGGTCCTCGATCTTGCACATCTGGCAACCACTGAGCTTCGTAGTTCATTTTGTAGGACATACTGCTGCTCCCTCTTCTCTCTGCTCACCCCTTTGGGGTCCTCACACCTGGTCTGCAGGCCCACGGCAGCTGTCCTGGCCGCCATACCTGGGTCCTTCTCGCTCGCCTTCCTTCTCAGTGAAACTGGGGAGCACCGACCACTCCTCCTGCAGAGTCTTCTCTGTTCTCCTCAGGGGCGTGCTGAGCCCCCCACCACTACCCAGAACTGCGCCCACATCCCCTCCCTCGGTTTTCTCACTCACACCACCACTTCCCACATTTGACTAGGCCACGACTTCTATCCAGTGAGGTCTCTCCTACAACCTGCTCTGCTGACCTCACCTTGGTCCTCCTCCCCTCCCACCTCCCGCCTCTCACAGGCTTTCTGCCTCCTCTTTTCTTCTTTCCTCCTTGGTGCGCCCCACACCCAGATTAACTTTTTAAACCCACTGCTTGGGGATCAGCAGTCCCTCCTTTTGTAAAATCAGACTCCTGAACTCACTTTCCCCTGAGTTTGGTGTGACTATCATTTATGTTGTCCCGAGCCTTGGGACACTCTCTCCCCGTGGTCACCCACAAAGCCACCCTCGCCTGCAGGGCCTGTTGAGTGTTTTGGAGGGGAGCGGGGGAGGGGAGAGGGTCTTTCTCACTGGTGTTCACAGCTTCCCAGTGAACACTCATTAAGGTGTTACCATGCATCAGAACGTCCAGAAATGTTTGGCGTGTTTGAGGAGACGGACGGATGTAAAAGCTAGAGACCATTTCTTCCCCGTAGAAGTGATGATGTGTGCTGATACATCCTGACCTCTCTTTGACCCTTCACCCACAAGCTTGGCCTGCACTCCCAACAGCTGTGACCTGTTCTCGCCGATGCCATTTTCACAGCCACCTTCGTTCCTGGTCTTATGATTATGACAGAGAAGGTTTTCTTCTGGGACAAAGTGAGCTTTGAGAACTTGATATTAAACCCCCCCCCCCCACAGTGTCTGCCCTTTAAAACCAGGGTTCACTGATCCCGGACAACTCCCCAGGGGACGCTGGTCCTGTGTTTATTGGAGGGAATCCCTCTGAAACGAGACCCACAGTCTCATCGTGGTCACACAATGTGTGATTTATGAGGAATGATGTGCTTTCACGATTCTGGGGGAAGAAAACGCTTGCCAAACAAAACTCTTCATTACTATACATACTATGAGCTTAAAAATTCTCTGGGATAAATTAGAAAGCTGCCAGTTTCTCTCATTGGGGAATATTTACTTACAGACACATGGCATAAATGCATTTGCCACTTTCAAAGGCAGCGGTGTTACATGAACCCCACGAAGTTCGCCATGCAGTCCAGTGAATTCTGGACACGGGCATTGGCGATGGGAACTGGCGACGAGGGAACGTGCCCTCCGGGGGAGCGGAAGGAGTTCTGCCCCGAAGGGAGGGGCTGCAGGCGGGCTGGTGTCTGGTGATTAGTTACGGGAAAGCATTGGACGCGAAGTCCCCTCTCTTCCCGGGTCAGGGTTGCTGTTGGGGACAGAATTGGGGGATGGCAGGGGCCTCACGTGAGTGCCAGAGGTTATTGTTGGTTTTATTTGTTATGCTGTTTTTAAAATAGGATTATAAAATAATATATAGCTGGTCTTCAAGTACTGTAATTTCATTCAAGTTTTGTTACAACGTTGATGAGATGTCGAGGAACTAAGGAGTTAATATTAGCTCACAGTAAGACTGGTTTTGTCACATGTCTTTTACTCAAAGTCCCAGAACTTCAATATTAAGTGAGGACTTTCTATTAATTACTGAATGTAGAGAAAATACAGTTAAAAATACAGAAAGTGTGGATGTTTGTTTAAAAAATAATCTGAATGATTTTCTGGGTCGTGCTTTGCAACCCACGTTTTCACCTGAGACACGCAGCAGACCCCACCAGTCAGTGTTTGGGAAACGGGTTTCGATGGCCCCCGGCATTCCACTGCGCAAGTATTTCAGCAGTCCCCAGTTCTGGGTCTCTCCTTTTTCTTTGTTTGCTATTCTAAATACTTCTTTTATGAACGTCTTCATACAGATATTTATTTATCCTCAGCTTCAATTAGACGAAGGTCATAATGAAGTAACTAAGTCAAAGGCCAGGTGTTGGGATGGAAACTGCCAACATATTTGCCCCAAAGTGGTGCACCAACCATTTGCCAACATCCTCTCCAACCCACTGTTTTAAAAGACACATATTTCCTTTTGGTGTTGCCTATTTGTAGACACACCCCAGACCGATCGTTTTAGTTCGTGTTACTTTGATTACCGGTGAGGTTGAACACTTTTCCTGTGGGTTTTTTTTTTTTTTTTTTTTTTTTTTTTTTTTTTTTTTTTTTTTTTTTTTTTTTTTTTTTTTTTTTTTTTTTTTTTTTTTGTGATCTACAGTTCTTCTGGAATTGCTGCTTGGCCCTTCGTATTAAGAGGTTATGTTAAACATTTCCAGTGCTCTTGCTCTGAGTTGCTGAAGCATACTCACTAATGGCTCATTAAGCTGCGTCGAGTCATCTTGGGTCAGCTCTTTAAATTGGCCATTTGTTGAGCAATAAATGTTTGCCGAATAAATGCTAAATAAATCATTGTGAAGTAGTTCGATGGTCTCAGGGCCGAGACCTGGTGGCTGCCGTCCCAGGGAGGGGCAGGACCTCGCTCTGTCTGTTCCTCCCTCGGCCATTGTTCTGCCCGGTGTTCTCTGAGGTGTGCCAGCGTGGTTCTGGGCTCCGGGTCCTGCTCTCGGGAACTCGAGTCTGGAGGAGGGGTGTTTCCAGTACCGTGTGTCTGCCAGTGCATTAAAGGAACATGAGTCCTCCCTCGTTTGTGACGCATTCCGACCCATAGAAAATGCACATGATCTCGTGAACTAGCAGAAGCATCCTAGCTCTTCTTCCTCTGCTGGGCGCGTGCCCCCTTCTCTTCCCACACGCTTCCTCTGCAAGGGATTTCAGCTGCGCGCAGGTCCGGTTCTATTTGCAGAAAGCAAAACAAAATCTCCTCCAGCAACTTTTAAAAGAAAAGCTAACAACTTTGGTTTCTTCTTGGCTTCCACCCTGGCCCTCAGCGTGGTCGCCGGCCTCCCTGCCAGACTGAGCTTGAGGGTCACTGTGGAGTCAGGTGTGCGTGGGCCTCAGAGCCAGATGGGCCTGGGGCCTCACCCAGCTCTGGGCTCATCACTCATCTTTTCTGGTATTCCCTAGTATTTAAAATTGGGAGACAAGCCTTACCTCACCAGTGTGCTTTTAATGATGTCAAGATGATGAGGTGAAGTATCTGGTGCGGAGCAGATGCTAAGCAATGGCTGTTATCATTACCAGTAGTGAAGTCACACAGGTTCACCGTTGGGGAAGGACAGCTGGTTGGTTACAACAGAAGATCATGTGAGTTGGCTTTTACTTCAGCAAATTTACTGCCTTTTGATTCTGCTTGGTACTTAGTCTTACAGATCTGAAACTTTTTACTTTCCCAGGGGGAGTGGCTAAGCCTCTCAGCTATGGAGTCACATTAACCAAGTTTTCAGGAGATGGTTATATAAAACCTAAAACCAGATAGTTCATTTAGTCTGGACGGTTGTCAGGCAGGGAGCAGAACACTCCCCCCGCAGGCCAGCCCTGCAGTCCCTCCAGGAGAGCACTGTGAGGGCCAGGTTATAACTGTAGTCGCCGGGTGAGCAGGGGTCGGAGCCAGCCCTCCCACACACCCCCGGCTAAGACGCCTTCGAGATCTGCTCTCACTCTCCCTCAGGGAGAGGTCTGATGGGTACTGCCTGGACTTGCCTCTCAAACTCGTTGTCTTCTCGGTTCTGTGTGGTGCCTCCTCTTCTGATGGACACATCACCTGTCTGACTGTGCTCTTGCCTTCAAACCAGTCATGAATTACCACCGAGTCTTCCGTCTCAGCTGAGTCTCTGCAGGATACTTTGTGCATGTCTATTGCGCATCGATTCTGTCGTTCACCTCTCCGAGGTCAGCTTCGCTTCCAGAGGCCCTTGTGCACAGGCAGGTGAGAGGTGCGTACCTGCCTCACTGCCCTTTCGACCCCCTGGCTCACCTGCAAACTTCCTCCCTTCAGCTGTGATGTGGGGCGTGAAACCCACTGCCAGGGGTGACACCCCACATGTAATACATTATCTCCCAGTGTCCCCAGGGAGCTGGGAGAAGCCTCAAGGCCTCCTGCTACTCAGAGGCCCACCGACCCTGTTGGGGAGCCCAGTGCGGGCCACCAGCCCCTTGTTGCCGCACTCGAGGTGCCAACGTTCGCTGTGAGGCCCTGTACTCTGTCGTTTAGGGTCCACAAGTGGCAGTGGTCTAGTTATGCTTCCTCTGGGACGAAGCATTTTGCTCGGTAAGAGCCTGGCTGAGATGATTTTTGTACTGTTTCATATGGCCGGAGGATGGGTGTCCTCTCACATGACCAGAGGATAGGTGTCCTCTCCCTGCATTTGCCACTCACTCCACCCTTGGGCAGTGCACTTCCCACAGAGGAGACCCTAGGCCCTGGTGGGGACCCGTTTCCTCTGACAGCTGCGCCCTCTGATGTGTCAGTAGCACCCTGACTTAAAGAGAGGTGCAGAGGAAGTGTGGGTGTCCCAAAGCAGAAAAGTCCTCTCCCCTCAGCCCCGGCATTTCTGAGGAAGATGGAGGAGCTGGTGTTCCCTGGTCTGCAGGACGCAGGAGCTCAAAGACGATGAGTTGATTCCGAGTTGCCCTCTCTCCCGCCTTTTACCCCACGCCCGTCCCATTGTCCCCATCAGATCCTTGCCCAGTGGGGTTTTCAGCCAACAGCTGCGAGGTCTCCTTGAGGTTTATGTCCTGCCTGCTCCCGTGCAAGAAAGAATGGGGGCACAGAGGGGGGAGGCCGGCGGCCAGTCCGACCTCTGAGGAGCTCATCTGCCCACAGCAGGGTTGACAGAAGAAGTGTCCCCATGCTGGGACGGACGCACTCTGCTCAGGCTTTCTCCGTACCACTTGGCCAGGCTGGAACTGTGCCGTCCGACATGATACCGCTGGCTGCTTGTGGCCACAAAAATAAGTTACAATGAAATAGGACTAAAAGTTCAATTCCTTGATCACACGAGCTGCATTTCAAGCCATCAGTACCACCCTTGACCAGTGGCTACCCTGTTGGCTCCAGGACACTCCCACTGCAGCAGACCATGCCGTTGGCACCGCTCAGGAACACAGCTCAGGGGCCCCATGGCACCCCAACATTCTTACAAGCAGCGCGTTTGTACAGAGCTGGTCTCCGAGCTTTGATGACGATGCCATTCATGTAGATGGGGGCCTCTGGGTGTCTGAACACACGGTCTCTGTGACACACACATTCCCACGAACAAAAGAGTCAGGTTCAAAAAGCAAAACCAGCTTGAGGAGATGACCTCCAGCTGGTGGGCAGGGTCTGGCACCCCGAGTCTCTCATCGGAATTCCGGCTACTGTCACCCCAGCCAGCCCTTGGCCCCCAGCCATCTGGACCTGACTACCAGATTTAGTCATCTGGGAGTTCTTCAGAAAATGTAGCAATCATACAAGTAAGCGAGTTTAATTGTTTTCAGAATGAAGACTTCAGTCACCCAGTAGGTATTTATTGAATGTCTGCTGCGTCCCAGGCAGAGCCCAGAGCTCCAGCACCTCACACAGGGCATGGCGTGTAGTAGGCATTTGACAAATACCTGACAAATAAATGAATCAATTACTCACCCTTAAAAAGTCCACTGAGCCACGTAATCAGTGCTTCCTCGTTGCTTCCCGTGAATCTCACGGGGCTGTGCCGACCTGCCACAGGGAGACGGTTGGATCCCTCCCGTCCTGTGAGCGGCCGGTTCCCAGGGCCATGGGGCCGGTTTCCTCGTTCCGTGTCCTCCCGCACTCCACTGCGGTTCTGCCAACGAGGCGTGCACATGTGTGTGTGTGTGTTTGTGTGTGTACTTATACAAGGGTGGGGAACAGTGAGTTAATAATAACAAATGATTCAGTGATCAATACTGTAAATAATAATACAAAGCCGAACTCAGTGTTTCACGTACTCACAACAGGAGACCTACCTTTGCACACCCCCACGTGTGTGTCCACGTGTGTGTGGAGAGGTTGCTCACTTGGCTGAGTGGTTTCAGGACCTGGTTCGTACAGTCATGGAGGCGAACCAATCCAAAACCTGCAGGGTCAGCCCACAGGCTGGAGACCCAGGAAGGGCGGGCCTTGCAGTTCAAGTCCAAAGACAGTTTTCTGGCAGAATTCCTCCTCTTCTTCAGGGGAAGTCGGGCTTTTTTCTTGCCAGGCCTTGAGCTAGGCAAGATCCACATTGTGGGCCGTAATCAGCTTTACTCAAAATCTATTGATTTAAATGTTAATTCATCTGAAAAACCGCCTTCTAGAAACATCTGACATTTGACTGACCATCTGGTGCCCTGGCCTGGCCAGGGCAGCACGCAAAGTCACTGCCCCAGTATCATGTCTTGCCCATCGGCGGAGCTGGGACGCTGTCCTGACCGGGCCCCAGCACACTGGCCTGGATGTCCTCCTCAGGTGGATCCCTGCCCAGGCCTGTCCTGCTCTCTCAGGTCCCACCTGGGGGCTGGGTGACTGAGGCACACAGAGTCACCTCTCGTAGAGAGGTCTGTGTGTGTGTGTTCCTGCTAGTTAGCACTTGTTTTGCCATCTCTCATCAAGCCGTCCTCCTTACCTGCTTTCTGTTGTTTACTCCCTGAGCCCAAGCTTCCTTGGCCACGTAGGCGTGTATAGGGGGACCATCTTCCTGGCTGCCTTCCATCTTGTCTTCTCCCTGCAGCTAGAAGGAAGCTCAGCATGGAGCGGAAATAATGCATTTGTGGAATCAGAGTTGGATTGCAGCTTTGGTTCTGCCACCGGCCAGCTCTAACCTCCCTGAACCTCAGTTTCCTCATCTGTGAAATGGGCTGATAGTTGTCTCACGGTCCCCTTTGTGGCACTTCTTGCTCATGTTTGGAATTTCCTCTTGACTGTTTGTCCTTGTGTTTGAGGACAGGAACCGTGTTTGAATTGCCACCACATGAATAGAGCAGCTCTTTGACTGACGTAGACACCTGTGAAATATGTGTTGATTCGGTGTTGAATGAGCCGAAAGGGGTGATGGAGGCAGGGATGTTAGTGTGTAGCACATGCAGGAAGTCCTTAGCCTCTGCAACTTTAAGCAAAACCATGCACAGTGATGCCGAGTCCACCACAGGCTGATGGATACAAACCAGAGTTAAGTTTCTGTGGCATCTCATCAATGTTATAATGAAATGATGCTATTTTCTTTCCCACTTCTGTTGGGCTTGCTGTTAATGACAGGTCCCCACCCAGGGCTCTGTCTCACCCGTGCTGCCCCCAGGTGTACCTCACCTGCATCGTGGAGTGATTGACATCCTGACGTCAGTGGCTACTCCATCTTTTCTTTCCTCTGCCTGGCTTTCTGATTCTCCCACTTCCCTTACATGCTGGGCAGCCTGCTTCCTGGAATTGTTCTGTTCTATAATAGGACGTTGGTTTCCATGATTAGGGTGCCCAGTGGTGGAGTCACCATGGAGTAAGATCACAGCATGCAGGGCCTTTTCTCCCAGGGTCTACCTAATACCTTAAACATTGCTATCGGTCCGAAGGTTGGTCCAAAGACCTAGTGACATTTCATTAATCACAGTGAAGTCCCAAGATCCCAGCTTTAAATCAATGGTGTATTTAACAAGGAATGAGCAGTCAATTATAACCTTTTCCAGTAAACTGATGCAATGTAGTGCTCGTGGAATTTATCTGCCTGGCAGATCAGTGGCGGAACATGGTTTTAATTACACCTGTCACCCTCAGCCGCATTCCTCATCCCGTGCCCGCCCTCTCAGAGTAGCGGAGCCCCTTCTGCTGGCCTTTGCTGCTCAAAATCCAGAGTTTGCTTTCGTGGCATTTAGGGAACTGCCTGGCACTCGAATTTCAGGGAAAAGCTACCTTATTAGTATAGTGGCTAATAGGAAGGAGACGCTGCAAGGCTGCACGCCTGACTAATGAAATCTTCTGCAGACCTCCTTAAATAGCAGAGGATGCAAGCGTGGAGTTAGCAACTGCATTGACACCTGCTAGTTAGATCCAATTTCCTTGCGTGACCTGCTGCAGTTATGTGAATTTTCCTGCCTTTATTTGCATTACTTACTCTGTGGAAGCATTTCCTGCTAAGATACTGAATGTATTTGCAGGGAGCAACCTCGTAAAAGAGCCCCATCAGCCCGGCTGTCCTTTGCTTCTGCAGGAGCAGAAAGGGCGAAGGGAGGGGCGGACATCACTCAGGATGATAAAGCATTGGCATCTCTCTCCTGTGTTGGGCTGAGGGCATCGAACCTGCCCAGGCACTGCCCTGTAGACGGAAGGGTGCCTTCCTCATCGTGCCTGCTCGCCCCCCAGTGGCACGATTTCATTCTTATTTCCTACGCTCTTCTAGGCACTCTCTGGGACGTGAGTCACACTCTGCGTGTCAGACCCAAGTTGTCTGATGCAGACTTTACAAAAGTATAGGAACTGTTAGCAGGTCACAGCCTGCCCTCAAGTCAATGTCTAGTAGCTACTAGGGCTTCTGTTTAAGTTGGCCCTGCAGAGGCACACGGTCCCCTAGCCAGATCCCCCTCCCTGGCAGTGGCTGGCTGTGAGTGAAGCCACCCTTTTCATGTTTTTACTGAGTCATACCCTTTGCTTTACCAAAGCCAGTCACTTCCCTCCGACTTGGTGACCAAGTGCTCTCAGTGCTTATGAAGACCTTGCTTTGCTAGATGGCAGAATGGGGTTCATGGAATTCCATCCTCATAGTACCTACCCTGTGTGGTACATAGTGTTATTAATTCCACTCTTCAGGTGAAGCAGTTGAGGCAGAGAGGGAGCATGCACCAGGACTGCAGAGCCAGTGAGAGGCAGGGCTGAGATGTGAACTCAGATGGCCAGACTCCGGAGTCCATGCCCTTCGCCACCCAGGGTGCGCCCTCCCTGACTCGCCAGGCTCTGCTGTGTGCGAGCCATGCCCAGTGTTAAGGGATGAGAGGAAAAATTCTGAGATAAAAACGGGACCAAGTGGCCCCTTGTGTGAGAGGCACGGACACAGTCAACGTGTTCTCAGCTGTGAGCAGTGACAGTCCCACCTGCAGCTCCCCGACGGAGCCGGCCAGACGCCGTTCCCGGCAGTGGTGTGGGATGGTCAGCCGGCCTCTGGTGTTTCCTGTGTCCCGCGTGCAGTGCAGTGACAGTGCGTTCCTTGCTGGAAACACTCGGAGAGATGAGAAGTTGACATCAGCCCCCAGTTCTTCTCTTGGGGAAACTGAGGCTCCCAGGGGTTCACCAGGAGTCAGCTAGCTGGTGGCGAAGCTGCACTTTGTGCTCTGGGTTTCCGGCATCTGTTCAACATTGTGTGTCGTCTTTGCTGCAGTTGCTTTAAGGGAGCTTAACCTCACAGTTTGGCCGAGTTGTCTGTGCCTCGTAACACGCCGCCCCAGTCTTGGTGGCATAAAATGACAACAATCACGTGTTGCTATCACTGCCCTGGTTCCTGGGGCTGACCGGGCTCATCTGGGTGGTGTGCCATGCGCCTGTCAGGCGGTTCTGCTGAGGTGGTGGCTGGGGCCGCAGTCATTGAAAGGCTGGCATGTTCGACGCCGACGCCGGCCATCGGGCAGTTGTTTGGCGGGGACTGCTGGCTGGAACACCCACCCGAGATCTGTCCTGGGCTTCCTCAGAGCTTGGCAGCTGGATCCCAAGGACAAGTGTTTGGAGACAGAGGGCGTGAGGTGCTCAACCACATTTCATGACCCAGACTCAGAAGCGGCAGGGCACCCTTTCTCCACCCTCTGTAGGCTGGAGCAGAGCCCTGAGTGCGGGGGGAGGGGACAGAGGCCCCACCTCCCTCTGTGGGTTTCTTCAAGGTCATACAATATGAGGAAGAACGTGTTCTGGCCATTTTTGGGAGATGTAATTTCCCACAGAGCCTTTTCTAAGACTTTTTCCTTCTAGAGCTAAAACTTCGGCTTCAAGCAACATTTTTATCAGCATTGACATCAGCTGTTTCCTCACTGAGACAGTTGGGTGTCAAAAGACACTGCAGCCTAATTCCAGGGACGGCGAAGAATTTGTGGTATCACCGCATTCCCTGTTGCATTTTCCAGTTCACAGAGGTAGATGGATTCCTCACGGTTCCCATCCTGTGGTGAAAAGGGCGAGGTCCAGGCCTTCCTCAATGAACAAATAGTTTCAACTATCTGCTTATTATTTTTAATGTTTTAGAGTTGTTTTTATCTAATGTAAAACAATCATCTCTGTCTGCGAAACACAGGAAAGTACGTACCAGTAGCAATACCAAGCACAGCAGGGCGTCGGCCACAGGGCGACCCGGGTCATGCCCCAGTCGCCTCCATTAGCTCGGGAGTGGCCGTGTGCCTTTCCCTGGGGGACAACCCTCAGCCTGACTTCTTGTTCGTGGCAGCATTTTCTTTCCAGTTTGGCACACCTTTGCATCCTTTATGATATTTTGTTTAGTTTTGCTTGTTTTAGAATAATTTTTTTGTGTGGAATTACTCACTGCTATGTTCTGAAGGTTGATCAGTGATGCTGCATGTAGCTGGATTGCAGTCCCCCCACTGTTCGACATTGCAAGCAATAGCCTTCTACTGTTGGATGGACATTTCTTTTTCCCTTTTTGAAAATCATCCATAGCACTGGCTGGTGTGGTTCAGTGGACTGAGTGCCAGCCTGCAAGCCAAAGAGTCACTGGTTCAATTCCCAGTCAGGGCACATGCCTCGGTTGCAGGCCAGGTCCCCAGTAGGGGGCGTGAGAGAGGTAACCACACATTGATGTGTCTCTTCCTCTCTTTCTCCTTCCTTTCCCTTCTCTCTGAAAGTAAATAAAGTCTTTTTAAATATAAATAAATAAATAAAACCCTTAGCTTATCTACATTATCAACAATACTGATACTAACGTCCTTATACATGTCTCCAGGTATGCACGGGCAGAGTTTTCCCAGGGCTGGGGCCTGGGAATGAAGTCACTGGGGAAAAATTAATGCTGGTTGTCAGCTTGATCAGAAGCGCCCAGTCACGCCCCATGGTGCTTGTTCTGTTTCCACGGCGCCATCAGCGTGTGAACGCTCTGACGTTCCGGGCCCCAGCCAACACGTCTCTTCTGTGGAGTTCTGAAACACTCCCCAGCTCAGTGTGTGTGAAAGAGTGTCAGCTTCTCTTACATTTGCTGGTCACTCTGGGTCTTCTCATTATTAAATTCCTGTGCATGCCTTCTGTTGATTTTTGTATTGAGGTATCTTTTTCTTACTCAAATGGGAGTTTTATTTTTCCACGCTGGATGCTTGCCTCTGTCCTGTTCGGTGTCCCAGCATCCTCTCCCAGCTCAGGTGCTGCTGCTTTTACTCTGTGGGGCCTTTCCTCACATATGAATCATTAATTTAATATTGCTCAGTTTTTCACCCTTTCCTATTGTTTGCACTTTTGGGTCTTACTTAAAAAATTGTTCCCTACCTTGAGGTCATAAACACATTTCATTACAGTTGGTTTTGAATGCTCGGTATACTGTTTTCTTTGACATTTAAGTGCACAGCCCACAGTGACTGACTTTTTGCACCGCTAAGTCGGCACGCGTCAGGGAAGACTGCCGTCGCAGCAACATGAGCCTCTTCCGCTGTGCCTCGACTTACTCAGCAGTTCCTGTGCTTCACACGTTGGTGTTTAAGAATTCTGATATGAAAGTCCCAATGTTTCTGAGCATATACCAACATCAGCTCTCTCAGTGAGAGCATGAGCCAGGTATATCATTTTAAAAACTTTTTGCATTCAACTTTCCTTTGTCTTTTAGACTTAGTCTTTTAACAGCAAATAACTGGGGTTTTTCATTGTGTTACAATCTCTATCTCTTTTTTAAAGATTTTACTTATTTTTAGAGAGAGGGGAAGGGAGGGAGAAAGGGAAGGAGACATCAATGTGTGGTTGCCTCTCATGTGGCCCCCATGGGGGATCTGGCCCGTAACCCAGGCATGAGCCTTGACTGGGAATCGAACTGGCAACCCTTTGGTTCACAGCCCACGCTCAGTCCATTGAACTACACCAGCCAGGGCACAATCTTAATCTTAACTAAAGCATTCGACCCACGTACATTCATGGCAATTCCACTCTCTTATTAATATTTCTGCTTTTCTTTGTTTTGCCTTCTCCATGTTTCTTTTTCCTTTTTTCTTCTCTTGGATTAATTTTTCTAACTTTACTTCCTTATTTTGTCCCTCAGTTTGAAGCTAGTCACTCCCCTGCTACTCCATTGGTGATTAATCCAGACATTCTGATAGGCTTCTTCGACTCAGTCGGTGTTGTTGCCACCTCCAGTCTCATGCACTGCTGTCGGCGTGTGTCTGCATTCTCCACTCGTTCTTTTACCTGCAAGATGTCGTTGTTCGATACAGTGACTGTGCGTTCAGTGTCGTCTGCAGGTTTGCCGTTTTCTGTGCCCGTCATCCCTTTTCCCTTCAGAAGTTCTGTCTGGAGCTGCCTCCCCGCCTGGAAGTGGACCCTCGGGAAACTCTTGGAAAGAGGGTCTGTGCATGGCAAAGCCCCTCAGCTGGTGTTTTCTCAGGGCGTCTGTTGTCCTTTTGTTCTGAGAGCAACCTCGGCAAATCACAATTGTCGAAGATACAGAAAGAGTTGCAGTGGCGTTTTCCTGGCATCGTCCGTGGCAGGTGTGAAAATAGTGAAAAACTTCATGCCCGAGAGAAGGGGAGCGGTTCATGATATGGGTACATCCATATGACGTACCGTACAACCATGAGTTGCCGTATTTTTAAAGCACTCGATAGCATGGGGTCACGCACACACACAGCACTGAGTAAAGACAAGGACACGCCCCACTGCACGTGAGATACAGTGCACACGCTCCCTTGAACACCCAAAACAGTGGCTGAGGAAAATGTAGCAAAAGCTTAAAATGTTTTGTTTCTCAAGTGTTGGAGTGCTGGACAATTCTGATTTTCCTTTTTATACTTTTCAGTATTTTATAAGCTCTCTGCAAAAACCACCGTAGCATTTATAAATAGAAACCAGATATTTCTATTTTAAATTACCCATAATCGGAATGATTTTCAGGAAGATTGGATCATTTTCTCTAATGTTCCCCCCACAATGTATGAATAGCAGTTATCTTTTTAATGTTTGCCAGTTTTACATACGTGCCCAGTAATTCATTGTTATTTTCATTTACAATTTTTTATTAGGATTGAAGTCTAATGGTTCTTTGGGTGTCATTATTGACCATCTGTATTTCTTCTTTCACTGGAGCATACCCTTTGCCAATTTTTCAATTACATTCTTTATGGTCTCCTATTGATTTGAAATAACTCTTTATTTATTAAGAATATTGACCCTGCCTTTTCTCAAGTGTTTTCGAAGTAGGCTTTTAAATATCATTTATAGTAACTTGTTTGTTTTTAGTATTTCATTAAAAAAAATGATTCAGGTATACATATTTTAAAAAAGGGAGGGAATAATTGTAAATAGGGTGAAATATCCATTCACAAGATTCTAATATACATTTGGGAACTAAAGAGAGAAAAGGCACATAAAAATCTGAAAGCAGCTGCAGGGGGAAACGAGGAGGAGAGGAGGCAGAGTATCCCTGTGGATTTCTTAGCTGACGGGAGGGATGGGTCGTTTGTCTCATCGGCTGCCCCTCGCTCTGTGTGCAGGTCCATGGGGTACACCTCTGTATCTAACAGGCCATCATCACACCTTTCTAAGTGTCGTCATTGTTCATGACCACAGACCACAATAAGGTGCAGCTGAGAGAATTACAACTCTGTGCAAGGTGAAGATTTCTGCAGCTTGCAGTAGGAATCATCCCAGTATTCCTCCACTTTCTCTGGTGGCCCTGAGGGGGGACCTGTGTCCATGTCTTCGCCCGTGTCCCCTGAGTGGTCACTGCTGTCAGTCACGAGTACCAGAGTGACTCTGTCCTCTCTTCTAGGTCAGGGTGTCTTCACTTTGGCAGTACCAGCATTTTGGGTCAGATAATTCTTTGTGGTGGGACCTGCCTTGTGCTCTGTAGGGTGTGAGCCACACACCAGGCCTCTGCCCACTAGATGCCGGTAGGACCGATGTAGTCATGACAGCCAGAAGTGTCCAGGCTTTACCAGAATGTCCCCAGTAGGGCGAAGCTGGCCCCAGTTGAGAACTACTGTGCTGGGCTGAAGCGTGACACAGGGCAGTGCACGCTAGAGGGTCCCTTCCTGGCCTGGGGGCCTGTAAGTTGGGCTGTGATGTGCAGAGGTTTCAGACTCAGCTTGTTTTGGTGCAATTCAATCAGACTGTGGCTGGCTGACTGCAGGTGGCCCCTCCACAGTGCGGGGGCCATGGCGGGTCTTTATTCATTTATGTGTATCTATGAAGTTTGTTTTTCTTAATCCCTTTACCTCTTTCATCCAGCCCCAAGTCCCCTCCCCTCTGACCACTGTCAGTCTGTCCTCTGTATCTACGAGACTGTTTCTGTTTTGTGTTTTTATTTTGTTCATTAGATTCCACATATAAGTGAGATCATATGGTATTTCTCTTTCTCTGACTGGCTTATTTCACTTAGCACAATAATTTCTACCTGTGCTGTCGCAAGGGCACGATTTCCTTCTTTTAAGGCTAAGTAGTATTCCATAGTATTCCATTGTGTAAATGGACTGCAGATTTTCTAATCTGCTTATCTGCTGATGCACATTAGGCTGCTTCCAGATCTTGGCGATTGTGAATGACGCTGCAGGGAGCACAGGGCGAATAGAGTTTTTCTAATCAGTGTTCCAGGTTTCTCTGGGTGTATTCCCAGCAGTGGGGCACTGGGTCATAAGGCAGTTCCATTCTTAATTTTTTGAGGAAACTCCCTATGTTTTCCACAGTGGCTGCACCAGTCTGCATTCCCACAACAGTGCACTAGGGTTCTCTTTCCTCTGCATCCTCACCAACACTTCTTGTTTATTGATTTATTGATGACAGCCATTCTGACAGGTGTGAAGTGATACCCTCACTGTGGTTTTAATTTTCATTTCTCTGATGATTAGTAACATTGAGCATCTTTTTGTATGTCTATGGGCCCTCTGTATGTCCTCTTTGGAGAAGTGTCTATTCAGGTCCTTTGCCTGTTTTTTAATTGGATTGTGTGTGTCTGTGGTTTTTTCCTTTTTTTTGGTGTTGAGTTATGTAAGTTCTTTATAAATTTTGGTTATGAACCCCTTATCAGATGATCATTGGCAAATATGTTCTCCCACTCAGTGGGTTGTCTTTTCATTTTGTTGGTGGTTTCCTTTGCTGTGCAAAACTTTTTAGTTTGATGTAGTCCCATTTGTTTATTTTCCCTTGCCCAAGGAGATATATCAGAAAAAATATTGTTAAGAGACATGTCAGAGATTTTACTGCCTATATTTTCTTCTAGGATTTTTATGGTTTTGAGTCGTACTTTTAAGTCTTTAATCCATTTTGAATTTATTCTTGTGTGTGGTGTAAGAAGGTTTCAATGTAGTGTAGTCTAGTTTCAGTTTTTTGCATGTAGCTGTCCAGATCTCCCAACACCATTTATTGAATAGTCTGTCTTTACCTCATTGTATGTTCTTGCCTCCTTGTTGCATATTAATTGACTATGAAGACATGGGTTTTTTTTTTTTTCTGGGCTATTATATTCCATTGATCTGTGTCTATTTTTATGCCAGTACCGAGCTGTTTTGATTACTATGGCCTTGTAGCATAGTTTGACATTAGGTAGCATGATTCCTCCAACTTTGTTCTTCTTTCTCAAGATTGCTGTGGCTATTCAGGGTCTCTTGTGGTCCCATGTAAGTTTTTGGAATATTTGTTCCAGGTCTGTAAAATACGCCATTGGTTTCTTGATAGGAATTGTGTTGAATCTGTAGATTGCTGTGGGTAGTATGGACATGTTAATGATGTTAGTTCTTCCTGTCCATGAACATGGCACATGCTTCTATGTATTTGTATCTTCTTCAGTTTCTTATAATTTTCTGAGTACAGGTCTTCTATATCCTTCATTAGGTTAATTCCTAGGTTTTTGGGGGGCTTTGTGCAATGGTAAATGGGATTGCTTTCTTAGTTTTCCTTTCTGATAGTTCGTTATCAGTGTACAAAAATGCAATTGATTTCTGGATGTTTATTTTGTGTCCTGCTACTTTACTGAATTCATTTATCAGTTCTAGTAGTTTTTTTTGGTGGAATCTTTAGGGTTCTCTATGTACAGTATCATGCCATCTGCAAATAATGACAGTTTTACTTCTTTTCAGTTTGGATGCCTTTTATTTCTTCTTCTTGTCTGATTGCTGTGACTAGGACTTCCAATACTATGTTGAATAAGAGAGGTGAAAGCAGACATCCCTATCTTGTTCCTGATCTTAAGGGAAACGCATTTAGTTTTCACCCATAGAGTAAGATGTTGGCTGTGGAATTGTCATATTTGACCTTTATTATGTTGAGGTATGTTCCTCTGTGCCCACTTTGCTGAGTGTTTTTATCATAAATGAGTGCTGGATTTTATCAAATGCCTTTTGTGTGTGATTTTTATCCTTCATTTTGTTTCTGTAGTGAATCACATTTATTGATTTGCAAATTCTGTACCAACCTTGCATCCCTGGGGTGAATCCCACTTGAACATGGTGGGCGACCTTTTCCATGTATCGCTGGATCCAGTCGCTAATATTTTTTAAATCCTTTAATGAGCGTAAACCTTTCAGGTTTTACTCATTTCCATCAATGCTTCACTATTTCTTTCATTGCTCTGACATATGCAGAGTCCATCTTCATTTATACTGTAGTAATTGGCATCGTTAATTGTTTTTACGCCGAGCCTTTAATCCACATGAGACTTGTAGTGATGTGCATTGTGAGGGGAGGCTTTGACTGTTTCCTATTATTGTTTTTTAAAATAACAAAGGTAATGAGGCCATTGGCTGAATAATTCCATTGTGATCCATAAGATATCCACCAAGGTACAACTTTTACAGAGTCTTGATTCTGTCTAAAAACTCTTACAGTATCATCATGCATTTAAAAAAATTATTAGAGTGAAGCAGCTCCTTGCTGATTATTTTTCTACACACACAGAGCCCTAGGTTTTGGGAGTAATATATAATCCAGATTCTCGTTTTCTTTTGTGACTTTTAAAGTCATTTAGATGTTTCCCTTGGAATTTGGCTCAGAGAAGAAACAAGAACGGCAGCCTCAGCCTCTCTTAACTGGTCACCAGCAGCAACTTTATATTAAGCCCCTAGCACACTGTAAGTGAGACAAATATAATGCTGCCTGTCACTGCTGAGGTCTTTGTGGTTAAGCAGGGAGATATCACAAAACCGAAAATACCAGGTGCTGCCTCCTCTGGTCCATGTCAACTTGTTCACTCCCCGCCCCAGGGAGCTGAGGCCCTGCCCCCATGTGGGCAGCAGGCGGCCTTGAGAACACCAATCACAGGCCCCACATGAGCAGCAGGCGGCCTTGAGAGCACCAATCACAGGCCCCACATGAGCAGAAGGCGGCCTTGAGAGCACCAATCACAGGCCCCACATGAGCAGCAGGCAGCCTCGAGAGCACCAATCACAGACCCATTCACACAGAGCACAGGGGTTAGACTTTTCCTCTTCCCAGTCCTTGGTTCTTCCGGTCAGTGATGCCAACTTGTAGGACAGGAGAGGAGAACGGTCTGGGCCACATGATTTCGGGCCTCGTGGACTTGCCACTGTCCCTGCTCTGCCTCTGCCTTGCACGTTTGCTCCAGTGGACAGCCCGACAGCATCCACAGGCAAAGGAACAAAATCAGCCACAGATTCTCAGCCGTAACGGGCCCGTTATGAACTTTAATGTGTATCCCCTCTCTCTGCCTCCATTTCCCCCCACACTGCCCATTTCAGCTTATGAAACTGTAATATCAAACCGTGGATACTGTGGTGTTCTGCTTCTGTTCACGCAGAAACATTTTGTGTGTTGTAGTATCTTTGTCATACTTTTTAAAATGGCTTCTCAGTTTTCAGACCTATTTGTGAACCACAATTTAATCCCTGTGGTTGGACATTTGCTTCTAGGTTTTGTCGTTGTTGGTTTAGGTTAGGGTTGTCAGCATTGTAGATGTACCAATACTACGAAATCTTTGCAGCCGTCTCTGCTTGGTTGACTTGAGTGTCATATAAAGTCTACGAAAGGGTCATAATTTCCCGTGTGTGTTCCTCATCCTGAGACACAATCCTAATCAGAACCAGCTCTCAGGCCCTCCACACCATCGGTAATCACCAGATTAACTGTATGGGCCTCCTGGCAAGGGCTCAGGGCCTGGCGTCAGATAGCCTTGTGCAAACCCTGCTAACTTAATATTTTGCTGCATTTGAGTAGGTGGCATAACTTCTACAAACCTCAGTCTCCACAGCTATAAAATGGGAATGACAGGGCCTGCCTCAGAGTTGTGGGGGCTGACAGACCTGTCACTGGGAACCGTGTGTGCGTCTGGGGTGCAGTGTGTGTGTTGGGAGGGAGCTGGGGAGGAGAAACTGAACAGATTGGGGACCAGAGACCAGCATGACTTCCACATGCCTAAGCTGCTCCTTCCCCGGCTCCTCATTTTCTGACAAATAGAGAATTTTCTGGCGATGGGGGCAGCTTTCCAAGTGGCGAGAATGTGGGACACAGCAGGCAGACGTGGCTGTGGCCTGAATGTGCCTCCCAGCTCCACCATGCAACAGCCTGACCCAGACACGTGATGCCACTTCCTCCGGGTTCACAGCCTGGGGACGGACAGGAGCGCACCTTGTACCTCCTAGTGTGTAACACGGTGACTCAGGGAGGTCACACTTGTGTGCATTGCACCCGTTGTACAATAAGCCCTCAGAGGCAGCTGGGAAAAAGTCACGTGACCTCCCTAACTTCCGTTTTCACATCAGCCAGACAGACACAGTAACAATGACTGACTGGCTCTCCGCGGGGTCAGTGAAGGCCAAGTGCAAGCCCATGGCACTTGGCAATAGTAGGCGCTTAATTTTTGGCAGCTCTCGGGACTTTGGGTCACTGCTGGTGTTAGTACTAAGGACTGTGACACAGGCCGAGCTGTGCTGGTGCCGTCTGTCTCTCTCTCCTGGATGACGGCTGGCCGATCAGTGTGGAGCTAGGGCACCCCAGGATGCTGCGCCTGCAGATGAACGAACCCCATGACGCTGGCCTGTCCAGGACTGCCCCGTCCATCGCGCTGGCTGAAGGTAACCCTCGGGGGGGCGATACTTGCAGTCACATTTCCGTCGGTTTCTTGCTGGTGAGGTGTGAGAAGGGGCTGAGGCAACAGGTCTTAGTGGGGAGCAGGAAGGTGTGGAAGGGGACGCAGCGGTGCTCTAACTGTCGCAATGTGTTTGGGCTCAAGGTGGACCCAGAATTCCCCGTCCAGGTCCAAGGAGAGAAACACATGCTGGGAAGGTGAGGGTCACAGTGGAACTGAGTTTGAAATGATGAGGTTGCACCAGGAAGTCAATCTCAGGGCACGTTGTGGGCTGTAATTCTCTGAGCTCCTTAGAGACACCTCCGCACCACTTAAAACTGGCTCTGTTCAAATCCCGCTGAGCCCACCCCATGCTCCGCGTCGTAGACCATTATTTTCCATTCACATCGGAGCTCAAATATCCTCACAAGTCAATAATTCTCTGTTCCTTTCAGAATGGCTCCATTGCAGTAAAGTTTCCTGGGGAGGCACCTTTGTTTTCTTCAATGCTCTGGAGTGTGAAGTCTACATAATTTGCTAAATGCATGGTGTTTACATATGCATAAGCCAGTTACCTCCAAATCACCGTTTCCTGCCTGCACTGTTGGCTGAATGCTCACAGAAAATGAACCTTAATTTTCTAGAAGCAGCGTTCCATGGTTTCCAAATAAGCTCACGGAGACAGAGATAAAGTAAATTACTTATTGGTAACTATCCAGACAGCAGTGGAAGCAGTGCTGAGGCAAGCCAGGTGTGTGCACCCGTTCTGGCATCCCTCAATGACACTCTGCGGATGCAGAAATGTGAAAACGAGACCTGAGGCAGCTGCTGGTGAAGGGCTGAGGTGTGAGCAGGTAGCTGGAGCCAATCAGTCAGCCCAGGGGCCCGACTTCAGCCTATGGAACCTGGAACTCAGGGCTGCCAGGCTTTCTGGTAATTTCCTCAGGTGGGGTCTCTGCATGACACCTGGCATAGAAGAATTAGGCCATCCTGCCCCATAAGCACGTCAGCATGGGTGGAGTAGGGAACATGGACTGGAATCATTTGGTCCCAGGTTAAATGCCACATTTGACATTTAAATGGTATTTAAAATAGAGGCAAGAAAGGGCAAGGTCCCTAACCTGCCTAGGTGTTCTCAAATGCAAAGCACAGGTAACAGGACCAGTCTCCCACCCCTGGCTCCCAGAGGCTTCACGGAGGTGGCGTGCGTCTCTCTAGGTAATCAGCTCCACAGAGTCGGGCGATGGGTATTTCTCCTGCCTGTCCCCCCACCCAAGGCCAGTCTTGTCTTGGCTGGAGGTTATCTGTCTCAGTGCTGGTTATAACTCACCCCTCAGTCCTCGGGGCATGTTCATTCTCGGTGCTTTTATTGTGTTTTCATTTAGCTCCAAGTGTTCATGTTACTTTCTTTGTGTCTCTGTATCAATGCTGGCTTCTAACCAGCCACTCTGCCGGGAGCTGGGGGTAGGTGCCACGTGGCCTCTGCAGAATCCTTGTTGCGTGGGTTCTCAGAGTCCAGAGGGACGACAGGCTGTGTATAACCTGGCACAGACAAGCGGGACTGCATGCAGAAGGCCCTGGGACACCCCCCGGAGGGGCTGCTGAGTCTCCACCAGTAGGTGATGAGAGCATCCCACGGATGAACACACTGAACAGGGCCCTGGCTCTCCAGGGAAGTGCATTCTAGAAGAGCAGTCAGCTCAGGTCTTCCTGTCAACATCCCGGCGACTCAGTGGAGGGCAGGCTTCTCCTTTTGCAGAGGAGGAGAGGGGTCGGAGTCTGGGCCAGGGCTGGGTCCCAGTCACTCTGCGCCCCCAGGGTGTCTGACTCGGGGTGCTGGAGCTGGACTAGACCTGCCCAGGGTCACAGGGCGGGGTGGAGAACAGCACAGAGACTGCGTTGACTTGGGGTTAACATTTCCTTTTGGGTTTGAGAGCAAGATAACTAGCGTGTGGTATTAGAGCTGGTGGGTTGTGCAAACTGCCTGGAGCGACACAGCTGCCAGGGCTCTCGAGGTTCCAGCCCTGTACCTCTTCCCGCCTCAGGGCCGTTGCCCTGCACCGCACGTCATCACTCCTTCACAGGGTTGTCGATTCATTCAACAAACCTTGACTGGCCACCCGTGTTGTTTTGGGCCTCGAGACACAGCTGAGGAGGCAGGTGAGTGAGTGAGACCCAGGGTCCCTGCAGGGTCCCTACATTCAGGGAGCGCATGGCTGAGTGGGGACACAGACAAGGATGCATTTAAATTTGTATGTTCACATTACAACCAAAACACATCGAAAGGCGTGCGGGCATTCTTCCTCCCGTTCTTGTCCGCCATCCACTCTGCCTCCACTTCCCGCACAACAGCGGCCGCCATTGCCAGTTTCCCTCTCGTCCTTGGAGAGGCTTGCAATGCACACAGAAGCAAATACGAGCACAGACTCTTGTCCCCTGCTCCCTCCTTTACATGGGCAGTGGCACTCAACATATTCTGCTCTGCACTTTGCTTCTTTTACTTAGCATCTTGGAGCTCCTGGCACGTCATGCAAGCAGCTGTAGAGTTTTCCAGTTGCTGCCAGCCATGTGTACACTGGTAGATTGCAGTCACAAAGTGTGACTTTGGAGTCAGAATATCCAACAGTCTTTCTAAATTACTTATGTCTCTTGCAGTCTACATGGGGTTAGGTTTTTCTCTGCGACCCTGTCTGGAAATAAAATCTCACTCTGAATAGGTGAATTTCACCCAGTTGGACTTACTGATGCACACCTGTTTGGTCGTATGTGTGGTGGGGGGTGGGGGGCGTGTATGTGCGATTCTTCATGTTCAGGAGGTTGTCACTTTAAACAGTGCTAAAAATAATACAATTCGTCTCTCTTTTTCCTTCCCTCTTTTCCATTTCCCCTCCCCTTCTTCTGTCACTTAATAATAGTCCATATAACTACCCTCTTAGGGATTACCTTTGTTCTATAAAATCTATCAGTTCTTCCACTAGGGGTTTGATTTGTCATCTTCGGACACTGTTGTCTGACCCTTGACTGATGCACATGAGGCAGTCGGCCAGCTCGCCCTCGTGGCATCTTCTTCCCTTCCCCTCCCTTTTTCTTTTTTTTGGGGGGGTAGTGGTATCCCTTCTTCCTTGTCGGACTATGAGGTATTTGCATGTTTATGTCACCTTAGTTGCCACCTTTGTTCATTCATAAATATATGTGTTTCCCAGGCACTGCCATAGTTGGCTACAGCGAAGAGTGCGTGGGAACCATATTCCCCGAGTCCTTGTGTGTTCACAACCGGCAGCTCAGACGGGTCCAGAAGCCGAGGTCCAAAGTCTTTTCCTTGACTTCCTTGTGGACGTGGCCCCGCTGGGTTCGGATTTTTAACATTGCCGTTCTGAAATGCGAGAGCTGCCTTATTTCTTTTTTCCTCTCCTGAGCTATGTGGCTCTCTCTTCTACTACTCTGTCACTGTTTCTTTATTTTTAAAATTTAGTAACTTCCTTAGTTTGGACCATCCCTAGCTAACGCTGTGCCTTCTCAGTGTGTCGAGTCAACTGTTCTCCTATCTCAGGCACGGTTCGGTGAGTTGTATGTTAAGTGTACGCCCCGTTCAGTCGCTTTCTTTGGTTCTTCAGGGACTTCAGGTGCACACGTTGGACTCCCCTCGCCCCTTCCTTGCAGCGTCATCTACTCTCCCGTCCTCTGTGACTCCTCATTTCCCGTCCGCCTTGTGCACGCTTCTCTCTTCTGGCATCTTCCTGTCTTCCTGAGTCCGCAGTGTCTGTTCTCTCTTGTGCTTTTTCTGGTTTGGCTTCGTCGTCATGATGATTTTGAGTTTTTGTGGACGGTGGGTGTTTTTTTCTACTTCTCTCCTGAGATGTAAACGCTCACGAGCCACGTCTCCTCTGGTGCCTGTCCGTCTCTTCTCTGAGTTGTTGCACATCATTATCATCCCTTTTCAAAGGTGATTATTTCATTTTAATTCACGTTATTATCGTTGGTTCACATGTTCACCGTTTCCATTTTTCTGCTGAGTGTTCTGTGATAGGTTTTGCCCCTTTTCCACAGTATTGTCCTTCCTGTTCGCGCATAAACACTCACACGTGTGCGTGTCTTCATCAGTGTGCCAGCATCTTTAGGAAAACACTATTCCTGGAGGAAGTTAGGCTTTACTGCCCCCATTCAAAGGGAGTGCGTGGATGCAGGGGTGGGGCCCGTCTGTGTTTGCAGACGTCACAACCCTCAAGTGCTTTGCTCCAGCACGTCCCCGGCCGGTGGCCTCCCGCTGCCCAAACCGCTGCTCCGCTGTCCTCTTCTGTTTCTGAGAACAGTTCAGGCCCGAGAGGGCGGCTCTTCAGGACAGGTCTCAGCATGGACTGTTCTAGGTCAGTTTTCCCCGGCTAACACTGTGCCTTCTCAATTTGCTGATTTAACTCTCAAATATATAGTGTTTCTAGAAATAGAAATAATAATAGCTACTATTTCATCAGGCCCAAGACGGTCTCTCACGTCAGCTACGCTCAGCCCCGTGTCCAGCGCCCTCGCTGTGGCGAAGTTGTGCTTTGGGGTGAGCTCTTGCTTCAGGGAGAGCAACTCCCCAGAGTCGGCATTTTCTGAGACAGGCTGCCCCGGCCACCTCGCTCTTCTCCTGCTTTCTCGTCGGTTTCTCTCCCTGCGCAGCTTCCCTTGGTCTGGGCCGCCTTTCTTCCCGGCCCCTCGGTTCTTGCTGAACGGGAAATGTTGGCCTGTCACGTCAGGAGGAGCCCTTTGCCCGTCAGAAACATTTTTATTTATTTTTAATTTCTTATGTGTTTGAGCAATACATCAGAAGCCACCCATCCAAACATTCATTCCATCCGGGTGGCTTCTGATGTATTGCTGAAGTACAGCTGTCTTCCACAGGTTTTACTGAAAATGGGGTCTGTGGGTTTTTCTGTTTACATTGTTGATTATGTAAGAGGGGGAAGACAGAGACTGCTAGCTATGTCCTTCTGCCTTGTTAGAGACTAGATGTCTAAACAGGCAATTTTGATCAAATATGCTAGTGTTTCTGGAAACAGAAATGACAGGAGCTACTGTTTCATCTTGGAGTCAGTCACAAGGTGCTGAGTCCAGAGAGCATCCCGGGAAATGTGGGTGCTGTCTGTGCCCCGAGGCTTCCGGGGCAGAGACAAATTGAGAGTCTCGTGACCTGAGGGTAAGAGGATGCCAAGTCCAGCCCCCGTTAGATCCTGCTTTTTGTATCTGATCCTACATTGGCTGCCCCCGCCTCTTCCTGGAAGCCTCCCCTGACTGTCGTCAGCCACTTGAGCTCACGCAGTAACAAAGGCAAACTGACTTGCAGGCACTCATCCGCCTCTCTGCAGGGGCGTGTCCCCAGGCCGGGCAACCATCAGCAGCCCTTCCCTGGCTCTGCACCCCACACCTCTCCCTGAAGCACCTCCCCTTGCTAATCCCAGGCAAGAAAAGCAGTTGTCACTGCTCCAGTTTAGTCTTTTAAGTTGAGGGTCTAACAAGGCTGATGGGCCATGAACTGTTTCAGTGACACTGCTGTTTTCTCTGCTTGTCTGTTCCAGGGTCCCCCTGCCTGGGAACACAGGCAAAGCCAGAGTGGGCATTTCTAGCCAGTATTTCACATATTCAGTAATTTTATTTTTACCCTGGAGTGTGGATTCTGTCAGACACTTGACTAGCTTGTTCCGTCCTACTAACCCTGCCCGGGGTCGCTCGGGGTCTGAAGTGTCACGGCAAAGACGCACACGCACAAACGCTGTGCCGGCTCCAGGTGCCTCTCTCTCCAGACGAAGGGTTCCCGTCGGAACCCAGGGAAACGCGAGCGTTTTCTCAGGTCAGGGCAGCGAGAATGGTCTGAACGGGTTCAGGAGGGAAATTATGCTCCTTCGAGTGCAGGCTGCAGCGTTCATTACTCACCTCCCTCGGAGTTCCTGTGCCCGTATTTCACCCCTTCCCAAGACCGCGTTTCGGAGGGGCTTTATCAGCAAGCCCCCGACTAGAGGGGCTCTAACTCCTTCGCTCAGCCCATTTCTACATGAACTGACGCATTCTCTAAGGGTGAGAGAACGAGCGTGCAGGTGGATGTTTGAGGCACTAAAAGTAAAAACCAGAGTCACACAGAGCAACAATTTAAATTGCACATGTGTAGCCCGGCTCAAACCTCTGTTCCATGATCTCCATTAGGAACAGGGTCCTCTTGTATGTGCTGTAAACACTCCCCGCCGACGCCTCCGTGTGGTGCCGGCGCCCAAACCGCTTGTGGATGGAGCTTCCTGCCCGTCAGCCTCTGGAGGCGGTGCCGCCGCCTCTGGAGTTCCTCAGAGGGGGAGATGCTGGTGGCTGCATGGAGACCTTTGGAGGCTTAATCTTCATGATAAGTCCTCACCACCACCCCATGAGGTTGACGCTGTCTCATCCCCACTTTACAGTTGAAAACACAGAGGCTTGGGGAAGAGCAGTGATGTGTGTGAGAAGCAACCGCTCACACACTGGGGAGCGGGCGTTCAAACTGGCTGCCAGCCACAGAGCCTGGGCTCCTGGGCTCCTGGCCGCAGCGCAAGCGCGCTCCAGGGCCTGGGGCCTGGGAGGGAGCGTGGTGGGCACCTGCGCAGATCAGTGAACTTCCCATTGGGAGACAGGTTCACGTGTCAGGTGTACCACTTCTGGTTTGTAGACCTTGGAGAGGTCGTCCAACCTCTGATGAAGGACAGGAGAACCGTGTCTTGCTGGCTGGCTTCCGGCAGTCATTTCACATGAAGGCCAGGTCTCGAGTTCCACACTTTTCCATCTAGTAGGTCGCCATGCCACCCTGTGGCCCCCACACACGTGTCAGAGCCTGCAGCACCTGTCGGGTCTCAGGGAGGCTGGCGGAGCTGGCGCCAGAGCTCAGCCCTGTCTTCCTCTGGGGCCCAGTCACTCTCTGCTGCTGCCCCAGGATTCTTTTAAAGCGGCTGGACCCTGGTTGCTGCTCCGGCAAGTGTGCTGTGTGTCCGCCCTCACCTGCTTGAGCTCCGGTTTGTAAGGGCCGCCGTTGCCGAGAGAGTTGCGGCCTTCCTCCTCTTCTCTCTTTCAAGCTCCCAGGCAGGGAGTGTGGCACCCGCCACAGCAGCCCTGCACTCGTCCCCACCCCTGGGGCCCTTGCGGTGTGTGAGATAGTCCACAGCAGCAGGGTCCCCGCTGGTAGGAGGGGCCCACATGTGCCCAAAGGCCTCCAGCAGCATGGGGACAGCAGGAGGAAGAGGCTGCCCCTAGGCGAGGTGGTTCAGGAAGGCATCTTGTGCTGGCTCAGCCCAGGCTCTGCCCAGCACCTGATCTCTGCCGGAAGGAGGCTTGGTGGGACCTTTCGCAGGAGACACGAATGGTGGGCCGATCCAGCGCCACTCTGAATGAGTAGTTAGCACAACAGTAGCTGGGTGGTTGGAGGAGAGGGAGGGCCGGCACCGGGTCTCCGTGGCTGGGATGCCCCCTGGCCTGCTACGGAGAGAACACCAGTCTGGTTCAGCTCTTTAATTACCTTCAGAGGCACGAAAGGTTACATGAAATTCCGCTTGTTTTCATGTTGGCTCTTGCCAGAGCCCTGAGCTAAGCACTGGAGAGGCCAGGGTAGGCGAGGGAGCGGGGTCCTGTGACACGTGTCTCCTTCGGCTTTTCAGCTGAAGGAGGTGCAGGAATACACCGGTAATTGGCTCCCTAGCAGAGGCCTACCGATATCGTACAATGCCTGCGTGTCAGACTCGCCATTTCCAAACATCTGCAGTCGGGTTCAAATGCAGCCTCACTTAGGATTTGTAAACACACACACACACACACACACACACACACACACACTCAGGCTTGCTCTCTCCCACTCTATTAGATGTAATGCTACAGGTTCGAATAAAGCATTTCTGTGCTCTGTTCCCATCCCCACGTCTTTTACCATCTCTGCGGATGGCTCCCTGGTCCTCCCTGTCTCTGTCCAGGCCTCCGAGGGCTTTGCAGAGTGTCACCCAGCCCCCGAAGCTGTCAGAAACCAGCTTGGAGCCCCAGCTGCGGCCCTCGGGAATGCTTTTCAAAGAAACTGGGTTTCCTGGTCTGAAGCGATTGCCTCACTTGCTTTTCACTAGTGAAGGAAGACGGAGGAGCTGGGAAGTTGGGGTGACAGGGCCTGAGGGTGGCCAGAGCCAGGCTGTGCATACTCATTCAGCTGGGAAGCAGCCCTCTCTGCCCACCAATAGCTGGTGTCCAGGCTGGCTGACCTCCCTGGGAGCAAAAACCAATAGGTTAGAGCAGCCCCCTCGCCGCCCCCAGCCCCTCAGCCAGGCTGCCTGGCCCTGCAGCAGCTTCCCCGCCCTGCAGCAGCATCGGCAGCAGTGCGTTCTCCGTCCTCCTGCCCGCTGGGTCACTCAGGGTGTCCCCTGGGCTGTGATTGCTCTGGGCACTCAGGTCCAGTCCGGCTTAATGCTCCTTACAGCTCCAGGCCTTGGTGGGCTGGGGTGGGGTGGGGGGTCCCAGGTGGAAAAGGAGTCGTATTTTCTTCCCAGAACTGTGTATACATTTTCCCCAGCACCACCTGCAGGCACCTTATTACATCTGCTCCTTGCACCTTGCTCCTGTTTCCTGGGCAGGGAGTGTCCGCTGGGAGAGCCCCACACCACCCGGCCCTCCTCTGCCTGTACCCTGCTGTCCTGGTGAGGGAGCTGCTTCTGCTCATTTTGGAGTCACTTGCACCAGCCACACAGGGTCCCCACGACGTATGCATGGCTGTGGGGCTCTGGGAGTGGAGTGGGTGCAACAGTAGGACTGGATTTCAGTTTTTATTGTAATTGGTTTAAAAGTACATAAAGCGCACACTGCCACGCGTGGCAAGTGGCATCTGTCTCCACCTAGGTCCTTTGTGGCCAAAGCCCTCTTTGTTCCACCACCTTTGTCCCGCTGCTGTTCCGAGTGCCATGGTGTGTGCAGTGCGCTCCCCTGGGAATGCTCAAGGTCAAGAACAATAGTAGTAGTGTCAATAAAAACCGCAGCTGCCACCTGCTGAATATCATCACTACGTGCCGTGTAGTGATATTCACTTTGCTCAGCGATTTGCATACCTTGTCTAACTCATGTCACGTGATGATGTGCTGAGTTTACAGATGAGGGAACTGAGTCACTGAGCTGTTCGCTCACTGGTTTGGGTCACCAAGCCGGTCCGTGGCGCAGCGGGCTTCCTGCCGAGCGGCGTGGGCCAGAGCTGCTAGATGCTGCCACCCAGCAGGTCAGCTCCCGGCACTGTTTCCTGGCCAGGGTTGTGGGGTAGTCCTGTTCTGGCTGCTGAAAGCGAGGCCACTGACAGCTCGGGTCTCAGAAGTGCTGCCCCTCACTCCATGCACTGTGGGATTTGGGTCTGGATCCTGGAGGAAGGCAGCAGGTGTGGGAGGCTGAGTTGTGGGCTGCAGCCTGAGTTGTGGGCTGCAGCCTGGGTCTGCTTGCCTCAGCTGGAGGGTAGGAGAGGTGCCAGATTGTCAGAATGAGGAGAGGACCTGGGCCATGTTATTTTGTTCTGGAGAGGCATCATCCTGCCCTTTGCAAGGCAAATAGGGGCCAACACCTCAAGTCAGCGAGAGCCCGAGCTGCCTGGAGGCTGGCCTGGAGCTCGGTTGCCTGTCGGCTGACTGGTCAGTCAGGGCCCACGTCTTGCAACGGAGAGCCTGGGCCCTTGGCTGGCGCCTCTCTGTACGGGGAGACTCCGGCTCTTACCTGCGCCCCGTGTCGGCAGCACCAGGAGATGCTCAGAACTTGGCTCTGTGTCGTATGAGTGGTTTTGCATGGCAGCTGCAGGGTTCCCTTCTTTGCCCCTTCTTACTCACTGGGATTCCGGCCCCCGCAGGCCTCTAATTTCTGTCCCAGGTGCTGAAGGTCACTAACTTCATTGCTGGTTTTTCTGTGTCTCAGGAGCAGCTCACTGCCTGGGCCCTCTGTCAAGATTCTCAGCACCTAGAATTAGGGCAGAATCAGGGAGCTAGGGAATGTCAGCCCCTCCTCTGCTCCATGGTCACCCCTCTGGATTTCTTCCCTCAAGTTCTATCTCAGCGCTCCACGAGCCCTTCAGATAGCCTGAACCCCCTACCCACCCACCCATCTACCCATCCACTTACCCATCCCACCCATCCCACCACCCAGCTGTCCATCCATCCCACCACCCATCCACCCACCCATCAATCCACTCCACCACCCACCCACCCATCCATCCATCTATCCATCGATTGATTGATCCATCCATCCATCTGTCCACCCACCCATACCTTCTTGTTCTCAGAAGGAGTGTTCCTTGGTCCCAGTCACTCTGTCCTACCTAAAACATGAGCCAGATAGTCACCGGTGGGCTGCAGACAGAAAGCACTTCCATGGGGAAGGTGCCATGTGTCTCTGGGGGAATGAAGTCCGTCTGTGGAAAGGCTAACAAATAACCCACATCCACAAACCCAAACCTTGAGCTAAAGCAAAATTGAGAGTCTGCTATTCCTGTGACCTTTCGGTGTCCTTGGCAGACTCTCCCTAAGAGCATTAATTGTTCCTAAGTGTTAATGTCTTGTTATGAGGCTAGTGGACAATGTAATCTTCTCTGGCAGACTGCAAGAGCAGGCTCTATCGGGTGAGGAGGCCTTTAAGACGGCCTTTGAGGCTGGGTCACAACGGTGAGCCCATGACAGCTTGCTCTGCCAGCTTGGAGGCAGCCCAAGTTCAGTTCCGACCAGTGTGGCCTGCCCCGGGAGTTGAGGCTCTCTGTCCTACACCTTTGGGGCGGGTATCAGGATGGGGGTAAGGAGTTATACTGTGGCCGGAGAGGGAGGCGTGTTTGGGCAAGGCTTTGCTGACGGCACCCCACTGTGAGGGCACAGAGCGAATGAGAGGAGAAAGCCCAGGGCTCACTGAGCCTCCCCTCTGCTTTTCCACAGCCTGCACGGACAAGGAGCTGAGGAGCCTCGCCTCCCGGCTGAAAGACTGGTTCGGAGCCCTCCATGAGGACGCCAACAGGGTCATCAAGCCCACCAGCCCTGACGCGGCCCAAGGCAGTAAGACCATCTCGCTCTTGCTAATCTGTTTCATTTTAAATGCCAGGTTCCTCGGGCATCAACCACTGTAGAGTCAGCACTAGCACTTGGGGTGAGCAAGGAGACACCACACTGAATACACCCACTGATAGCTGTATTCATTTTAAGACTTCAGAAATAATGAAATATAGAAGAGGGGAGATGCCTTAGAATCGAGACAACACAATGCACTCACACGCGTTTTGGGTCCGTGCCTGGGCGTCCGCGTGGGCCGAGGGCCAACTGAGGTCCCATGCGGGTTTTCCAGGGTGCGGGTGGTCCATGCCCCACCCCTCAGTGTTCAAAGGTCAACTGTATTTTTATCAAATTACCTTATGTCTAGTAGAGGCATTTGGGGAAATAAAATATATATAAAAATATGTTAAAAAATCTATAAACCCACCATTAAAATTTTTTTTAACTGATTTTAGAGAGACGGAGGGAGAGAGACAGAGACATCGGCTTGTTGCAGATTGGGCCCGCAACCTTGGGTGTCAGGGCAGCGCTGTAACCAACTGGGCTACCTGGCCAGGGCTCTAAACCCACCATTTTAACACCTGTGAAGCATGTTGTGATACATACTTCTTTTTCCTCATCATATAGAAAAAAATGTGCATGTGTATATCACACTTTGTGGACTGTTTTCTGACCACCTTTTGTCATTTCACAACATCCCGAGGCTATCTTTCCATGCCCCAGAGTAGTGTCTTGCTTTGCAATAGCTGCACAGAACCCCAGGTTCTGGGTATAACATAATTGATGTAAGTAGACTCATTTTTGGAGCCCTGACGTTGTTCCTGGCATTCAGCTACTTGAAACAGCATCGTACAAACATCTTTGATAATCTTTGTAAACATCTGTCAGGCCGCATCTCATTTTCCACGGACACCCCCAGGCAGGGCCCCCACCCCAGCACTGACCCAGCAGCGGCCATGCGCAAGCCTCTTCTCGGACTGGAGAGAGCGCTCAGAGTGGGTCCTCGTCCTTGTGCTTGACAGGTGGTGGGCTTCTCCCCACTGAGGCCGGTCCACATGGGACGGGTGAGCTGGCAACACAGTTACTCAAGTTCACGGAGTTCCATAACCACCGAGATTCCGAGTCTGACCAGCATCTGGGCTCCAGCCAGAACAAGAATGATCCCCTTAAGTTTCGGTTACTCTTGGCTGCGTGGAGCCCCGATACTAGGAGGGAATATAGGGGATAATTCTTTCCCTAGTTTGGATCTTCTGCCTTAAGGGAGAGAGAACGTTTGCTTCCCAGAACTGAAGTGTCCGAAGCGTGGTTGTGTCTGTGGGGAGGGGGAGTCAGGTGCCTTCTTTTCACTCCTGCTGGGCCTTCCTTGGGAGCTTGTGGGCCATTCGTTCAAGGGTGGTCTAGAGAAACTCTTCCCTGGGCTCCTCCAGGAGCAGCTGGACCCTGGGGCTCTGTGGACAATCTTTTCCAGCCCCCGGAGGGTCCACGTGCAGATGGGGAAGCCGGGGAATGACCTCCCCTTGGGCAGACAAGCTCAGTCCCCGACGAGGTTTTTAGGCTTGATGTCCCAAAGCCCCTGGTGTGAAGGGAATAGAAGGAATGGAGCTTGGGGCCAGAGAAGGCAGAGACGCTGGTGTCAGTCCAGGAGTTCCGAAGGAGAGACCGTGGGACCCTAGACGTCCCGCGTGCTTGGGCCCAATTAGAAGGGCTGCTCTGTTCCCCCCTCCACCCCCAGATGTCAGATGCAGGAGCATCTTTTCTAGAACTTCCAAGCAGATACAAAGTGGCCTTGACCTTTAGACTACTGCCCGGCCAGCTTGGTACTTGTTTGGCAGCCAGTTGTCTTTCCCAAGTGCTGGAGTGGTGCCAGCCTCTGAACTCGATGAATAGGATATTCTGTGCAGAAGTGGGGACCTACCTCAGGTCTGAGTAAATCTCTTCCTTTACTCCGTGGCCCCTGGGGAGGTGCCATCATCCCACAGGGCGCTCAGTCCTGGCCAGAGTGCCGCTTCTTAGAAAGGGAATGATCCAAGGTGTGTTCTGAGACACCAAAAGGAATGAATTTAAAAACGGAAAGATTTTTATGTGTTAAGGGGTCAACTTTGCAGTAGCTAGAAAGCCTCTCTCAACAAATACTTGATGCAGCACCGACCAGGTGCCACCCGGGCTTGGTGCGCGAGGAGCCTCTGAGAGGAGGGACTGCGGGGCTCTGCAAGAGCTTGGAGAAGGTCCTGCACGTGCCTTATTGACTAGCAAAGACCCCCTGGTAAAAGCTGCTTTAGAAAGGGGGGCAGTACTTTGTTCCTATTTCCCACAGACTGAGCAGGGGTTCCTGGTGATGCAGGCAGGGTGAGCAACCCCATCAGGACCCTGCATGGCCACCTGTCCCCAAACAGGGCACCCTAGCCAACCAGACACCCTCAGGACAGGAGTGTCACACGTCCTGTGAGGCAGGGATTCAGACTCAGGCTGGCACCGGCCACCTGGGTTTGAATCCCAGCTCGACAGTTGTGGGACCTTGAGCAAGTCACTTATGCCTTCAAACCCAGGCTGGGGAGGGTACAGCAGCATTTCCCAGGACTGGTCCAAGGGTACTGGGAGACAAGTACAGAGTGCTGAGAAGAATGTCTTAAGTAAGACAAAAGCAAACCTTTATCCTTTTTCTGGGAAGTAAAACCAGTCCTAGAAGTCCAGCTTGTGGACTGACCTGACTGTGGGCAGGAGCCCAGCTCTGGTTTGGGGCTGGCCTCCCTGGGCTCCAGCTATAGCAGACACACAGTGTTCCGAGGGTCATTATTCGAGTGCCCATGGTCTGGTATCCGTTGTGGCAGCAGTAGCTCTTTAAGAAAACTAACCCCTCGCTCCCAGGAAATGAGAAAGGAATATTGTCCGAGTCCGTTTGGACTCTGTATCCCATACCTCCTGAGGGGACGGCAGAAAAGAAGCCCCTCGGGAGGTACAGGGGTGCCCCCGTCAGTGTCCAGGCCGCCTGGGTTCACCACACTTCGGGGTGTGAGCCAGGCTTCTGGATGGCGCCACACAGCTGCATTCGACTGCCACCCTTGCACAAGTGGCTTTGTTTTTGCTTTCCAGATCATATTTTCTCCTAACAAAGTGCAGTTTGCAGGACCGTCCAGGCACCCTTTTACGGTCTGTGCTCTTCCTCTCAGGCAGACCCTGCTCGAGCAGGTCAAGTACGTGAAAACCCATGCTTCCGTGTTTTGCCATGTATAATGTGCTCCCGTGTATGATGCGCACCCACAGTTTTGGCCCAAACCTTCAGAAAAAAAGGACTTTCATTTCATAGCTTTAGTTCAGTTATTTATTTGTATTTAGAAACAAAACTGATTATTGTGGTCCAGGGTATTATTTTGCATACGGATATCTATTGCTTTCCAGAGTTATACTTTTCACACATAAGCATAAAGAAAAGAATTAAAAACAGTGTTACAGATATGGAATTAGCACTACCCATGTATAACGCACATCCTTATTTTCCCCTCAAAGATAAATCAGCATTGGGGATTTATTCCCATCAAACACATTTCCTTAAATGCTGACTTCTGTTTCTGTGCATTTTAAATTGTTTATTTAAACTGCCCCCCCCCCCCAACATTTAGTGCAGGGTCACTGAGGGTGAACCCTTCAAGGGAACGGCCTCAGGAAGGAGGGGCCGGGAGGGCCCTCGGCCTCCTCGGGGCAGGGACAGCAGGTTGGGCGTGGTGGCAGCTGACCCGAGCCTTTCCCTCGGCAGGGTTTGACACCAGCATCCTGCCCATCTGCAAGGACTCCCTGGGCTGGATGTTCAACAAGTTGGACATGAACTACGACCTCCTGCTGGACCACTCGGAGATCAATGCCATCTACCTGGACAAGTATGAGCCCTGCATCAAGCCTCTCTTCAACTCCTGCGACTCCTTCAAGGACGGCAAGCTCTCCAACAACGAGTGGTGCTACTGCTTCCAGAAGCCTGCAGGTGAGGCTGGCAGGGCTGGTCGGGGCAGCCGTGCGGCCGGACACCCACGGGGGAGGCAGACAGGTCAGAAAGCCTCCGTTCCATTTACTGGCAAGCCCAAAAGCTCTTCTCTCTTATTTTCTTTCTGTTCTTAACATGGTATTGGTATTTTGGGAGACCCAAGAGCATGACCAGGGAGTCTGTTATTCCTGTCTTCCTTTTGGGAAGCTCTGTTGACTATATTGCGCCTCAGCATTTTCATCTGTGAAACAGGTAGAGAAACCTTCACCGCGTAACCCCCACTGCCACGTGAGTCCTCCCTTAGAGAAAGAGTTTGCACTAAAGTGTCGTAGACGAGGATACTCAGGTTGTAAATAAACTCCAGTGATCTGAATACAGAAAGAAGGCAGGATCTGAGGGACCCGCTGGGACACACTGTCGAAGGGCGGGGGACGCCTGCCCTTGCGCAGCCTCCCAGGGATCCAGCAGGAGCTCTGTAGCTCCCTGAAGGGTCTCGGGGCCTGGCTTCGTTTCTGTCTCAGCTTCCTGGGGGTGTGCCCACGTGTGGTGGCCTGCAACTCACAGGACCGGCAGAGATCGGCCTTCTTCCCCCAAAACACCTGGTGCAGCCCAGGTCAGGTCAGCATGGTGGTCGGAGCTGCCCTGGAAAGGAAGACGGGTGCTAACGCCAAAGCATGTACTTTGAGGGTGCATGTGCGCATGCTCAGACAGCACACGCCCTGCAGAAAGCCCAAGCAGGCATCCAGGAAGGGCACTCAGCAAGCGTGCAGGTGCACGTTACAGGATTATAAGGGGCATTCCTAAAAGCAGAATGAGTGGTCAAAAGCCATGTGCATTTTTTAGTTTCAGCAGTGTTTCTAATTTGCCCTCCAGGGATGTTCTAACGGTTTTCACTCCCATGAAAACTACACAAGCATACCTATTTTTCCATGGCCTTGCCAAACTCTGCGATCATTTTCACACTGGGGGACAAGAAATTGTCGTTCCTTCTAGGCTTTGTTTCAGTCCTCTTATTACGACGTGGGTTGAACATCTTTGTTAGAGGCACTCTTGAGTTTCCTTTTCCTTGAAATGTCTAGGGTTTTTTGTTTTTTTCTGTTAAGTTCTTGTGGGTTTTTTTGTTTTTAATAGGAATTTTCTCTGAGGATATTAAGACCATTCTTGTCACATGTATTGCAATTTTTTCCCCTCAACTTTGGCTGCATTTTTGTTAGGGAGAAATTTTTAGATAGATTTCTCCATCTTTTACTTTATGGCCTCTTAGAATCCATAAAGCTTACATTATTAAGCTTCCCACTTTAGGATGGTAAAGCAGTTTTCTTTATAACCTTTTGGGGTTCTTTTTGTGAGTGTTTATTGAAATCTTGTACCATTCTCAATTCTTCTGGTGTGCAGTCCAGCAGGGCCGCAGCCCATGCTCCCCAGTTGCTCTCCCGTCTTTCTGCCTCCTTGTGAAATGCTTCCCCTAGTGTACATAAAACTATACACTAAGTACAGTTCTCTGTCTGTCTGTACAGCTGTCTGTTCCCGGATGCTCACCCTGTCACTGAGCTACTTCTTCAGAAATCAGTTCTAAATCATTTAAATCGCAGCTGCTTCACAGTCCACTTCACTATCAAGTGGGCCAACCTCCCCTGCCTTCAATCTTAGAGCTTTCCTGGATATTCTTATATCATTAGCTTTTTGAGCTTCAGAATCAGTTTATTCCATTAAAAATTTCTTACTGTTTCTTTTTTGGAGGCAGGCAAACATTTAATCTAGAGAGAGGTGATAGCTGTGGGATAGTGAGCCATTTCATTCAGAAACAGGACCTATCAGCCAGCGGACCGCCCAGTTGGCTCCCACCAGCACAGCACTTCCCGTCGTGGTCACTGGTGCTGCCGCTGGAACTGAAATCAGTCACTTTCCATTGTATCCGCTCACTGGTGGTGGTTTCCATGTTAATTTTGTTCTCAGCCACCTTACTGAATCCTCATTTTGCGTGAGTGGTTATTCTGGCGGGTTTCCTTGGGTTTTCGGATGTGCTGTCATACCCTCTGAGAGTGGTGACGGTTTTCTGCCGTCCTCTTCAGCTTCTGTACCTCGTTTCCTTCCCTTTCCTACTCTCACATGCTGGTTCCTTCACACCGGTGTTAAGTAACAGCCATGTTTTTTACTTCAGTAGAAAGCTTGTAGTAGCTCAGCATTACGCTTCATGACAGATTTAGGCTTGAGTTCCTAAATCTCATGTGCCTTTAGCCAGGTTCAGGCTCAGCCTGAGTGACTCCAGGAGAGAGCGGGCCACCTGGCCACTCGGGAGCACCTGGGCGTGTCCCTGCCGGCAGCCGCTGGAGGAAGCCGCCCAGCCTGCAGCAGGCCATGGCCTCCAGGATATTTGTGGCCATTCTCCCATCTTCTTAAGTGAGTTTATTTTTTGTTAGGTTCCCACTGCCTCTGTCCCTGACCCAGAACCAGTTCTGGGATTTTCATTTAACTTCTACATTTTATTATTTTCTGTTTATCAAGTATATACTCGAGGCTAAATTATTTTCCAGAGTAGTTTCTTGGCTGTAGACCATAGGTTTTCATAGCTGGTATTTTCATTATAATAATTTGTGGATAATTCTTCTATTAAGGTGCTGAGGGCCTGCTTGGCCCAAGACCGTTGTTAGTACTTTCCAGGTGGTAGGGCTATTTGTTGACTGGTTTGCTTATTCTCTTTAGTTTTTATCACTAAATTTGAGTTTCAGACTTTTTTCCCACAAATTCTCATGGGGGAATCTGTTCTTTGAATTAGTCCTTGAATGTGTGAAAATGTTTGTTTTCTTCATACAAAAACAAAGATGCTAAGTATAAACTTCCTGGAGTAACAGTTTCTTTTCTTGACAGCTTTTCCAAACACTCTTCTCCCAGCACTGGGTGTAACTACAGAGTTGTATGAACCACACTAATTGCCTTCCCTTCTGTTGGTGATAGAACCATTTTGTCTGGAAGCCATAAGGATTGTTTACCTTTTAAGGGCACGGATTTCCTAGGACACGTCGTGGCTTTTCTCCGCCTGCGTCACTCTGACCTCGGACGTTCGGCTCTAGAATGAAAACTGCCTTGTTCTCCACGTGACCAATCTGTTCTCACGCGCCTCACCTCCATTTGTAGCTCCTGACGAAGGCTTCGTTTCTGTGGCATTTGCACCCTTTGTATCTGTTCATAAAGCTCAGACAGCCCCTTCTTCAGTAGAATCCTTGACTCCTCAGAGAGACCTCCAGGAGCTGTGTTCGCCTGCACACCTGTCCTGTTTTGCGCTCCCCCCGGAGCTCTGCGTGCTCGTCCCTCTGCATTTCCTGCAGCTGTGATCAGCAGGCGGGCCTCAGCCCACTGTGTGTTTGCTTGTCTTTCAATAAGCAGAGATTTAAGTTTGAGGACGCACCGTTACAATAGAAACTTATGTCACAGAAAACTCTCCGAGACCGTGTTTCTAGGAATGACTGATCTTCCTTCTCTTCAGGACCAGCCTTCTAAATGCCTGCAGTTACAAATTTGAGCATTTCCATTCACAAACTAGGAATGATATTCGTACCCACCTTCTATGGTTATTGTAAAGATTAATTAAGGTGTGAAGTTCTAAAACATTGTCTGGTACAGTCTAAGAATTCAATATATTGTCACCATTTCTTATAGTAAATACTAATTTTAATCATCACAGGTAGAATTGGTTTTCCCTTTTCTTTGTTGCTTTCAATTGGTATCTCAACCTGGTGGGAAACAGAATGTGTTCCCCAACCCGTTTCTCTCAGGGCACAGCAGCAAAGCCAGGTGGCTTGGGAAGCCCACCGGCACATGCAAATAGGTGCTCGGGCACATCCTCTGGCCCCCCACTTGCAGGTACACAGGCAGCATAAGCGCCCTGACACTCACCACATGTGTCCCCATCTGGAGGACACTGAGCCAAGAGCAGGGCCTCCCAGACCATGGGCTCTGCAGGGGTGAGTTGGGGGAAGTCCCAGGAACTTGTGAGGTCACCCTTCTTTCTGTGCGGAATGGAGGTTCTCTTGGAAGGTAAAGGAGAGGACACGCTCAGCCGTGCACTCCGCTGTGTCAGGCCTTCACTGCAGCATGTGTTTCGTGACCGAGGGCCTGGAGACGGGCCGGAGCAGGCAGTCACACTTGACATCTCTCTAGATGGTCCGTGCAGCTTCATGACTGTCCTCTGAGGTCTGTGTCATATTTTCCCCGGCAGTAAGCCACGAGCTGTACTCCTCTTCTCCAGCAAGGCCCGGCACTAATTGTCTGTCGCCTTCCCTCTGGTTAGCTGGTCCAGTCTATGGATTCAGAACACACACCCACTCGTAAGCTTTGGTCCTCAGCCCACGGAAATCTTAGCTGAGTATGTACTTCCTCATATAGTCTGTTAGCAAATTGCCTACCAGACAACTGGTATTTGTGGGAAGAAAAACCCCTATATAGCTCAAGTAGCCCCCAAATAGTATTTTAAGTACCTCGTGGTTTAAGTTTTGTTTTCTTAATTAGTGACAACATATGGAGCAATTCCATTCCCAGGTGTGTCGTTGTCTACATTTCAGGCCAATCATTAGAGATTATATCCTGCACCATCTGGAAAGTGACTTTCATAAATTATTTTTTAGGTCTCCCGTGCCAGAATGAAATGAACAGGATTCAGAAACTGAGCAAGGGGAAGAGCCTGTTGGGTAAGTACAATTTCTTACCACTTGTTTAAACAACTAATTACGCCATCGTGTCTTGGAACACTGAGCACAGCACTGGTTGTTCAGTCAGGGACCCGTGCCGCACGAAGAAATGTCCCAATGGGCCCCACACCGACAGGTCCCTTCAGGCAGCTGGCCCCCATCCGAGGACCAGGTAGTTGGTTGAGAACTAGCAAGAGGGGAGGCCCAGGGCTGGTGGGCAGGTCGGCCAGGGCTAGAATCTTCCTCCCTGACCTCCAGTGAACCTTTGCTTGTTCTTTTAAGTACAGCCATTGAGTGGGCTGTCAAGGTGTTTCCTCCAACTCTACAATGATAAGGTCTGTGAGTTACAGGATTGCCTGTATTCTCCTGACCAAGCTGTCCATTCAAGGAGGAAGATGAGCCACCCTCCCGGCTAAGTCCAGCAAGGACGTGAGTGTCCTTCCCCAGACTGTTTCCCATGTGTGATCCCCACGTGTGCGGATCACTGTATTTTGCTCACGCCCTTGTCCGAGATGGAAGCGGGTGGCTGCATGTTGGGCTTGGTGCACCAGTCTGGCCCGTGGCAGCCTCCCTTCCCGCTCCACACCACCCCTGAGTGGTTGGCAAACACCATTGTCTGCTGGGAAGAAAGGAGTCTGCACTGCTAGCTGTAACAATAGTTCAGAATTATTCTTATTAAACATTTAGGAACAGGGCATTCCCTAAGCAGCTTGCCATTTCACAAGTTTATTTACTTGATGGAAATGTTTTTTTTTTTTAAACAGATTGTCAGATATAGGCTGTCTGAATTTCTCCTCTTCTAATACGTCGAAGCACATGCTTTCCTCCCCTCCACTTTGAAGATCACTTATTTCCCTGGCGTGCTTGCCTCACACTCGGTGCATCTGACAACACTGTTCAGCTCAGAGCTCCAGAGTCATGAATCTGACCTGTCTGGGCCTAGGTTCTTCTCCCGTTAAAAAACCACATAAAGGCATCCTTCTGAGCGGAGGGCAGCGTGCCTAGACCCCTCTCCCACAGGTCCTTCCCCAGGACCTGTGTGGGGTTTGAGGGATGTGTCTGAGGCCATGGGTGGTTGCAGAACCAGTACAATGCTGAGTTTAAGAATGCGTTTCCTTTGGCTATGGACGTCTTCTTACGGCCTCACTAATTCCTAATGAATGAGACATAAGATGTGGTCCGAGATGAAATGGTCCATCTTCTGCTTTCCCAGCGACCATGAAGCCCACCTCGTTTTAAAGCTTACTTTATATCACCTCTCCCCACATATGGGAATCAAACTGCCTGACTCATAAAGATACCATTTATCTGCTTACAAATTACTTTTCACATGATGAAATATTCTAATACAATAAACTGTATTTAGGGGCATTTCAATGTAAAAAATTAATAGATACAGCCACCACCAACAGATCCCACTCCCTCACACCCAGTGCCCACTTGGGAGCGTGGCTCCCTGCTGCAGTGCAGTCTAGAGCAGCGCCTGCTCTCTCCAGCCTGGGACTCGGCCCGGTGGGCCCATCTGCTTTCCGCCTGCAGCTGGAGGAGACGCCACGATTCCCCAGCTTCCTACTTGTTCCCAAGTCTCTCTGCTCTTTGGTTATTGAAAGCATCTACTCTTTCTTCCTCCTGCTCCCTGAAGAGTTGGGGTGCTGAGCCCCTAAGTTAGCGTGTGGGCATGGCAACAGCAGGCTTGCCTGTCACTTAGGAATGCCTTCCTGGGGACACCTTCCCTTCCATGACGTCTGAGAGCCCAGCCGCCCTGAACAGCCCGATGAGCTGAGTGTGCAGTGCTGGTCCTAGACTCAGCTGGAAGCTGGGGTCAAGTCCAGGTTCAAATAATAGAAACGTCTCCCTCCCAAGGCACAGTTCTTATTGGGGTCTATACTATGAAGTAAGAAGTAAATTTAAAAAGCTACTTACTCTGAAAAAAAAAATCAGAGCTAAAATCAGGAAGTAGGAAACCACAGCAGTAAGCAGAACCCCGTCTGCACACGGTCCAGGCAGACAGTGTTACTTACTCAGGCGATTCTCCCATCGACCACACACAGTCATGAGGCAGACACCCGATGAACAACTGCACACTTGCACACGTGTCGAGCATCTGCAGTTACATGAGAGTTGGATTCGCGACGCTGAGTGAAGAGAGAATACCTGCAAAGCGCTGAGAGGAAAGCCCTCTCAGCCCGGAGTCAGCGCCTCCCGATGAGCGTGTTCCGTGTGATGGTGGAGGACGTCGCGGATGCGGGTGCGGCACGTGCGTGGACCCCGCCGCAGTGAGGCCTCCCCACGGCCCTGCACGCTACAGAAGATGAGCACACCTAGGAGTTAACTGTGAAAAAGGACATGGAGCTAAATCTAAATAAATATGACCTGTACAAATGTGTTAAATTTCTGATTTATCCAGAAAGAAAACACATAGGTTGACTTTAGATCTTACACATAAAAGTATGCTTCTCTGTGGAAAATTAAGGGTAACAACAATATAAGGACTAGAATATGTAGTTTTTAAACCTACAGGAGAAAAATATGGAATAAAGAAGATGTAATTATTTTAACAAAAGGCAGGAAAGAGGGAAAATTAAAAATAGAAAACACAGAGTGGTAGAAATGAGAGCAGGCCTGTCTAGAATCCCAATGACTAAGAGTGGGTCTGCCTCACTCAGAGACTATCGGTGTTTTTAAAAAGAGAGTTACATACAAAACACGAGCTTAGAAGATACTAAAGACTCATTTTTATAACAATGCTAATATCTGACAGCAGCAAGTACTTCGTTTTGAATTCTAAACAGAGACAATATCTTGCTGAAATGTTCCTTTTACCACATGATGCCATCAACTGGTATATTCACAACTTTAAAACAAATTGTTATATTTATAATCATAGAGACTTAAATATAACTCTTTCCTTGAAACTTACAATTCAAGTGGGCAAAAATACATAGAGAAAGAGGAATTGAGTGGCATTATTAGTTACCATTCATACCTATGAATTCCTATACGTCAGCACAGGATATACGAGTACAGATTCTGCCAAAAAGAAAACTCAACGCACCTCAAAAGGAAAAAAAAATCACAGATCAAATTCACTTGCCACAACATAATAAAAGTAAAAGTCAAAAATCAGATTACCAAAACCCCACACATCTAGGTTTTTTATAAACAGTTCGTCAAAGATGAAATGCAGGCAGTATAGCCCACAAAACACTTCAAACTGATGGAAAAGCAAGGCACCGTGTACCGAAATCAGAGGGAAGCTACTGAAGTGAAACTTAAGAGGAACATTCACACCTGCAAATGCATTTATTAAAGAAAAACTAACAATTTTCAAATCAGGAAGGAAGACCACCACCTGAAGTGATTAAGACCGAAGCAGTCAACAGTGAATGAGCCACCCTTTGCCAGTGTGGCAGGTTCCACAGCTGTCTGGACTCTGGACGTGGGAGGACCCTATAAACTGGCTGTTCTCACCTCCAGCGTGTCGGAACTACTGGGGGGTTTGCTGCAGCACAGAGTGTTGGGCCCTATTTGCAAAGTTGGTGATTCAGCAGCTCTGGGATTAGACCCAAGAACTTGCTTTTCTATGATGCCCCTAGGTGTTGTTGCAGCTGCTCGCCCTGCGGGGGCGCTCTGACAGCCACCGCTCTGAACCAGCTCATCACAGTTACGAAAAACTGGTCGGAATGGGCACTATGAATAACCACGTTTAAGTCACAAAGAACCAAAAGACATAGTTAGATTAAAAACTATGAAATTAATTTAAATCAAAACACTACTCTCATTCCCCCAAATATGCACCAGGCCCAAAATAGTTTTATGGATGAATACTTCATGGAAGAGCATTCTCGTTTTATACAAAATGTCTAGACTACAGAAAAAAAAAATACCCAAATCATTTTATAATATGAATCAGTAATCAAAACTCTCCCAAAGAAGAAAAGCCCAGGACCAAATAGCAGATGGCTTACTGACGAATTTTACCAAACATTTAAAGAAGAATTAACATCAATCCTTCTCAAAGTCTTTCAAAAACTGAAAGAGGAGGGAACACTCTCAAATTCATTTCACAAGACTGACATCACCCTGCTAGCAAAGCCAGAAAAGACACTGTAAGGACAATATTCTTGATGAATACAGATGCAAAATTTCCAAAGACATATTAGCAAACCAGAGTCAGCCACATTTAAAAGGATGATTCCCCATGACCTACAGATGGTTCAATATATGCAGATCATCCAAACTGATGCATCACATTAACAAGATGAAGAATAAAGTCATGTGATCATCTCAATAGATGCAGAAATTCAACAATCATTCATGACAAAAGCTCAGAACAAATGCGTTATAGGAGGAACTTATTGCAACACAACAAAGGCCACCTGTGCCGAGACCGCAGCCAACATCACACACAGCCACTCTCACCACCCCCCTCAGAACTGGTGCCGGAGTCCCACCCAGAACAATCAGGCTACTAAAGAAATATTTATGTAAATAAAATAAATCAGAATTGGAAAGAAATTATTTCTATTTCAGATGACATGATTTTCTATTTTTTAAAAAAAAAGACTCCACCAACCCCATTAGCTATAATCAACCAAGTCAGTAAATTTTCAGGATACAAAATCAATATGCAAAAGTCAGTAGCATTTCTGTACACTAACAACAAATTATCAAAAAGGGAATAAATGGTCCCATTTACAATAGCATCAAAAATAATAAATTTAACCAAGGAGGTGAAAGAGCTCTACATTGAAAACCATGAGACATGAATGAAAGAAACCAAAGACACAAATAAATCAGAAGTTCATGGATTAGAAGAATAAAACTACCTAAAGTATTATCTTACATCTACCTATAGACCCCTAACAAGATTCCAATGGCATTTTTATTGAGCATGAAAAAAATCCTAAAGTTTGTTTGGAACCACAAAAGACCCCAAATAGCCAAAGCAACCCTTAGAAGGAAGATCAAAGCAGCATCACACTTCTGAGGAGAAGAGACAGTCTGTCCAATAAAGCGTGCTGGAAGAATCAGATGTGTACGTGTAAAAGAATAAAACTAGACCCCTATCTTATGCTGCCTACAAGAATTAACTCAAAATGGACTAAAGACTTAAATGTAATACCTGAAACCATGAAACGCCTGAAAAGAAAACACCCAGAAAAAAGGCTCCTTGACCTGGGTCTTGGCAATGACCTTTTGGATCTGACACCTAAAGCACAAGCAACACAGTAAAGAAACAAACATACGGGACCACGTCAAACCGAAAGCCTTTGTGCAGCCACAGAAACCGTCGACAACGGGCACCAAGCCTACGGAACATGGGAACAGGTTTGCCAGCCATCTATCTGATAAGGGGCGAATGTCCAAAATATATAAGGAACTCATACAACTCAATAGCAAAACCCATCATCCAGTTAAAAATGGGCAAAGGACCTGAATCGGTACATTTGCATGGAAAATATACAAATGGCCAATAGGCACATTAGTGCTCAGTGTCACTAATCACTAGGGAGACGCAAGTCAAAACTCCACTGGGGTCGCCTCATGCCTGTCAGAGTGGCTGCACTGGAAAGATGACAGGTGCTGGGGGCACAGACAGGGGGATCCTTGCACCTGCTGGGGGGGGGGTTGCAAAGTGGCGCAGCCACTGTGGAAAACAGTATGGCAGCTCCTCTGAAAATCAGTCTACTCCATGATCCAGCGGTCCCACTTTTGGGGATTATCCAAAGAAAACGAGAACAACTCGAAAGGACATATGCATCCTGTGTTCAAAGTACTCACAGTCGCCAAGACACGGGAGCAGCCCCAGTGTCCACTGATGGATGAGTGGATAAAGACGTGGTGTGTGTGTGTGTGTGTGTGTCTCCCTCCATCCCGTGGAATATTATTCAGCCATAAATACCGAGAAGTCCTGCCATTTGTGACGACACGGATGGACCTTGAGGGCATTGTGCTCAGTGAAGTAAGCCAGAGAAAGACAAACACTGTCTGATCTTCCTTGTATGTGGAACCTTAAAAAAAAAACAAACCTAAGTTCACAGAGAAAGAGAGTAGACCGTGGTCCCCGCAGGTAGGCTGGCACAGGTCGGGGTCAAAGCATGCTAGTGCCAGGTGAGGAGGGCGCAGCAGGGGTGCAGCACGCAGCATGACCACTCGTGAGCACTGCGGTGGGGAGTCGCCTCAGCTGTTGGGAGAGGAAATTCCAAGCGTGCTCACCACAAAGCAAACACTCTCTCCTTTTTGGATCTGCCCGAGATGACAGATGTTAACTGAACTGACCGTAGTGGTCACGTCACAATATGAGTAATCCAAACCATTGTGCTGTGCGCCTTCGGTTAGATGCAGTGCTGTGTTAATTACACCTCAATAAAACTGGAAAACCACAAAAAATAAAGGTTATTAATAAGAGTAGTGTGTATTTGTGATTAGAGACAGACTAAGAGGAGCCCTGTTGATCCCTGAGTTGCCCTGGGGGCCCCGCAGCCTTGACCCAGCAGCCCCCTCCTGCCCCCTCGCCCCCGTAGGGACATCTGACCTGTGAGCCTCTCTGCGTCCTGCCGGGCACTGACCGGGGCTCTCTCCCTCTCCGATCCCCCAGGAACGTTCACGCCGCGCTGTAACGAGGAGGGCTATTACAAAGCCACGCAGTGCCATGGTAGCACAGGCCAGTGCTGGTGCGTGGACAAGTATGGGAACGAGCTGGCAGGCTCCCGGAAACAGGGCGCCGTGAGCTGCGGTGAGTGAGGCCTCCCGCGTCCGCCCCGGTGCCCTCGGTACCCACGGATTCACGCTGTGCTAGGGTCTGAGCGGAAGGATTTCGGGAGGTGGCTGTGGCCACAGGGAGTGAGTTTACAGTGGAGAGCGAGTGACCTGAAATTGCATGAGATCCACAGGGCCAGCTTTCAAGGGGCCGGCCCTCGCTGTGGCTGCTGGTTGGACAACAGCGTGAGGCAGAAACTGCTGCAGGCCAAGCGCGGGTGGCTGGGGTCACCTCCACTTTGCGGCTGGGGTTGTAAATGTCTGGAGCAGGTGGAAACATCTCGAGCATCCCGGGGCTCCCATCAGGACACAGCTTGGGTCTGGGCCCTGCAGAGTAACCCCACCAGCCTGGGACGCGCGGCCCTGCCCTGCAGCGCAGCCCCTTGCCAGGGTCACACGTGTGAGCAGAGACTAACCTCCAATACCTTCTCCATGTTTCAGAAGAGGAGCAGGAGACCTCGGGCGACTTTGGCAGCGGCGGCTCCGTGGTCCTGCTGGACGACCTGGAGGACGTGCGGGAGCTGGGACCGGAGGACAGGCTGCGGAAGCTGCGGGTGCGCACCCGGGCCCTGACAGAGGATGATGAGGATGAGGACGACGACAAGGAGGACGAGGTCGGCTACATATGGTAGTCCCCACGGGAAGAGGACACAGGTTGGCACAGAGTCGCGAGTCACTTCCCGTTCCTGCATCTGTGTCTCAGACTCCACGGTGCCGTTGTTGCTCTCGTACCCGACCGAGGTCTGGAAGACAGCTCCTCGCTCCCACAGACTCCCAGAGGCGGTCAGTCGCGTGGGAAGAGGGGTGCTTGTTGTTTTTGGACGGGGGACGACGGCTGGCAGCACTGGAGCCCCTTCCCGCCCAGGAGACTTTTGCAAGGAGCATGTGGTTTGTGTGGGATCCTGACCGCGCAGGGAGCCCCGCCCCCTAACGTCCAGGCCCTCGTCTGACCCCCACACCGGTGGTTGCCGCAGCATGGTTCCCGGCCTTACGGTGGCTAAGTGCTTCTCTTGTGTCTTGTAGATGTCGTGGAAAACAGCCACGCTGTACTTTACGCCCCGCTCCCCCCGCCCCTGGTGTGTATTACGAATACTTAGTCATTCACATCACTGTATCTGGCTCCCTACAGACAAGAGCCTTAACTCAGTCAAGAATCCTTTTGGGGAACTGATTTTCTTTATTGAAAAACTGGTGTGGGGATGCTTGTCTCTGTACCTGCGTGCCTAGGTCCGCACGCAGGGAAGAGACTGTGTGTGTAAGTCAGGTGCACGCTCCGCTCGGAGAAGCTGTTTGGCTCCCGTTAAAACCATGTGGAAAACCGTTATAAACGTGTGAGCCTGCCCAGACCTGGACCACAATTTCTGGAATAAAATGTGTATTGAAGTCCTTTCTTGCACTAACAGTCGGCACTTGCAGGTGGCAGGTGGCAGGTGGCGGAGGTTTCTTCTCACTGGGACCCCTCTGACCCAGAGGAACCTCTGCCCGCCCACGTCGCACTTCCCGCACAAGCCATGGACGTCCAGGCGGGCAGCGTCACAAGCTGCCTCTTTCATTTCAGCGCCAAGCCCCCTCAGGCCGCAGCGGCCCTGTCTGCCGCAGGTGCCTGCCGCCCCGCCTACTCAAGGGCTTTTTCCAGGGGATGCGCGCACCCCTTTTGCTGAGAAGACAGTACCACGGTACTGCATAGGAAAGGGAAATCCAGGATTCCTCACTCAAGGTTTCACTTCTGCCCCCGTTCTATCCACAGTCGTACTGAGCAGCACAGACTCCGAGGGAGGCCTAGAAGAGCTTCGTGAGAGCACATGGAAGCAGGGCTGGCCCTGTTGGAGCCAGTCCTGTCTCCACACCAGGCCCTGCCCAAGCGTCAGGACAGGAATGAAGGAAGTCTCTCAGCACTCGGTTTATTTCCCCTAAGTGAGATCACTGTTAGAGCCCATCTCCAAATTCGGTCGGGTCGCCATGTCTCTAGTCTTCAGGATGTCTCTCCCTATTGGGCTGGCCCAGATTCAAGGACATGTACCAAAGAATAGTCTTCAAAGTGGCCCCGTTTAGCTCAGTGCTGGCCCCTCAGCTCCTGCCGCTGGCTTGCGCCTGCCTGGATGCCCACCCAGCCACCCAGCCAGGCTCTCAGCCCGTGTTGGTTTCTGTCCTTCCCCATGAGCTCCAGCACGTCCATGAGCCCACGTCGACTTGGGCAAAAGAATGGACTCAGCCAAACCACGTCACAGTGGCAGCTGACTGGCCCTCCACCCCAGAGGGACCATTTCTCTGTACTTTTCCCACCCGCCTCAAACTAACACTTCCAACCTGTGCACTGGCCTGACAGAGCGGCTTTGTCCCTGGAGTTAGTCTCGGGCCGGCACAAACACGATGAAGCCGGGAACTGCACAGCCCAACAGGACACCAGTGCAGCCTGGACGCAGGGAGACAGGGCCAGCTCTGCGCTGGGAAGTCAGCTCTCACCTCGGCTGTGATGTTCTTTCCCGAACTCGCACAAAACTTTGCGATCGTAATTTAGAAAACAGGTGCTTAATTGCAGCTACATTACAATGGAGTATATAAAAGAATCAAGACTTAAAAAATCTCAGTTTAGACCCTCGAAGAAAACCATTGTTACTCTCTCCTCCGAGCTTGGAAAAATGCACAAGAGAACAAATTAAAATCGACAAATTGATTTCGCTTAGAGAAACTAATTATCTTATGACAAGTGTCAAATTAAGATGACACTTAAAGATCCTTAGCATTAACTTAATGATGGAGAAGAGTGCTCAGCAGTCAATTCTCAGGAAGGTAATGAGACGCTCACTTTCAGAGATGTTCCAGGAAGATATTTTGATTCATTAAACTATTAAATAAAAAGCCTCCTACCCCCAGAATCCCACACCAACGGAGCCATGCCAGTGCCACTTTTCACGCCTCCCTTGGGCATGGCAGCATTAGATTTTTTAAAGATCTTTAATGCTTTTCAGTTGTGAAAAGTACTCAAGATCGGAATTTTTTTTAGCTACTTTACATCTAGAAGTAGAATTTTTGTTTTCTTTCTTCTGACAGGAGTGTTTTAGCTGGTGATAAGGCATACATAAAACTGACACTAACAACTTCCCCTGTGATAGCCCAGTCCCTTGTTTGAGACAGGGACCGAGTCCTTACCCACAAACTCATTTTTAGAAACTCCTTAGGGAACGGTTTTATTCTTAGGCCATAAATGCTTCTCTTATTTAATACTGTTTCCTTAGCACCCAACTTGAACCCGAGCTTTCCCCTCTACCATGGCTAGCTGTCCGCCACGTTGGCGTCTCCTGGTTTCCACAGATCTTCCAGCATGGAAACACCTTACCACTGAACTTGAGGTTTTGTGTCTGTCTCCCCAGGCCCAGCAACGAAGGACGACGTGTCTGCCCAGGTCTGCCCCTCCGCTCTCCCAGGACGCCACCCTGACCACACTGTGCAGTGACATCCGAGAGCCCTTTCTGCAGCGGGTGGTCTGGTCTTTTTATACCGTTTTCTCAAAGCCACTGATGTGTGTCCCTGTTCAATGTGTAGCATTGTAACGAGAGCCACCAAACCCTGAATGTCAGTTTGTTGTCCCTGTTGTAGATGAAATAGTGATGTAGAAAAACCTAGTACACTCTGAATGCTTTTGCACATAGACTTATCTGGAATGTGAACACGACTCTTCGGTTAACGGTAGTTGCGTAACTGTAGTCCTGAGTAGGTGCATCTCTGTCTGTCTCAATAAATTTTAATTTGTCTGCAACATCTGAGTGTTTGCCTTTTGGTAGCTTGGGTATGCGCCTCCCGGGCTCGCCCACACCTGGCCCCCAGAGAACAGTGCAGGCCCCTCTGCCGCAGCTTCTGAACCTGGTAGGGAGGCCGACCCTGCTAGTGGTCCCGCCAGCCCCGGCCCCTCAGTGCAGCCGGGCGCACACATGCCCCGGCCCCTCCCCAGTCCAGAACCACACCACCTGACCCTCTCCCTGCTGCCTTCACCTCTCCGAGGCTGCACCTTTGCTATCAGTCCTTATCTGTCAGAGTTCCCTGTTGGTGTCCTGCTTGCAACCTCAGGATTTTTCAATTCTGCCTCTTCCTTCCCTCGCCAGCCAGCCACTCGCCACTTCTCCTAAAAACACACCTCTCTCCCTCACAGGGGCGCTGAGTTCTCCCACATTCATGGATTAACATACAGGACCTTGCCCAAGCACCGACTGGGCAGGGATTAGTTCCTCTCCACCTCTGGGCACACAGAGGCCAGCGTGTCTATGACTAAATCACACCCAGAGTGAATAATTTCACCAAGGGCTGAGGCACAAACTGTCTTATGCACAGTTCAGTTCCTTCACCCCGAGGACCGAATTGTGCAGACGATCCAGACTGACAGTCGAGGAAGGGGCTTCAGATGCCCGCACACCCCTGCAGCTGTGGGAGTGGTAGCCACCGCCATTAAAGAGAAGCCGGCTCTGTGGACACGCTCCACGTCCCTCCCAGAGCAGCACCGCTGCGCGGCTCACCCTCACATCGGTCCTCCCGCTGGGCCACCCTGGAGGCCGCCGGGGCCAGTTAAAGGAGTTCTCCAGGTCCAGACATATACTGCGTGAGCCAATAGCCGCAGCGCCTCCTCACAACGCCCAGTCAGCTGGAACACTTTCTTTGCCAGACTTGTTCAAGGAAAGGGGCAGACTTCAAAGTGTGTAAGGTGTTATAGATTTTATTAGTGCGTGTGCAGACGTACAGATACCGTGTGTTGGGTGGGGTGAGAGCTGCTCTGGGCAGGCCCCCACGCAGTTCTGGGAGTGGAAATGCAGTAAACCCGGCGCCTGCTCCGCTGGCCCCTTGAAAAAACAGAGGGGGCAGCAACTGCGACAATGGAGGCTGATGGGGTGACCCTCAATGCCAGGGGCTGCTGCGGCCTCCTCACGGCTGGTCTGTCCCGGTTCCTCCCGCCCGTCATTCCGGGTTTTCCGCCACCTCTCCGGCCCCCCTCTCAGGTCTCCTGTGTACTTCTGCTCAGCCGCGTCTGTGGACGATGCAGGCCTATGCCCCGGGCTGCTCCTGCTCGCACGCTCTCCCCACACGGTCTCCCTGTGCCCCAGGCCGCTCCTGTTCGCACACTCTCCCCACATGGTCTCCCTGTGCCCCCGGGCCCCGCGCCCCCACTCCAGACCCCCAGCCCACATTTCGGGTTTGGTTTTGACACCCGTGCCATTCTGACACCGTCACCTGCCGTTTGCCTGATTCTACTCAGATTTCCCACTGACACCGCAACATCAAACCTAAAAACATCAAAACGACAGGGTGGATCATGGAGCAAACAGCCGATGGCAGCAGAGCCTGCGAGGCTTTTCTCCACCGAGTGCTGATGACTGTGAGCCGCAGCGAGGTCACCGCCTGGCTGGCTTCCCTCCACCAGCACAGTACCACACCGTAAACGAACTTAAAACATAAACAAGAAGCTAGAGGAGACGGTGGTAACAAGATAAAGGATTGGCTATAATTCTTTTTTGAACTCCTACGAATCCATAAGAAAAATCCAGTCCAATAGACCAATGGGGAAAAGGTAAAAACAAGTGACTTGTGGAAGACAGACAAACGGCGGGGACACCATGCCTGCCCTCGCTCACGACCCAGGAAACGGAGACTGGAGCAGCGGTCTGTCGGCTCCCACCCAGAAGGGACAGGGCATGCAGAGCGGCCCACACGCTGCCCAGCTGCAAGGGCCACGTGGAGGGCAGCCGCAGTGCCGTCCAATCAAAGCACGCGCCCAGGGTCCCGCAATCCCGAGTCTCAGGGCCTGTTCCTGAGGGGGAACAATCGCACTAACGTGCAGAGATGCAGAAGTATGTTCATGGCACCACCATCTGTTAGAACCAGAAATCTGGGACAAAACTGAGACTCCGTCCACAGGCACATTGGGTCCCTCTAGTCCCTGGAATGCTGCGTGCTACCCTCACGAACAGCAAGGTGACTTCCTATGCACTGACTTAGCAGAGGTTCTAAAGTGTCAGTGGTAAGAGGAAGAAATCAAGTGACAGAGTATTAAATATTAAGTTGTCTGTCTAAAGGCAACACGACCCATCTTCCCCTGGGCAAGGCGGGAATGCTCAGAACGTGCCAGGAAGGACGTCCACACACCAGGCCAGAGGCAGCGCTGGCCGCTGAGGGCAGGGTCGGGGCTGGTGGCCAGTGGGGCATCAGTCTCATCTCTGAGATTCACTTTTTTGTAATCACAAAGGCAATACACCACAATGTCTTGTGCAAGTTAAAAATATTTAAAACACCATTTATCAGCTCCTTCAAAATTTCTCCCCTCCACTCCTTGACTTCAGGAACGATATGCTGTTCTCAGCTCCCAGCCACCCAGTCACTAAATTCCATCAGCTCTCATTTCTGAATGCCTCTCTGCCTCTCCACCTCAGGCCACTGTCGCAGTCCTGGCCAGCGTCATCTCCCCAGCTGTCCTGGGAGTTTCACCCAGTGACCCCGCTCCAGTCCTGCCTGCTGCTGCGCTCTCCTTGAATAGAGGAGACTCTATTCAAGGCAAATCTGACCCTGTCACAGCCACACTTAATTTTCAAGGTTTCCCATCACTTCCAGGGCCAAATAGAAACTATTTGCCTGGGCAAACAAACTTTTGCACCTCTTTGTCCCCTTGCATTCCTCACTTCTCAAGTTCTAATTGTTTTCCCCACGCCCCTCAGCCTGGGTCCCTGAGAGCTACTTTACCTGGAACACCTCCAGGACTCGGCTGGGTTCTCACCCCTCCGAGGATGGATGCTTCTCAAGAGCTCCCAGAAGAACACGGCTTTCCTTGCCTTTCCCTCCAGCCCCCAGTGCTGCTAACTGCCCTGTCCAGTCCTCCCGTCGAATGTGAACCTTCAACAGCAGGGGATGGAACAAACTGGAAGCTCTGAGCCCCTATTTCCCATGGAAACATTAAAAAACAACTAAAACCTAAAATAATCTTATAGGAGCTCTGTAGAAGTTGAAACTCTACAGTGACCAGATAAACACCTAACTGACAAAAAGCCACATTCAGAATGGTAGGGAAGTTCATGGTGCGCTTACCTGCCCTGGACCCCTCTCCCCGGTGCAACATGGTCTTGATCTGGGGGAGGCCGCATCCCAGACCCAATTCTACCCCATAAACCTCAACGAACAGAGAAGACCTCTTTGGCAACATTCTAACCTACCGGAGTCTGCCTGGAGGGCCGGCCTCTGCGTCACCCACCGCGGGGCTCAGGCGGGGACAGCGGCAGACTCCGCTCACAAAGCTGCAGGGAGACACAGACCTGCGACTCCTGGGACGGGGGCAGCAAGTGAAGGTGTGTCACAGACCACCCAGTGGTCTGAAGAAAAGCTGGAGCAAGGCCTTTTGGGAAATGAGGATGTCCAAAGGTGAGCAGAAGCCACACAGGGGCCAGGCAAGGTGCACCCTGAGGCCAGGGGCCTGAGGAAACCACACGTTTTCTCCGCGGGTTGATCCAAAGCCCAAGACATGCCCAGTCCTCCATCACTGGAGGGCTGCCCCAGCACAAAACTAGTCTGTGAAGACGGGCAGGGGCTCGTTTTCCCCACAAATGCCCAATTTTCAGCAACCACCACCGCTGGGTCTGTAAACCATCAGGAAAACACAACTCACTCGAAAGAAGAATATAGGGGGGCAGAAATCATTTCTGAACAAGTGGTGCAGGCAATGCCGACCAGACAAAAACTTCAAAACAACTGTCAAAATATGTTCAAAGAGCTAAAGGAAGACATAAGCAAAAAAACTAATAAAAATCAGGGAAATGATATATAAACAAAACAAGAACTTGAACAAAGAGATATAAATTATAAAAGAAGAACCCAATAAAATTCTGGAGCTGAAATATACAATAACTAAATATAAAACTTCACTGGAGGAGTTTAACAGATTTCAGCAGGCAGAAAAAAATCAGTGAGATTAAAAATAAGACATGTTAGCACTGGCTGGTGTGGCTCAGTGGATTGAGCCCCGGCCTGCAAACCAAAGGGTCACTGGTTCAGTTCCCAGTCAGGGCACATGCCTGGGTTATAGGCCAGGTTCCCTGTTGTAGGGGGAGGAGGCATGCAAGAGGCAAGCACACATTGATGTTTCTCTCCCTCTCTTTCTCCTTCCCTTCCTCTCTCTCTAAAAATAAATAAAATCTTTAAGAAAAATAAGACATTTTAAATTACCAAATCTGAGGAGCAGAAAGAAAAACAAATGAAGAAAAGTGAACAGGGCCTAAGAACTTGGGGAATGCTGTGCAGTGGACTAAAATAAACATTATGAGAAACCCAGAAGGAAAAGAAAGGGGCAGAGAAATTATTTGAAGAAATAATGGCTGAAAATGTCCCAAATTTGAAGCAAGACATGAGTTTACATAGCTAAGAAGTCCTGTGGATTTGAAGCCGGACACATGTGAAGAGGCACACACCAAGATACACCACAGACTATGAAAGTCAAAGCTAAGGAAAAGCCTCGAAAGCAACCAGAGAAAAGTGCCTGGTCACATATAAAGGAGCCTCAGTGAGACCATCGGCAGGTTTTCCAGCAGAGACCTTGGAGGCTAGAAGGCACGGATAAAATTACTCAAAGTGCTAAAATGGAAAATAGTTGTCAACCAAGAATTCTATAACCAATACAAATGGCCTTCAAAAACAAGGGAGAAATTAAGGTCCTTGGATTAATAAAAGCTGAGGGAGTTCATTACCACTAATCCCATCCTACCAGGAATGTTAAATGGGGTCCTTCAGGATGAAATCAAAGGATGCAAGACAGTAACTCAAAACCATATTAAGATATGAAATTCTCTGGTAAAAGTATATATATGAGCAAGACTAAAAAACAGTATTGTAATTTTTGCTTGTAACACTTTTTATGTTCTAAAAGATTTAAAAGAAAATGTATATAGTCATTATAAATCTATGGCTATATACATAAAGATAGGATATTTTTATACATAAAGGTGTAAAGCTATATAAAGACAGATATATATATAAAAGATATATATATATATAAAGATATGATTTGTGACATCAGTAACATAAATGGGAGGGATGGAGCTATAAATGTGTAGAAATTTTGTATGCATTTTAAATTGATGCCAATTTAAAATAGATTGTTGTAACTTCAGGATGTTACATGGAATCCTCATGGTAAGCACAAATTTTATATACATATATAAATTTATATATATATATATATATATATATAAAAATTGACGACTACTATCCTGACATCAGACAAAATTGACTTTAAGTCAATAACTCTTACAAGAGACAAAGGACAGCATTATATATATATATTTTATATAAAAATTTCACAAAGGGAAATGATAAGAGAATCAAGATGTGTCACTACAAAAACAACAACTAAATCCGAAGGAAAGAGTAAAGGAGGAAATGAAGGACAAGAAGTTTTGATGTGCTGAAAACAAATAACAAATGCCAAAAGTAAGTCTCTATCAGTAATTACTTTAAGTATAAATGGATTAAACTCCTCAGTCTCCTCAGTCAAAAGGAACAGATTAGCAGAGCACATTAAAAAAGAAGTCAAAATGTGACCCAACTATATTGTATCTATAAGAGACTCACTTTAGCTATTGAGAAAAACCGGTGGAAGTTGAAGGCTGGAAAGACATTCCGTGAGAGTAGTCACCGAAGAGGGCGGGGACCACTGTGCTGAGACCAGACAAAACTGACTGCGAGTCAGCAGCTCTTACAAGAGACAAAGCATGGCATTGTATAGTGATGAAGGGTCAACTCACCAAAAAGACACAATTATAGATACACATGCACCGAAAAGCTCCAAAATATATGAACAAAATACTGACAGATTTGAAAGGAGAAACAGACAGCTCTACAATAGCAATTGGAGACTTCAACAACTCACGTTCAGTGAAGCCGAGGACCAGAAAGGGAACCCGAACCACTGTGAACCCACTGACTCTGACAGACATACGCGGACAGTCCGCCCAGCAACAGCAAAACACACTTCTCTTAAGTGCACACAAAGTTCTCCAGAATAGACCACATGTTAGGCCACGAAACTAGTCTTATTGTTTTAATACTTTGAATTGTGTAAATTTAAAATGATTGAAATCATACAAAGGATCTTTTCTGATCATGATGGAATGAAACTAGAAATCAGTAACAAAAGTAAAACCAGAAAATTTATAAATGTGTGGAAATTAATAAACTTTTAAACAACCAATGGGTCCAAGAAGAAATCACAAGGTAAATTAGAAAATATTTTGAGAAAAATGAAAACAAAAACACAACATATCAAAACTTATAGGGTGCAATGATAGCAGACTGAGAGGAAAATTTACAGCTATAAACGCTTACATTAAAAATAGACCCCAACCCAACAACCTAACTTTCTACCGTAAGTAACTAGAAAAAGAACAAAATAAGCCCAGAGCGAGCGGAGGAAAGGAGAGAATAAAGATTGAAACGGAGATAAATGAAACAACAGAAAAAAATCAACAAAACCAGCTGGTTCTGTGAAAGGTTAACAAAACTAACTAACAAAATTTAGCAAAATTGATGAAAAGTAAAGAAAGAGGACTCAGTTTACTAAAATTAGGAATGGAGGTGGGGCACAGTACTGATTTTACAGAAATAAAAAGGATTATATGCCCAACTGTACGACAACGCCTTGGATAACTCAGATGAGATGCACGAATTCCCAGACAGATACAGCCTGCTGAGACTGACTCAGGAGGCAGAGAGTCTGAATAGACCTCCGACTAGTAAGAAGAACGAATCAGCCAGAAATCGACACTCTCCCGAAGATGAAAAGCCCTCGACCACAGGAGCCCCACAGGTGAACTCTGCCAACCATCTCAAGAATCCCAGATTTTTCCAAACTCTTTCCCCCAGAACTGAAGAGGCAGGAATGCTTCCTCACTCCATGAAACCTGATACCGAGCTAGACAGAGATATTGCAAGAAAACTATAGACCAATATCCATTACGACTCTTCGTGTAAGAATCCTCAACAGAATATTAGCAAAACAAATTCAGAAACATGGTTAGAAGTTTATAAGCAATGACCAAACCAACTATCCCTTGAATGCAGTATGGTCCAACCTATGAAAATAAATCAGTGTAGTGTACACCGCCATAACAGAATGAAGGGCTGGGGGGAGACCTGTGTGATCATTTAGATGCAGGAAAAGCATTTGGCAAAATTCAACACCATTTCATAATTTAAAAAACTCAAACTAGGATAGAAAGGAAACTACCCCAATAAGGTCCATGTATGAAAACCACACAGCTAACTTCGGACTTGATGGTAAAAGACCGAATGCTTTTTTGCCTTCATGTTCATGAGAAGACAAGGACGCCTGCCTTCACCACTCCTACTCGACATGATATAGGAAGTACCAGGCAGAGCCACCAGGCAAGAGAAAGAAATTGAAGGCATGCAAATGGGAAAGGAAGAAGTCAAATGATCTGTTTGCAGATGACATGTTCTTATATGTGGAAAACCTTAGAGACAACACAAAACTTAGAACGAACCAACTAAATCTGCAAAATTTCAGGATACAAAATCAACACAAAAACCTTGTGTTTCTATCTCTACACTAACAATGATCAATCTGAAAGGGATTTTTAAAAATTCCATTTATGATAACATCAAAAAGAAAAATACTTAGAAATAAACTTAAGAAAGTGAAAGACTTGCAGACTGGAAACTACAAGAAGTGCTGCCAGAAATTAATGAAAATATAAATAAATGGAGACATCTGGTGTTCACAGATTGCAAGACTTAATATTGTTAAGATGCCATTATTAGCCGAAGTGATCCATAGATTCAACACAATCCTATTAACATCCCAACAATATTAATTGTGGGAATATAAAACTCTATCCAAAATTTATATGAAATCTCAAGAGACCCAAGATAGTCAAAACACTCTTGAAAAAAAAAAGTTGGAGATTTACACTCTTGATTTCAAACTTTATTAGAAAGGGATGGTAATCAAAACAATGAGTCACTTGCAGAAAAGCAGATACATACCCAACTGTAACAGAACAGGGAGCCTGGAAATAAACCCTGGTATATGATGCACGGTCCTCTGACTTTCAACAGGGGTGCCAAATACGAAATAGGGCAAGGACAGTAATGTCCACAAGTGGCACTGGGAAAAAGGGGTATCCACATGCAAACAAATGAAGCTGGACCCTTTCCTTACACCATATACAGAAATTAACTCAAAATAGGTCATAGACCTTAACATAAGAACTAAAACTATAAAATACTTACAAAAAACACATAAGTGGAAAACCTCATAACACTGGATTTAGCAACGATTTCTTGCATATGATGCCAAAACACAGGCAGCAAGAGAAAAAAAATAGATAAACTGGATTTCATTAAAATTTTAAAATTTTGGGCATCCAAGGCCACATCAGCAGCGTGAAAGGCAACCCTCGGAGCGGGAGAAAATACTTACAGCCAGCATCTGGCGAGGAGTCCACACCCCGAGCATGTAAAGAATGCCTGCACGTCGACAACGACAGCAACGCAAACCAACACAAGTAAAAGTGAACCAAGGACTCGAACAGACATTTTCCAAAGGCTTCTGAGCACGTGACGAGGTCACCAATTGTCCGGGCGATGTAAATGAAAACCACAGTGAGATGCCACGTCACAACATTCAGGATTGCCACTGTACAAACAACGGTGTCGACCAAGCTGTGGGAAGGGGGACCCTGTGTCGCAGGTGTGAACGTGAGTGTCACAGCCGCCGTGGAAGACGGGACCGCTCCTCACAAAGTTAAACCCAGCATTACTCTGTGACCCTGCAGTTGCTTTTTAATTAGACTTATTGGGGCACATGGTCAATAAAATTATACAGGTTTCAAGTGCACAAGTCTGCACGTCGCATTGTGTTTACCACCCGAGGTCAAATCTCCTTTCACCACCATGCACTTTACTGCCCTTTCCTACCTCCCCCCGCCCCCTCCTCCTAGTAACCACCTTACTGTTTGCTATGCCTGTGAGTTTGTCTGTCTTGTTCATTTGTTGCATTCAGTTTTACATCCCACATACGAGTGAATTCTATGGCTAGTGGCTTCAGTCTGACTTACCATTTTTTGGACCATAAGACACACCTAGGTTTTAGAGGAGGAAAATAGGGGTAAAAAATGTGATAAAATATTTAATAACATAAATAACATAATATTTCACCAATGTAAATGTAAATAGAACTCAACAGCAGCATTAACAGCCATTATTCCTCCCAAATTTTTTTTTGGGGGGTGCGTGCATCTTATAGTCCAAAAAACACAGTACTTCACTCAGCATGATGGTCTCAAGAGCCACCCATGATGTTGCAAATGGCAGTGTTTTATCTTTTCTTAGGGTGACCCAGCAATTTCACTCCTCGGTCAGTGCCCCAAAGAATTTAAAATGGGAACTCGAACAGATTCTTGTACCACAAAGTTCCCATCAGCATTATTCCCAACAGCCAAAATACAACAGTCCGAGTGTCCATTAGTGGATGGTGAACGGGTAGAGAAAATGTGGAATTTCCAGTACCTGTTACAACTGAGATGAGTCTTAACACCCTTACGCTAAATGAACAAGCCAAACGCGAGAGAACACACCTGGCATGACTGTGCTTATAGGAGGCACCGGAGAAGGCAAACTCATCGAGATGGAGCAGACTGGAGGACACCGGCTGGGCCAACCTGGGCCCAGTTTCTGCTCTCAATGCTGAGAAGGCTCGGGAATGGGTGGTGCTGAGGGCTGTACGACAGTGTGAAGGTACTCAGTCCCCCTGGACTGTATGCACCCTTAAAATGGTTAAAATACTAACTTTTATGTTACGTATTTTACCACAGTAAAAAAAAAGAAAAAAATAAAGCGAGAGAAGTCCTTCCATTCTGCCTTTTCTCATTCCTCTGTGCCCAGCACACGAGTACCAGCTGCTGCCTGTTGTTTGGATGCTGGACACGAGCAGAGGGTGACAGGGATGTGGAAGACTGACTGGTGAGCTCCACCTGGGAAGCTTTTCCCCCTTTAAAGAGACCTCATCGAAAGGATGACATTTGATCAATACCTTCGCCAGGTTGACATTTGCCATCTATTTACACAGGTGGACTTTTTTTAAAATAGCTTTGAGGTATAATTTACTTAGTATAAAATCTACGTATTTTAAGTGTGACATTTATAAAATTTATAGAGTTGTCAGTCACAGCACATCTAATTTTACATTAAAAAGAAACCTCCCACCTGAGTGGTAGCCCTCCCCCTTCCCCATCCTCAGCCCCAAGCAACTGCTAAGCCGCTTTGGATCAGCCTCCACAGACGGGTCCTCCCTGAATGCTCCGCACAAAGGGAACCCCACGCCCTGCGGGCCTGCGCACAGCACTGCCCTTGACAAACGCCCTGTGTCAATGTGGGCTGGAGATTGTAAGTTCCGAGGTGCGTTTCACACGGCTGGCGCAGTGCTCAGGAACGGTTTGCAATTCATTTTGATGGTGGGTCTTCAGTCTCTCAACAGCTGAGGGCAAATGTCCAAAATCAGAGAGCCCTGCTATCTCCCCGACATTGTGTTGTTTTTACTGTTCCACCCCTTTTTTCTTTTTAAAAAAGACTTAGAGACCAGTAGATGATACAGAAGTGTTTTCTTCCCACTGATTTTGCACAGATTTGAATTCTATTCATATAAATCCAAGCTTAATTTTTACCAGCTATGCTGCTAATCACAACCCTCACAAAAGAAACAATGAAACAAGGGAACTAATTAAAATCTAAGTCTTAGTTTCAAATTCTGGCAAGTTCTGCAAATAGAGCCCCAAGTGACCCTGTTCTGTGGCTGACAGCTTTGGGGCCCTTGCCGCTTTGCCCTGCCTCCTGGTCACCCTGCTCATTTCCAAAAGCAACAAAGACACCAACTCCAGGCTACTCCGTGGGTCACACGGGTCTCCCACCGAGTAGCTGACGCAACACCGCGCTAGAGAGTGTCATGTCGCAAATGATGCAGTGCGACCTCTGCCTGTTACGGCTTGTCACAGGAGAATGGCAGTGGCACTGAGTCAGCCCGAGGGACATACGGTGACTGCACTGGATGCCGAGGCTGAGTGTCGGCTGCTCACCTGCATCTGCAGTATTGCGTAGGAGCCTCACTGCAGCTCTGAGGTTGAGGAGATTACTCTTCCTATTTTATTCTACAGAGAGGTTAAGCATTGTGTCTAAAGCCACACAGGTAAGAAATAGCAGAGGGAGGATTTGAACCCAGGACAGGCTGTCTGTCTCCAAAGCCTCTGTTCTTAACTACTAAGCTGTAGGACTGTGTTCTCCAACTTAGACAAATATAGATAGGTAACAGATACTGGGTTGGCCAAAAAGTCTGTATGGTTTTTTCCATAAAATAAAAGATATGTTTTTTATTTTCACTGATAACTTTATTGATTTGGATATTTTGAGTATGTTGGCTATCTCTTGCATGGGATAACATTGATTAATTCTGAATTAATGTCTCAATTTCATTGCTATCAACTTCAACTGGTCCACCCACCATGGAGCATCGTCCAGAGAGAAATCAGTCTCCAGCATGAAACTTCACAAATCACTTTTGACATGTTTGATCAGTCACAGCACCTTCTCCACACATCGCACAAATCCTTTTTTTGGTGTTTCAGTTGTGTTTTTACCTTTCTTGAAACAATAAAACATAATGTGCTGAAGACTTTTGTGTATCTTCTTCCATCTTCAATATTAAAATGACTACACAAAAACTCACCAATTTTAATAAGATTTTTAAAATGCAAGCCAATATGACAGCTGTCACAATACAATCTAACAAAATTGTTTGGAATGAAGTTAAAGACAACTAAGCACTACTAGAGCCATTGCACAGAAAAAAAAACGAACTTTTTGGCCAACCCAATAAAAGGTATGTACACACACACACAACATGAAAAACAAAAACAAAACCGGACCACCTGGACTTTGGCAGAAGGTCCGGCAACACTCAGTTCACACCTGCCAACTGCCAGGTGCCCGGCACGGGGTGAGGAGGACATCAGATCTCGTCCTCAAAGTGTTCTGACTTCCATGAGAGCACAGTGGACAGACAGGGAGCTGGGTGCAGGGCGGCGGGAACTAAGCATTTCTCACCTCCTGGTATCGCGAGGCAAGCCCACTCCTTTCCTGGGCCTCAGGTTTCTCCTCTGGGAAGTGAGTGGACTGGGCCTGCTGGGCCCTGCAGCCCCTGAGCCTGGCTCCCTGCGGCCTGGGGCTTGGCTCCTGAGGACACCATTTCTACCCACCCCCTGGGCTTCCGGCAGATTTCCTCCGCTTCCAGGGCCACAGAGCCGCACACGCTTCTTAGACACTGAGCTATAGCAGCTGGGGTAGCTCTCTCTAATAAATGCGGGTGAGTCACGACTAATTTTGCTTGGAGTTGCTTCACACGTGAAGCCCACACTGCCCGCCCCTCCCTCACTTGACCTGAGCCCCATCAGGGCCTCCACTTCCCAGCACGGGTGGGCGCTCGCTCCCCACCCGCTGCCGCACTTCACCGTGGCTGCGCATGAGAGTCCAGTCCTTTCCCTGTTCAGCCTCCTAGTGCAGACATACATTCAGGGCTGACATGTTTTCATTACGGAAAAGCCAAGCTCTCAAACCGACGCTGCCTGTGGGGATTAATGAGGGGAATGTTATTTATTCTGCTGCCTGACATTTTGTGCAGAGTAATTCCTGAGTCATTTTACACTTTAACAAAGAGTTCACCCACAAAGGACCTCGGCGCACTGCGTCAGCTCTGAGCCAGGGCTTGGGGGCTGGCTAACCCTAACCAACAGCAATGAAGCTGCTTCCCAGAACCACATCGAAGGCAACGACAGCAATACACAGCGTCACAGCCAACTGGCCACGGGAGACAGCCATTCCTGGCACTGGACAGTATCCCCTCACCCGAAACCAGCCATGCCAAGCCCGCCTGGGGGAACTCCAGGACACCCCGAAGCCCCTGAGCCAGTGTAAGATGCCGGGCATGCCTGCAGGTTTCGTCAGTCACCTTTGGACCATTTCGGTCAGAAGCCACGTCTCTCTTTTGCTACATAAATAACAAACTCCACAACTTCTCTTCCCATGTACTAATACTGTTGGCCCTGGCCTCCTTTCCACTGCAATCTTTTCTCTCAAACTGCTCTGCTTGCATCCTATAACAGTTTCCTCTGTTCCTCAACCACATGCCTCCGTGGTTCCTCATCAGAGGGGCCACCTCACAAAAGCACAGCCCTGGGCCTTCGGGCTGCTGCGTGCTCGCTCAGGGAGTATTTTCTGAGCTGACACATTGTAAGCTTCCGGCAGCGAGTACCGAGTCTATTTTAATAAAGCTCGAACAGAACATAGTACATGGCAGATGCTCCATACAAACTCATCTTGAAAGAACAGAGAAGCAGAATAATAAACCGGGTCCATCAACTGGACTAGAGCCTCTGGTAAGGTTCCAAGGCTCAGAGAAATGTGTGAGCTCATCCATTTCCCAAGCATTTTTTGTGCTCCTACTTTGCACTGTATTAGTTGATCCATGACAGGATCTGTGACCCTCGGCACTGAGAAGATTTCCACGCTCTGGGGCCACATCTGTGCTACTGTGCTTGCTAGATTGGATCCAGGACGCCTGATGCATTGTCCCCTCCTCGCCATCGCTTCTGCCATGCCTGTCTTGTCTGTGGTTCCCTGGTGGCATTGCCTCTTCTGAGCTAAGACAGGAGAGTCAATGGGGACAGGATCCCAAAAGTTCCCTCTCTGCCAGCTGGCTGCCCAGCTATCTCGGGCCAGGACACTCTGGGAAAGCCAGGGTGAGGCTGGGCTCATTTGCACGAAACCCTTACAAGTTACCCAAAGCAGTGGAACCTCCCTACCAGTCACCGCCCAAGTCTACGAGCCAGTGAGCTCTCCACTCCACGCACTGAGCATGGCAGCCAGCAGCCCCAGGCCAGGGCACTGGCTGAGGGGTATGGACAGTGGTCAGAGGGGTCAGAATAAACAATTTAAGTGTCCTCGATGTCTGGAAACAGGGCCGACAAGATGCGTGGGGAAAACCCTCCTGGCGTAGGGCTTCCCAAAATACTGAATGAAGTCAATTTACTTTCCTGACAGCTCAGCCTTTAAGCCAAGTTGATTGCATGTGGATAGATGCATTAGTTTTTCAATTGGCAGAAAAAAGCAAAACTCTACACGGTTAAGCTGAAGCGAGAGCTGGTGTTCGGTGATCTCTTGGTGGTTGGTCTCTGGCTGTGTTTCCATGTCTGTAACCACAGGGGCCAGGAGGGAAGCCCAGGCCTCGGCAGCATGGGGGCGGCTCAGAGACCCCAGGGAAGCCAACCCTCAAAAGGCAATGGCCACCATGGATGAATTCTAAAAAGAACAAACAAAAACCCCAAAATAAACAGAGAAACAAAATTTGGAGAGAATGGTCCAAATGCAAGTCTTGGCCGTGGCTCACTACAGAGCAGAATGACAGCGAGAGAAGAAAAATCATTCCCTGGAGAATTTCTAACCCAATCTTGAGCTCACGTGACTTGGGGGCACAGCTCATATTCATCTTCATGGTCCGAATGTTAAGATGTAAATCAGACAATGTGCCCCTCGCAGGAGCAAATACAAATCTTCTTCGGGGGACAGCTGAAGATATGACTCCAAATATATAGCAAAGGTAATACAAATATATAAAATATGGAGAAATAGTTAGGAAGTGTGATGTGAGGAGGTCCAATATACATCTACTTAAAGTTCCAGAAGAACAGAGAAAAAAAGGGTAGAAGCAATATTTAAAGAGTTTTACTTTTTCAGGATTAATATATTGAAGCCACAGATTCTTAGATTTAAGAAGCCCAGGGAATATTAATAAAAATAAATTAAAAATAAAGGAATTCCTAAGCTCATCATAATCTATAGAACACCAAAGATAAAGGGGAAAAAAAACACCATAAAAGCAGCCATAAAGAAAAGATGGATTACTTTTCCACTTCAAAGGAATAACAATTGATCGATAGCTCTTAAAGTGTAGTATGCATCAAAATAACACGGCAGAGTGGGCTGGCCAGAGATGGTTTCCCACCCCACCCCACCCCCTGGAAACTCCCCATCCTCACCAGGAACCATCAGATCTGACTTTCACATTTGGTCTCAGGATTTAGGTTCCCGCCCTATTGTTTTTTTTTTTAAGTTTTCAAAAGTTCTAAGGGCAAGTGTGAATTTCTGTGGATTTTACTGGTCCTGCTTGTAGGTTCTGTGAGACGCTGGTGGGGTGCACAGAGGCCTTGTCGGCACAGCCGTGCTGTCCCCTGCTGGGTCTGGCAGGGTCACCATGACGGGTAGAAATTACACTTGAAGCCGTTCGACTTCTGGGTGAGGCCAGCATCTAAGAGAGGTTCATCACACCAGAGAGGCATGTGCGGCATCATTTTTCCTCTTTCTAATTGTTCGAATTGAATTTTATAGCAGTGTTTCAAGGTAACTGGGTGTTAGCTGGAGGTGGTTAAAGGCTGTTGGGGGCGTCTGTCCTAGGGTTCGGCTGTAACAAGTGTTTGAAACGCTGCTGAAAAGCAAGGTGCAGGCAACCACTCTGCGCTCCGAGGCTGCTCTTCGCGCCCCTCCCTCGGAAGCAGGTTAGCGGTGAAGGTGGTCAGTCCTGTGTTTCTTCTCCTCCCTGCTCCGGCCCCTCCTTGGCCCCCTCAGCCCCTTCCTTCCCACTCCTGACCCCCCTCCTTCACCCCCTCAGCCTCTGGGCTCAGTCCGTGTAACCCGAAGCTATTTTGTACTCCTTTGTCTGACTGGAGCCAGAGAGGGAACCGTATTGTTTTTACTGAAACACGGCAGGGAATTACCATTCACTTCAAGAAAACAAACCTGAATTAAAAATGCCAAATGAGGATTTTTGAAGTACATATTCTTTTTTTTTATTTTAAAGGTTTTATTTGGTTTTAGAGAGAGGGGAAGGGAGGGAGAGAGAGTGGGAGAGAAACACTGATCAGCTGACTCTTGCACACGCCCCAGCTGGGGACCGACCCTGCAACCCAGGCATGCGCCCTGACTGGGAAATGAACCAGCGACCTTCCACTCTGCTGAGCGATGCTCAACCACCTGAGCCACCCCAGCTGAAACACATTCCTGAGCTCCAGCTGGAGAGTTTGGATTCCTTAGGTCTGGATGAGGCTGAAAAAAGGTATTTCTGATAAACTCCCAAGTGATACAGATTCTGCTGGCCTAGGGGCTGCCCTGTGAAAACCACTGAATGAGTTTGATAGTACAAAAAAAATCAGTGTAAGACAACAAAACTGGAGTGGTATCTATGAATCACCAAGACAAAAATCATTATCAACCTGGAATTGATACCCAGGCAAACTATCTTTCAAGAACAAGTGTAAAATGAAGATATTGTTGGAATATCCTATTCCAACGATAAAACCTGGGGGCTCATTACCAAAAGACTCTCTCTGAAATAACTTCTAAAATTGGAAGAAGGAAAATTTATCTCAATAGGTCTATGACAGAAGCACAGAAAATGGTAAAATGTGTAAATTTAAACAAAAATCGGGCAAAACAAAACTCTTTGATCTGTAGGGCTACAAAAGTTAATTTAGAATCACTATCCTAAAACACAAAAGCATTCGAGTAAAGGTTGGAATTAAAGATTTAAACCATTTTAAGATTATTATTTTATTTGAGGGAAAAGAGTACCTATCTATTAAATTCATACTTATAAAATGAAATATAAATTGAAAATTTCCAGTGCATTCACTAAAAAAATAGTAACAAAATAAATAAGAACCAAATTAGTTGAAGGAAAAGCATGAGATGATATAAAAAGAAAAAATATAATCTAAAGCAATTTACAAAAAGAAAAATATAAGATAGTAGAAAAGACTCCAAATGTATCAGTAATAATCAGTCAGTGTCCATGGACTAAACCCCTCAGTTAAAATATAGCCTGTCAGACTGGATAAAAATTAAGATTCAGGCACCCACTATATAGAAGATGTAGCTAAAACACAAGGGTTTAGAAAAGTTGAAAGGACATGACAGAAAAATTATACCAAGGAAATACAAACCAAAATTTTATTATAGCTATATTACTTTTAGACCAAATACACTGTACAAAAATGAAATTACTGAGATTTATAGGATTACTATTATTAATAAAATTACAATTCATTCCATCAATATTTTCTTAGACTATACTATGTGTGAACTGCTATTTAGACACTAGAGATACAGCCATAAACAAAACAGAAAATTTCACAAAAAAAGGCAAATTTAAAATTCTAAGTTTATATATACCTTATAACACACTCCAAACCCTAATAGTGAGTGAACTACAAGGCAAAATAGACCGATCCACCCTCATCACAGAGATTTTTAAGAACACACCTCTCTGGTAAGTCCAGCGGGGTGTGTGGGGTGGAGGGGGGAGCATGACCAGAGAGGATCGGAACGCCGTAAGGAGCAGCTGGTTTGACAGGCAGCTGGAGAGTAACTCCTCAGAGAGAAAACACTTGCACATGCTGGGCCATGAAGGAAAGCACCATGAACTTCAAGTAATAAATATCACACAGACCTCATTCTTTGAACTCAAAGTTAGAAATCAAGAACTAAAAAGGAAATAGAAAAATATCCATGGTTTTGGAATTTAGGAATAACTAATAAAATAGAAAAAATGATACAATAAAAAAGGTGAAACTGAATAAAGATCCATGAATATTTATTCTTTTAAAGGATATAAAATTTATGAATTATGCAACAAGAATGCAAAAGAACAAAAAAACACAAATATATATTAGGAATGAAAATAGGACATAACCACAGATAGAGCAGAGATTTATAAGTAATAAAAATAATTATGAACTTTATGCCAATTAATTCCAGAACTGAGATGAAATGGAAGACTTCTTGTAAAAAATATAAACTACGATAGTTGACTCAAGAAAAATAATGTAGTATTAATGAACAGTGAGATAATTAACTAAAAATAACTTCCCTTTGCACATGCCCAGCCGGGACGACTTTGCAGATGCGTTCTGTGAGACGGGAAAGAGACAGGCTGAGATGTCAGACAAACGCTGTCAGGACCAGAAAAGAGAGAACACACCCCAAATCCTCTTGTGAAATTGGCATAACCTGGACACCAAAGCCAGGGAAGGGCATCACAGGAAATAAAAGAATTGTAGACCAATCTCATTCATCAATGTAGATGTAAACTTCCTTAAAAATAAAGCAACATAAAAAGTAATATGGTGCCAAGTACTAAAGGTCAGGTTTATCCCAAGCAAACCAAGGCGGCCCTGAGTCAAGTTCACCCCAGTGATGCAAGGTAGGTTTAACACCAGAAACCATCCGTCAGTGTCACCGGTCTGATGAGCTGAAGGTGGAAAACTGTATGATCTTAACGACATTACAGATAAAGTTTATTAAGTACTTCCATATCTTGTTACTTTAAAATATTTTTAAATGATCAAACTAGAAGTAAAAATAAGCTTTCTTAAACTGATAAAGCTTCCCCTCATAAAAATACACGTGTACACACACTCTCTCACACACACCACATGTAAGAGAAAAATATTAGACATTTTACTTTTAAAATACGTAGCAAGATAAGAATACCACCACCGACTAGTATTACCGATTCCATTTAATGTTATATTGGGTTGGCCAAAAAGCCCATTATGTTTTTTCCATAAGGTGGCTCTAGTTGTCTTTAATTATATTCAAAACAATTTTGCTAGATTGTATTGTGACAGCTGTCATATCAGTGTGCATTTTAAAAAAACTTATCAAAATTGGTGAATCTTGGGGCAGCCATTTTCATATTGAAGATGGCTAACCCCCTAGAAGCAAGAGCAGGAGACAGCCGACATACTTGAAATATCCGAATCGATCAAGTTACTGGTGAAAATGAAAAATGTAACAGGCTTTTTGGCCAACCCACTATAAAGGGAAGTAGCCTGAGCAAGTGAACAAAAAATAAGAAATTAAACTGTCATGAGTTGCATATAAATGTGACTGAATTGCAGAAAATGCCCCCTAAATATCCACAGCAAAGTATTAGAATTGATGGGTCCATCCATTCACTCAAAAGTATTTATCGAACACCTACTCTAAGCAGAACCCTATTCTCAGCGGTGAAGGTATGGTACCAAACAAACGGACAACATCCCTGCCCCGACACAGTTCACTTCCTAGTGAAGGAAAGCATCCCAAACACAGTGAATCAGAACGCTTCTTTAATCAGAGAGTGATAAGGACAGAGAAAGATAGAAGTAGGAGAGAGATAAGTACTGGGAGCAACTCAGAAAGGGAGAGGGTTAGCAACCTGCTGGCATTTCTGTATACTAGCAAATTCCTAGAAAATGTGATAAAGGCATCATTTATAATACCAGCTAGATCTGTTTCCCTATGTTAAAGCAGCGGAAAGATGTGCACAACTCGGGGAGTATTTAGTGCCCTCTACTGAAAGACACGCACGGGTCTAATGGGCGGTGTGGCCCCACTCACTACTCATGGGCTGGGAGACTCCAGTCAGAAGATAAGACGTGCGTCTGCTTAGACAGCTGCAGTGCAGTCCCAGCCCTTCCACGCGTGTCCGAAACTCAGTAAGCTGCCAAAACACCTGCACATGGAAAGGCCAAAAGTGCACAGAAAGGCTGGCAGCCAGAGGGTGGGCTTGCTCGTCCCATACCAAGATGTATTACACAGTTACAGTGATGAAGGTGTCATATGACCGACACTTTGTTTGCTGACGGCACAGAGCTCTGAGGCAGGGCCTCATTTAAGAGGACACTTGACGCATGACAAGACGGACACTGTGGATTGTCGGGATGGAGCATGGAAGGCAGCAGAGAATTAGAAAACCTGGGGATCAGTTTGGATGAGAGTGAATCTGGATCCCCACCCCGCACCATGCTTTAAAATGCCTTCCAAGTGCATCAAACAGAGAAGAGAAGGCTACGAAAGTTTTAGAAGGTGATACTAAAATACATGAGAATGTTAACCATAACAATATCAATACATTTGACTACGCTAAAATTAATATTTTTCATCCCAGAAAAGGGTTAATGAAAGCCATGAAAAACAAAACCACAAATACAAGACACTTGCGCTATTTGTGTCTGGTAAAATTTTACTATCCTGACTGTGAGCATCAGCAGGCAGAGGACAAGCAACCCAAGAGGAACATAATGAGAGACCAGACAGGACATCACCAAACAAGAAAACAAAGCAGCAGTAAACACAGGAAAACCGTGCAGGGACGTGTGAATTAGTCCTGGGAGATACCATCCCGTGCTTTCTCTGGACCAAGAAGATGAAATGGGAGACGTCAGCAAGTGTCGCTGAGACAGGAGTGAACAGCCCCCACGCACTGAAGGGGACGCTTCTGCATGCCCTTCGGGAAACGATTCGGTGTTGCCTAGGGAGAGTGAAGGCGGGCAGCCTCCACAGGCCTGCTACAGATCCACTCTTGAATGTGATCCTGGGAAGGACTCTCGTGTGTCTGCATCAAAGGACATAAAACAGTCACAGATGGGATGTAAAACGGTACAGCCACTCTGGAAAACAGTGCGGCAGCTTCCTCCGAAAGGAAGCAGGTGCTTCCCATACAGCCAGCTATTGCACTCTCGGGCATTTATGCAATAAATGTTTACACAAAAACCGGTCCCCAAATGTTCACAGTGACTGCAGGAACTAGCTCCAGACTAGGAATGGTCCAAATATGCCTCACAGGTAAGTGGTTAAGCTGCGGGACATCTATGCCCTGGGTTCCCACATGGGGAAAAAGGAACTACTGGCACATGTAGAAACCGGGGTAGGCCTCCAGGGAATCAGAGTGGGTGACAGAAAAGACCAACTCCAAATGGAAGCGTGCGGCATGGATCAGTGTGATCCCATGTACTCAGCAGGTTGGAGATGACAAAATCACAGAGCTGGAGGAGAGGCCAGTGGTTGGGGAGCTGGAGCTGATGGGGCGGGAGAGGGCAGGGCAGGAAGGGGTGGAGCTGGGAGGGGCATAGGGGAGGGGGTGGCGGGAGAGGGCGGGGCAGGTCGAAGCGTGAGTCCAGGAGCAGCTGCAAAGGGACCAGTGCACAGACCTCATCTGTACCTCGACCCTGTGTGATGAAGGGTCACAGGAGCGAACCCACAGGTGGCATGCACCCACAAGTGCGTGAGTGCTGATGGAATAGAGCAGGGGTCCTGGCTCGTGTCCATGTCAGCCTCCTGACTGTGACATGTGCTCCAGTCATGCAAGACATGACCCACCCATGGGGAGAACCTGGCAGAGGGGCAGAGAGATCTCTGTGCTATTTCTCACAACTGCAGGTGAATGTACAAGAAGCTCAAAATATTAGAAAGGTTTAAAAATGTTCATAGAAAAGCTATTTTAACAGTAAAAAAAATCCTCTATAAAATTTAGATGTTATTTTGATAGGAGTATGGATTAACAACTCATGATGGGTGGGCAAAAGTAGGTTCACAGTTGTTCACTGGAAAATAATACAATAATTAATAAATAATCATACAAGTCTAATCTGTTTTACATACTCACACTGTAAACCTACCTTTGGCACATCCTGCATTTATGCACTGAAAACTATAAGACAGGAAAATAAAAAAATTTATAGCTTCACCTTTCAACATAAGTAAATCTGAAAACAAGTAGGGGAAAAAAGAAATCTGCAGAAGAATTCATATAATATGATTTCACATATGGTCATAAATAAGCAAAACGTAAGGGATTATTTTGGTTAAAGATGTCAAATTTTAAGAGAAGCAAAACAAAAAAAGACACCCGGGCTATCCGGGATGCAGCTCCCTCACTGCCGCAGGAGGCGGGGCTTGAGAGCAGAAAACAGGCTGGGGGACCAGGATGCTCCCGATGCTTCCGCATCCACCCGCATCCACCGCCCCGTTTAATTGCTTTTCTCTACACTTTACACTTACGATACACCCTTTTGTATGTCTTCAATATTTAATTAAAAACAACACAGAGCAGGCCGTGGGGTAGAAAGCTACTGGGGAAAGCAGCAAGCAGAGCAAGGCGACAGAGCTATGAAAATATGTTAGTGCAATTAAGTTCCACTTCCAGAGCCCCACGTGGAGAGGCTCTAAGAAGAGCGAAAAGCAATGTGCACCAATGTGCACCCCCTGTACACTGGGGGAGAGAACCGCCCCCCCCACGCTCTGCTCTGGCAGGAGAACACCTGCAGTGTCTCTGTAACAAAATCGGTAAAAAAAGACACACACTTGCAGGAACAGGAAGAGGACCACAATACGGAAAAGTGACAGGCATGCGGTTTGCCACGGGCCCTGCCCCCAGCCTGCCGGTCTCGTGGTTCTCATGCCCCACCCTCCAGCAGAGGCCCTGGGGTGAGCACAGCAGTCCACAAACTGATCTGTGTTCACGTGGGTCATTACATCTACCTACACTTACTGTTTATTAATTCAAGTAACAATTAGGAACCTATTGCATGTAAATATCAAATTGTATGACACATAACATATATTTCAAAACAAAAAGCATTAATGAGAGGGGCAGCATGGCCCCACATTTCTGAAAACCACTTTAAGGTCGGGTTTGACAGGAGAGAGCCACATTCTCACGTCTGCACCAGCATGCAGCCTGGTATGGTGCGGTGTTTTGGGCGAAGAGAATTCAGCTTCACACAAATAGAAAGTTGAAAAAGACAGAACGTGGTGGATGCCCTCAAAGGCTCTTGGGGACCCTGGGACCCTCGACCACACTGGAACAACTACTAGACTAAAATTGTCCAGGTTCAAGCCTGCAAACTAAACACGTGTAGCAATCTTCTTCCTACACCGAAATGAAATAAATTACTAAAATTTCATTAACTAAAAATGTGTGACTGCATTTGAAAGCTAGATGAGTGTGCATGAGGGCCTGGGGGAGCTCACCAGAGTACAGCTCTAGCATAAAGAGTGGAAGTGGCATTTTATGAAGTCCTCTGCATCAAGGCTGTGGGAGAAGCCAGGACCTGGTGACCAGAAGCAGTGAGAGCTACATGGAGGCATCCAGGCAGAAAAAACCTTGCACATCAGCCCCACTCTCCCTCGGGGACCGGGTGGCAGCAGCGAGGGGCATCTGTCTGCAGGTGGGGGCTGGGATCTAGGAGGCCAGACTGGCTTCCAGCGTCGGGAGAAACAGGGTGCCACGCACAGAAGGCCAACTACTCCCCAGCCATTTGGCCCGTCCTTGCCCATTTGCACCAAATGCCGCCCATTCCAAGCAGCTCCACCAGCGAAGGGCCCCCATCTGCAGACAATGGAGAGTTTAACAGGAACCTTCACTGACACAAACATCGTCCAGCACGGGCAATTCAGGAGAACTACTCAACACCGAAAGAGGCAACAATCTCATCCAACGGCAAAATGTGTATCTGAGGACAGAAAGTCAATATAGTATTCAGAAGAGGACCTTTAAAAAAGATAATTAATATGGTCAGAGAGAACATTTACAAAAAGAACATTGTTTATTAACTTCCTAAAGTGAAAAATATAATTGATGGGTGGAAATTCCCAATAGATGGACTAAAAAGTCATTAAACATATAGAGGAAGATGGGAGACATCTGTAATAGTGTCAGCAATAAAAATTATTTTAAAAGAACATAAAGAAAAGAATTAGCGAGCTGGAAGACTGAGTTAAGGAATTCTTTCAAACACAGCCAAAGGGATAATAAGAGAAAAAAGGATGGAAGTAGGTTAAACAGTGAGAAAGCTCCGGAAACCAGCACGCATCCAGAGGCAGGTCTGGAGAAGGTGACAGCTGATGCTGGGGATACGGCGACGGGAAGGAGCGGCAGCTGAGGCCGGAAGACAGACCCTGCTGAGTTCTCCAAGTGGAAGAGGCTGGTTGCCAAGGGCAGGTGTTCGGCACTGCAGGCAGAATGCCCACCCGTGAGTCAGCATCGGGCTGACAGGAGAGACCGAATACACAGCCTCACAATGACCAGCCTGCGTGAAAGAGAGCGCCCACCCACGATCTGCAGCCAGCAGCCCAGGAAGTCACCCCAGCAGCTAGAATAAGCCGCCCAGGAAGTTAGACTTAGAGGAAGTCAAACAGTAACTTCCATAATAATTGATAGCTTCCCTAATTGGGTGCCTGCTTCCAACTCAGGACCAACTAGGGATGCCCTGCTTCTAGCGAGCCCGCCTCCAGCTTCCTCCTCAGCCGACTGCCTGCAGTCCCAGCACAGAAGCCTTCCCTTTTCTCCCCACCATAAAGCTTCCCCACACCTCTGCCTGTGAGCCTGCCAAAACCCAAGGATGGTGGCTGACTTCCCAGCTACAGCACACTCCGCAAGAATAACCTCTGCTTGTTCTCATTATTGGCCCCTGTGTATTTCCACGGTTATCGGGGAGGCTCCACTGAGCCCTGCCTGCACTGTGCATGGCATGCACCCCAGCCTCAGTCAGGAGTGGTCCCCAGAGGTGGCCTGTGCCTCGCAGCTTGCCCAGTCTGCGACAAAGCACCTGCCCTTGAATTCTGCTCTCTTTGTGTCGAGTTCCTTGGCTATTAGCTCTCAGTTTTGCACGTGGATTTTGTCACTGGCTTACATCTGTTGGAATTCTGGTTGAATCAGACCATTCCTTTTCATCTCTTCATGCTGTCTTTGTGTTTCTTTGTGCCGTGGTGTCTGAAGGTGCTATTTGTCACAAGAAAGAGATGCAGGAGGCAGAATGCAGGCAAAAGCCTTCTAAGCCTGTCTGAGCCAGTCTCCTAGAGCTTCCAGTTCTCACCAGTGAGCGTCCCCTGGACAAGCTTTGCTGTGAGTCACCAACAGAAACAGACGAGGTTTTCCTTTGTCTGTTTTGTGTGTTCGGCTTTAATTCAGAGCATTCTCTGTGGTTCTCCACCTGCCAGGGCGCTGACCACTGGGTCCACACGAGGGGTAGGCAGCTCTCAGTCCAGGTGCAGAACACAAGCACATGGGAGCATCAAGTTCCTGCAAAATGCCCCCTGCTCTCGTGGGGCTGTCTGAGTTGAGTCCCCTCCTCCCTGAACAAACCGCTGCTTCTCAGGAGCACTCTGATTGACATTCTAATTCTGTGTCTCTCTTTCTAAATGGCATAACCTACCAATGATGATCTGGGCCTTCAATGGCCACTTTTGAGAAGGTTTGATTTAACAAAATTGTTCATTTGTGATGTGCCTTAGAAAAGAAAGGCAGTAAGATTTCATAAGCCCAGTAAGTAGACAGAGGTCTCCAAATGAAATTCAGAAAGAAGTTGCGTCACGGAAATATTCTCTGGCCAAAGCTAAGAAAACTTGGACGGACTTGCAAGAACAAAGGAGACTCACTTTCCTAGTATACTCCCCGCTGGGCTCCCACGGTCCTTGCCCTCGTTGCCTCTCTCCACCCAGCCTCCCCGCTCTTTCCCCCATCCATCCTCTCATGGTTTCCTCCCTGCTCTGCCCTTGTCCAGACCCCCGATCTGGTCCCAACCCCTTTCCTAAGCCCTAAAATGCTGGTGGCCTCTAGGGATCCCTCCCTGCCAGGAGCCAGGTGTACAGGCAGCTGTCGAACATAAGCCTTGGACTTGAGCTGAACTGAGAGACACAATTAGAGCCCACCGAAACCCAGACAAGACCAGCAAACACTGACAGGAGAACTGAGAATTCTTCGGTGAGTATGGCCCACGGCCCTGCAGGATCACCTGACCTGCATCAGCTGGTGTGCGTGTCGGTCGAAACCTCAGGTGCTAACTCCCGATGGCAAAAGCTAATCAGATTCGATCTGGAAAATTACCTATAGAATCTTTTCCACAATAAACCTGAGAGGGTCAGGGAGGGCGTGGGGTGGGGTGAGAGTAAAGTAAGAACAATCTCTCCTAAAAGGCACAACTGAAACATTAGGAAAAAAAAAAAAAAACCAATTGAACCATAATTGAATCACGCAAGCGAATAAGATAAAACTACAGATTTTCAGGACTGATTAGAAAGTAACTTCTAACAACAATCAGAGTTAAAGAAAGGGCTAATGTAGCAACAACCCTTTTGTTTTGTTTCATCTAAACCATAACACCTGGCAGGGCACTGCTGATCGGGCTTTAGAGTAGAGAGACAGGACTCGGAGTCAGCTCGGCCTTGCCGGCCTTGCCCCCTGGCCACCCAGCCACCTGCTGACGAAGACACGCAGACACTGTCAGCGGCAGAGCACTGGAGACAAGACTGTCTCGTGTTATCAAAGGAACACCAAGGTGGAGAGAGATCCCGCAGCTGAAATCAGCGCGGGCACTCCGAGGAGGGACGAAGTGCGGGATACTCTGCCGAACTGTGGTGGTCTTGTTAACTTGCGTTTTTAAGTGGAGCCCTGGGTGTCGGAGGGAGCAGCAGCCTGCCTGCCGGATGGCGCGTGCTGGGAGGGTGCGGCATAGCCTGAGCTCCGGCCATACCGGGACTGAGGGCGGAGGGCACAGTGGGGTTCCTGGGCTAAGGCCAGACTGGCCAATTAAAACCAGAAGGAGTGGGCTTTGCTGAGCTCTGCGGGGTCTAGTCTGAGGGGCGATCAAGGGGAAGGCCCTGGGGGTGGGGGCGTCTGCATGTCCCAGGGCTGAGGGCAAGTCGCAGCAGGACCTGGTGCTCCTTTGTGACTCTGCAGGCTGTCCCTTTGGACATGTGCTCCAGGGGCTGATGTCAGGTCAGGGGCCCTTCAGACCCCGTGGCCGGTGCACAGGATGTTAGTGACATGACACCCTGGTGTAGTTTAGCTGAAGTCGTAACATGGACCCACACACACGTGAGGCCAGTTAATGACAAATAGCCCCCTCACCAATTCCTGGTGCTGCTCGTTCAGAGAGAAATGGGTGCACTACTTCCTCTGCATGAAGCCTGCCACCTTTGCTCGACCCTGTCTGTAGAGCTAGTCTGTGCCACACAGGTGTGCACATTTCAAATTACCCACAGGTTTTCCCTGTGTCCAGCCTGGGACCTAAGCCTTGGGCCCTCAACTGGAAAACGTTTCTTCCTTCTTTGTGATACCATCCGTGCAAATTTATTAAAGAGAAGCTTTGCAACATCAAATTCTCACCAGAGGACTGTTCTTCGAAGTTTTAGAGGATGCTTCTACCCATAATCCACTTGTGTCTGCTCAGATGCACCTTTCTTCCCCCATTGTATTTAAAGCCCCAAAGAAGGGTCTTGACCCTGTACCCGACATTCTATGGGCTGAAAACTTCACTGATGCAGGCGAGATAATTAGGACAGAACCTGCAGGAGTTCGTACAAAGCCTACCAAACCATTGCCTAAACTTCCCCAACAGTACCTGAAGCCAGAAGCAAAAAAAAAAAGAAAGAAAGAAAAAGAAAAGTCAAACCTGTTTGGAAGCCCCATGAGGTCTTCCCACACCCTACCCTGTCCTTGCCACGCTTCCATCCCACCAGCGAAGAACCAAATGGTGGGGATTTCCACCTGTTTGAGACCTCAGGATCATCCATCCACAAAGCCATTACCCCCTGCCCCATGGCCCCCAACCCAAATGCTGCCCTGGCACAGATTCCTCCCAAAGCCGTGGCCCTTTGCTCCGCCCTCTTTCTGGCTGCCTTGAGCCCAGGATGATCAACATCCTTTTGCCTTTGCCTGGGGGGCGGGGGGGGGGGGCAGCAACAGCATCTTCAGACAGTCACACCCCGGGGGCTCGCTGAGGTGCCCCCTGCATTTCCCAGGTCCTCAGTCAAGACCTCAAAGCCCTGTACTCTCTGTGACTCGGTCCTGATGCAGTGCGGTCTCCCACTCTGTTCAGGGCAAGGAAGCTCCCTTCCTCTCTGTCTCAGCACAAAAGGCACACGAAGTTTCGAAAGGCAGATTTAAACTCTGCCCAACAGTTATTTAGGGCATGCCCTATCTAAAGGGAAAAGTGCTCTCTCCCGACAGACCGAAGGCTATTCAGAAGTATCTTAGGCTCCCCGCAGATGATGACTCAGAGGACTTCTAGTTTAACTGGAAGCTGCAGATAGCGGGTGCCATGTTTTTTCTGAGATTGCAACAGCTTCTCTCTGAATTGACTGAATCCTCAGGAAGAGCCCACCAGCTCTAAGAGTTCAAATGGGATGGGAGGAGGCTCTTTGGTGGCCACCTGCCCCGGCATCCCTGTCCCCGGAAGCCCTTCCATCTGTTCCATCTATCCGTGCAGGAGCAACCTCAACAGCCCTTGGGGTGTTAGCTCAACCGCGACAGAACCACCAAAAACTCACTGCTCATTACAGCCTGATACTTGACCCAGCCTCAGAGGCTTGCCCTCCTGGTCTTAGGACAAGAGGCTGCCACTTCAAAAGCTTGATGTTTCTGCTTGGCTAGTCCCAGGCTCCCCGCTTCCCCTCCCGGCTCTCACATGGCACAGACAGCACCACTGCCGGAGAGCACACAAGCCTCTCTCAGCCGCTGACGAACTCCTGCTGAAATGCCACTGTTCCTGCCCCGACCCTGCCGCCCACCCCTACACGTCCTGCCCCTCCCAGGAGAACGAAGCCTCCTCACTGTCTCCCCTCAGCTAGGGAAGTCTCTGGACCTTGCTTAGATCTATTAGAGACTTCTACTGAGAACCTCAGAAGTGACGCTGGAGATAGTGGCACTAATCCAAGCTCTCCTTTAGCATATAAAGTCCTCTCCCTGGGATGAAATCAGCCCAGAGCACAGGACTTACTGGGTGGCATCCGAGGGCTTGCCAACTAGCCAAACGCCAGCGAGTGAGGGTGAAACACAGGCAAGAAGTGGCCTACGGTTTTGGGATGCTTTGGAAACAAAGAGGCCTCGAACCTCTACCTGGAACCCCCATTGAAAACAGGACAGGTTGAGCCAGTGTCAGATGCATCCCCTCCCCAGCTGAAAAGAGATGACAGGAAAGCAAATGCCCCAACGTGACACCGGGCCCCACGTGCTCCTCCAACTGGGCTTAGGGTGACTCAAAGCGGCTGCCACAGAACAGCCACACAGCAAACGCCAGCACCAGACAACGCAGGCAGCCGTGAGCTTCTACCAGAAACACATCTGGAACAGAGCGGCAGGAGGCTCACAGCAGTGGGGTGAAAAACAGGAGGCAAGTGACAGGAACGTCCATTGCTAACATGTGTACGGCACAGAATTGGAGGCAAGAAGATGACATAGAAATATTTTCTACCGATTTGGGAAGAACCAATCGCAAACTTACTTCTGCTGTGAGTGGACCCTACCTTGTTGGGAGTGCCAGCGGTCTTCGGGAGCGTTTTCTCTCCGCATCTGCCTCCTGCTTGGCTTTGGGTCCCCTTGCCCTGCCCTCCGTCTCCCCAAGAAAAGCCTCTCGCTGTGCTTTTCCCATGCGTATTCCTCTGTTACTTTTCTTGACACTTGGGAGTCGTGTGGTGGGACACGCGGGCACAGAAAGGTTCTCCTACCCGGACTGAGCTGCGGTCCGGGAGGTGGGCAATCACTGCACCTGGGGAGGGGGCGTGGCCTCCCCAGGAGGGCGGGGCTCTGCACGCTTCCTGCCCTTCTGGGTGTGGGGGTAAAGTCTTTTCTTTGCTCCAGCCGCCTAAAGCTACAGTTTTCGCCACTCTCCCACAGGAAGGTTAGTAACGCTTTTGTTTCACAGGGAGACTGTCTCAGGGGAGTTTCAGTTCCCCTCCCCCAGCCAGCACTGAGCTGGACACCTGGGGCTCCTGCTAGAGACACACCCGTAGGAGTTTGCAAACCTCCTCTATGTCTGCAGTCCGGTCTTCACACAGCCCAGGCCCCGCCTTCAGGAACTCCGTGCAAGTTGCGGCCGGAGTCTCCCATGGACGTCTGTGGTGTCCGTAGTCTTCTGGGGAAGCAGCTGCACCTGTTAGATTCCTACGGGGCAAAGGTCAAGCGATCCCCGGAATCTGTCCCAGGACGTGCTTCACCACAGGGAACCGCCCTTGCTTGCCCGCTTGACTCACACGGGATTGCTGTCCGCTCTGTCTCGGCCGCACAAGACTCATGACAACGCCTGTGTCTGCCTGGGGCAGGGCGGGACACAGAGCTGCCCCCTGCACCCCGCCACCGTCGTGCCCTTCGTCTCCCCGCAAGGAGCTACAGTTAGAACTGCTCATCCCCCGAAGCCCGCCAGACACAGAACCCTTTCCAGTTCGCCCGAGACTCCTGATTGCAGAACAATCCCACCTGTGCTCCCTACCTGCCCACCCCTCCCCGTGGACGTCCCAGGCAAAGCCGCTCCGCCGACACTCCGACCTTTGAACTGGGGTGCTCTGGCCACTGCAGCAGTCTTAATAAATCGCCTCTGTAACTGTCCAGAGCAGTTTTTCTTTGATACTAGATTTCAAGTTAGTTGCCCTGTGATTTCAGGTATTGGAAAACTCAAGGAAAGTCATTTGCAGCTTTTTTCCTGCTGTGCGAGAACAATGTTATCTTCAACTCCCCCTGACTCTAACTAAACCTGGAAGTCTCAGTTCTTTCCTTTGACTTACCACTTCCAGAATGAAGAGTCTGTTCCCCAGCCCCTTCTGAAGGTGACCAATCAGGCTTTTTACAAACTACAGATATGAACCAATGGATTTTGAGACTCTAAGGTTTTCAATCTATGGCAGTTACTCTTTTTACACTTAAATAGCCTGTCTCTGGCCAGTGGGAGCCCCTTCAAGTTGGCGACTCTGCAACCTGGGGATGCAGCTCGGGCTGACTTGGAAAACTCCTTCGCTCTCTGCACAACATGTTGCCATCTCGCCCGGTGCGTCCTGGCCCGGGTCTGGGCTCAGCCACGTCTTCAGGCTGCCTTTGCGTGACTTACTGGAAAACAGCATTTTAAGACCATGCATGTGCTGGGCTCCGGTAGCACTTCCACTCTTTATATAAAAAAAGCACAGTCATTTATTTTTTATTAGGTCAAAAATGAGGGAATAATATTGTTAGTCATATCATTGTACTAATTAAATGAGATAAAGGATATAATCAAGACTTAATAAAGGTTCGCTTTCTCACCTATTTTAAACATACTTAGTGAGCACAGGCTTTGAGGTAGACATGTTCCACGTGTTGAGGACAGAGGTGGCAAAGAAAAAAATACAGTCCTTGGCCTGGTCAGGGTTTTCATTCTAGTGGAGAAAGGCAAGCAAGCAGATAATGAAATAAACGGTGAATCGAAAGTGCTGTGGAGAAAGCTAAAGCAAGCAAGGGGCTTTGGGGGGTACTGGAGAAATACTCTCATTATTGTACATGTGTGACCCACTCAGAGCGATACAACTGGGCAGGCAGAGCCAATGCGTGGTGCAAAAACCTACCGTCAATGTCCTAAAAGGCCTCCGAATTTGACAGATTACAGATGAATCAGTGTGTCGTGCCAGCCTATCCTCTCCCTCCTCCTCAGCCACACTCGGGGTAAAGACAGGGCTGGGTCTGCGTGCAGCAAGGGCACCCGCACGCTGCCAGTGCCTGAAGGGGTGGGACTTGTATGCTCCGCAGGCCCTCCCCCCAGGCCGGTAGGGGGACGCAAGGCACAGGGGTGCGACAGCCTCCCCTGGGCAGGTGAGGGTGCATGTTAATATATTTCCATTATGTGTCCTCCCTCCCTATAGAGGTGAAATGCCATCCTTTTAAGAGGTAATAACCCCCAGCTCTGCTTCCTTAGGGCCACTGATGGGTCCTTGAAGACCTGCCAGCTCCCCTTGAGAACATTCTGCAGGGGGAGCCAGCACCCCATCAGCACGAGGAAGTTTTCACTGTAATGTCTATTGACGTAGCACCAAAGAACCAAATAACAGCATTTCATTTGGCGATGCTTTCTGCAGGCAGCCACTGTTTGTGAGAGGCATTTAAGTGCCAGGGATGAATGACAGCCCTGACCACAGTTCCCGAGCTTCCGCGAGAAGTGGGAACGCGGGTGCCTGACTGCTATAAAGCATCTTCATGGCGCTCTAAATCCTGTCGGTGCAGAGTAAACCGGGCACCAGAGACAAATTTCTGAGATTGTGTATATATCAATGTAATAGACAGTCCAATCTATTTCTACGGTAATTGTTGTGTATATCTTAAAGATACATTTTTATTAAAAAGGAGATTTATTCTACATGGATGGCATTGCAAAGTGGCCCCCCAGTGGAATGGCATCAACTTTTCTGGATTATTCTGCAGAGTTGGTACTGGAGATGCGTGTTTTCAGCATGCTGCTGTTTGGGGTCCCAGGTCACCCTAAAATACCTTAAGTCTTGGCAATGAGATTATTAGATCCCTTTTAAAAATCTCTGTACGTACCCTTTACAATGACAGGGACACGTGGGACCTGCGGTGACGACGATCTGGATTAACCCTGTGCCTGCCTCGTTGCCATGGCAAACATGAGAAGCCTACCTGCTGCTTCCACCCCCAGGGCTCACCGCTGGCCTGGGGATTCCTCAAAGCCTGAGCTGCATGTCATTGGTCATCTCTTCCTCCCCAGAGCCTGGCACAGCACAACGGGGACCAGCGAGGAAGCAGAGGAAACAAGTGGCAGCGGCTTTGTTAGTCTGTGCTCTCACCAAGCATCCTTCCTGCAAACCCCACCCATTTAGACCCCTACCCTGAATCTGCCCCATGGACTGTGGCCTCTCCACTGCCACACCTTCGCCCATGGCCAGCTCCATGAGAAGGTCCTTCCCCCCCACCCTCAAGGACATGTTCTCAGGGGGAATTCACCTGACAGAATTGCTGAGGGGCTGGAATCTGGTGAAACATGCCAACACATCTGGCACATGCTCGCCACAGTGACTTTGAGCTTCCTTCTTACTGTCACAGACCCTGACTGCCATCTGAACATGTGAGGACTGAATCCGGGTCACATGGTTTAGCTCCTGGGTAACAGTATTTCATGCTGCTCAGAATGGTCTCTTCTGGGCTGCCTGGTGCCCCCCAATGAGGCCCCTCAAGTTCCATGCTGTATTTCCCTGAATTCAGAGCGTCTAGAGCACATTGAGGTACCTGGTAGCAACTCAACAAAAGCAAGCCACCAGCTACCTCTCTGTGCCCCTCCCCTTTGCCTGTGCTGCGTGCTGTGGGGAGTGTCTGTGGCCCCTAGCCTGTTGCTGTGCTTACTCTGCGGTCCTGACTCTGTCCGCAGAAACCTGCCCCAGCGGAGGAAGGCTCATCCGAGCCCGGCCGGTCAGCTGCTCCCTCGCAGGAATGCATCAACAGAACTGAAAGGGAGCCCAGGTGTCTGTGGACGGTTGCGGCGAGAACGCGTACCCTTGACTGTGCGGGGCACCCACATTCCACGCTGTGGACTGGGCAGTCAAAGCAAGAGGCATATGGAAAGAGGAGGAGGAGGAGGAGGAGGAGTTAAGCGCAAAGGCAGAGAACAAGAGATGCAGGTGCCCCGCCCAGCTTCCGGTTCCTGGTTCTGCTGCCCCCGCCCCTTCCGCCCCTTCCGCTTGCAAGGCCAGCTACTTCCACTTCCTGCTCTCACTTCCAGTGATATCCCCCTCTCCATTCGTTAGATCCCTCCGTACCCCGTCCGTACCTGGGCTAGTTTGCAACTTAGAAATTCTGATTTGATATCAACTCTTTCTTCTGATTCTTTCTCTATCACCCTCCCTAGTCCCCCCTCCCCCCACCGCTTCCAGTACATCTAAGAGTAACCTTTGGGAGCCCCGAGGGCTGGGAGCACATAGGATTTCTTTTTCCTTTGCTGAACGGATCCAGACCTGGGGTGAGGGGAGGGGGAGAGTAGGCCTGGACACTTGGAAGTCAACTTACGCCTGTCTGTGACCAGCAGCAGCTCCTGTGACAAGTGGTTCTTGGGAGCATCAGGACATGGGGCAGAGAACTGTGACAACCACTGACTTCAGAGCCAGACACCCCCAAATGGCACTGCTTAGAAGAGGTGTGGCCAGGAGCTCCCTTGCTGAGAGTGTCTCCTTGTGCAGCACTGGGGACAATTAAAGGGCCGGTCTCAGGCCATGGGGCCTGGCCCACACCTGGCACACAGAGGTCCCCACTGTCACTTCCATGCACCTTTCCATGGTCAAGGAGAGAAGGAGGGACACAGGAATGAGATGTTGATTCTCAGACAACGAAGATGTCTGCGGTTTCTTTGCAGAGAAATTCAGAGAAGCCCATGGGCCCTAGAAGCCAGTTCAAGGACACAAGTGACCCAACATTCTCTCCTGAGCATTGAAAGCAGGAAACAATATTAGATGGGAGAAGGAAGAGAAAGCTGGATCTTGTTCTTGTACTCCCAGCTACCTCCACTGTCCTCTCTGAACTCGTGTGTGTGTGTGTGTGTGTGTGTGTGTGTGAGAGAGAGAGAGAGAGAGAGAGAGAGAGAGAGAGAGAGAGAAGACTCTTCCTCGTCTTATAAGGCCGCCAATCCTACTGCACGAAGACCCCACCTTCATGCATTAACTTCCTCCTAAAGGCCGCCCCTGTGAGTTCAGTCACATTGGGGGTTAGAACTTTAACACAGGAATTTTGTGGGAACACAACTCACCCTGTAGCACTGGGTTTGGGGAGACCGGACAGGGGTGTTTGGGGAAAAATGAAGAGGCTGCATCTCTCCTTTTTGCAGTCATAAATAAACATTAGAAGGGAGACAGATGCAAATGCAAGAGAGAGCAAGATATCATCCTCATCCCAGGAGGGAAGAAACTGTTCCATTTCAAATCATTATTAAAGATTCCACCACATGCACGGAATAAATGTATCTCATTTAGGTCTGCAAATTTTCTGCCCTTATTCTTATTTAATTAGAGCATTTTCCATGTAAAACCCCCATATTTTCGTGAGAAGAAGCATCATCGGCAAATTTGACTCCAGGAGAAAAGTAATTAATTTCAGAAACAGAGGCTGCCAGTCAGCCACACGCTCCCAGAAGCCCCGTCACCAGTGAGGTGCGGTCCCCGTGTCTGGGGGTTTAGCGCCCTCCCTTCCGTCAGCAGGCTGGGCTGAGCGGCTGCACAGGCTGGGCAGACACATCCCTTTCCCTGGTGTGGAGCCTTGTGGGTGCTAAAGAAACCTGAGCTAACCCGGAACAGACAGCTAGTTTCCCCCTCCACACACACATGCACATGCACACTCACACACTCACACCTTTTTTGTCTTATATGAAGATTTGCATATTTTAATTGCCATACTTGGTGGTCAAAGCCTTAGAACCACACCTATGAGTAGTAGAGAAAAGCCTTATGCTTAATGTTGAACACAACGGATGGGATAGATCATATGAGCAAGTCTCTTCGTTTCAGGCCATCTTCGGAGTCTGAGCACAACCCCGTTTGGTTGTGCTGAGTTAGCCTCTCCAAACGCTGACCTGCAGGCTGGGTGTGTGTCCTGTGCTCACCATTTCTGGTCAGATCGGAGCATCAGAGTGAGGCTGGTGTGATGAGATGGATCCGGACACTGGACAAGCACCACAGTGGGTAACCGGTGTTTGACCAAGCCTGCTGGGCGACCGCGCTGTGGGGTGGGGAGAGGCCAACCCCATGGATGTGGCCCTTCCCAGCGGCTCCAAGCCTGCAGCGTCCCCCCTCCTCCTCTCGGGCCATATCTCCTGTTTCCCTGTGTGTCTACCACATTTTACAGCGCTGTGCTAACTGGCTGGCTTGCTTGTTTTCCTGCCACCCACTGAGCTTTACGTACCACAAGGACAAAACCATGACCAATTTATTCACCAAAATAGTGCCCCGTACCTAGCACACTGCCTGAGCATAGGAGGGCCTCGGGGAGTATTTATTGAGTGAATGATGAATGGTAGGCCAGTTCCAATCTGACCCAAGGTAAGCTTCATTCCTGAGCTGGAAGATAGGGCCTCTATAATACTAGTAACTACTGGCAGTCACCATTTATCCAGTGCTGACTACAGAACAGTAGACGACATACTAAAAGCACTACATATGAATCTGTTTATACATCCTCTCATGTAGCCTTCTTAAAACCCTAAAAAGTAGGCTCAGTAAGTCAATAATTTTCTTAACGCTGCCCCGCTCCTGAGCTATGCCTGGAGCCCAGGTTGCCCAGACTTCCTAGTATGCAGCTGTGAGAAGCTGGTTTTCTCCCCGGAACAGTGTGCAGCAGCTCTGGGCTCAGTAAGTCTGCGCCAGTGTGAGGGCGCATCTTGGTTTACTTATTCCAAACATGAGGTTCTTGGGCCAATGTTACATTACCATTTAGAAGGATTTTCACTATATATAATGAAACTATTGTTGCATGCAGAATAAATGTGATTGTTTAAAATGCCTAAGGAATTTCATTTAAAATGCAGCATTTATCACAAGAAAATCATCGCCCTTCTCCCTTCTTTGTTCACAGTAACAAGCCCAGAGAAGGGGCGGGGTCTTCCTCCCCCACCCTGCCCCCACCCCCACCCTCGGAGGCTGTGGAACCAGTTCCCAGCCATGAAGGGAGCTCACAGGACTTGAGCCTGAGGACTCAGGTGTGTTGGTCCGGTGGTGACCAGAGGCTCCTCCTGCATTTCTCCCTCCTCCCCCAGCCCTGCCCACCGCGCATCCAGGAAGCAGCCACTCCACAGCAGATGTATTAATGACTTTCTGTGACTCGGGTGTAAAAGGAGCAGGTCCCAGAGAAGGAGGCCAGGCTGCAGAGGCAGTGAGGTGGTGTGGCATTTATCGATGTCATAAATCCTTATTGCATGAACTCAGGGATACAACCAGGGCTGAAGCCTGGTGGGGTGGGAGTCTCACGAGATTATTTGTGAGGAGCACGCCTGGATCACGCGCTGGATGGAGACACCAAGAGTGCTGTGAGATGCAAGCTGGGGACCCACTTCCCACACGTAGTCTGAGGACAGGTGTCCCCAAGATGGTAGCATGTAGCGTAAAGCCTGAAGAGTGGAAGGTGGCCAGTCAGAGGGGGCTGGGACACAGCATTGCAGGCAGAAAGAGTGTTATAGGCAGATTTCTTGAGGAAGAAAAGACATGAAGCCAGAATAAAGAACAGCGGAGAGGTTGGTGCTGCTGCAGTTGGAAGGACAGACAGGGTGAGTGGCAGGAGGCATGGGTGGAGCCTTTTGGAACCCATTAAACACTCTGACTATCGGAGCAATGCCAGCCGGTGGAGAGTCTGAGCAAGGTAGAGAGCCATGCGGCACCCGCTTTTAACACTGAGGAGAGCCTGCCAGAGGGGGAGGGGCTGAGGTGGGTGCCGTTGGCATGAGAGGCATCTCACTGCAGAGAGGCCTGGGGCACCAGCAGGAACGGAGAGAACAGGGAAGGTGTGAGACTGACCTCGGAGGTGGGATCGAAGGAGGTGAGAATCACCAAGGTCCCATGGGTGATACTCACATTTTGACCTGAGCAATCAGTCAAGTGCACAGAGACGCAGTTGTTGAGACAGGGGGCACTGTGGGGAGGGGGGTCTGCAGGTGAAAGCGAGACCACGTTTGACTGGGGTTTGGTTGGAAAGCTTGAGACATCATGTGGACCATTAGATACATTTTATCTGGAGCTCAGAAGTAAGGTTGGGACTGGAAAGTTCAAGTCCATGGACTATAGAAACACTGAACTCCTCCTCTGAGCCAGCGACCACGCTCGGGCCTCGGCCTCCCAGACCAGACTCAAGTCCGAGACCCAGCACTGCAGATGTCGGAGGGAGAGACGCACACACATGCAGTGGGAAAGGTCCCGAAACTGGATACGAACTGCAACCAGTGGCAGGGGTGGGGGAGCGGACAGAGAAGGAGAGTGGTGGGGAAGGAATCCGGGGAATCTGGGAGAGCTGTGGGGGAGAGGTCAAAAGTCAGCCTGAGTCTTGAAGACTGAGGAGGAGACAGGCAGAGAAGGAGCAGAAGGCATTCCAGCTGGAAGAAAATTCCAGACCAGGGCATCAGGGGTGTCGTGAGGAGGCTGAAACGTCCTGTCTGAGCCTCAGGCAGGAAGGAAGGCTGAGAGGCACACTATGGCCAGGTTGCCCAAGACCTCGTAAGCGAGATCAGGGAATTTGGATTTCAGGGTGCCCCATGGTTTCCCACTGTCACAGCACACCAGAATTACTTGGGGGAGAGCATTAAAATGAGTATTCTGAGACACCCACCACTGTAGTTCTGATTCTGGGACCCCGGGAAGGGAAGCGGGGCACTGAGGCTCTCCTGGGACTGATCTGGAGACTGTCATGTGGGTGTCACCACATCTGAGAGGGGAAGGAAGTCTGCGGCCAACCCAGGTACTTCACACGAGGGGGTCAACCGTATCTGCCCTTCTGTGACTCGCGTGTGTCACACAGCACTGTGTCCTCATGCTTCGCCCATGTGTTAGGATTTCCTCCCTCTTTAAGGCTGAACAATGCTTCAATGTTGGTGCAGACCACGTGTTGTTGCCATCCTTCCAAGGACGGACCCCTGGGCAGGTTCTACCTCTTGGCCGTGGTGACCAGTGCTGCTGTGAGCATGGTGCGCCCCCGGGGAGCTGGCAAACAACTCTGTGTTCGGTGTGAGGGTGGCAGCCGCATCCGCCTGAGTGCAAGTCTCTGGGGAGTGGACCCAGCCACCTGTATTTCTAGAAGCTCTCCAGGGAACTCCAGTGTGCGGCCGAGGGTGAGAACCACCCTCTGAAAAGGAGCTTGCTCACAGCGGAAGCAGAGAGCAGGAGAACAGAGGCACAGCTGACCCTGGACCCACGTGGGTGTGGACGGTGCGGGTCTGCCTGCGCAGGGTCTTCTCAGGGAAGGCTGTGAGCACTGCTCTACTCTCTTCCTTGTGACTTTCTTCAAAACACTTTTCCCTAGTTTACTGTAGTGTAGGAATACAGTTTATCCATATGTATGTGTATACATCATATAAAATATGTTAATGGACTTTTTATGTTATCGGTAAGGCTTCTGGCCCGGAGGTAAGCCATTGGTTAAGTTTGGGGGGAGCAAAAGTTCCAAGAGGATGTTCAACTGTGCAAGGGGTCAGCACACCTAGCTGCTGCGCTGTTCAAGGCTCCTCCACCCCCATGGAGCCGGGCGCCAGGCCCCTGAGAAGAGCACTCTCACGACAAGTGTCCAGGGACTTGGCCTGCCCAGGAGCTTTCATGAGGAACAGCTGCTGCGTTGTTTGGTATGGGTGGTCTCTGGCAGTGCTGCCCGGTACCATGGGTGGGAGGGGTTCTGAATGTGGCTGCGGGGGTGGGCAGGTGTCTGCGCTGTGCGGAGACCCAAGGGACCTGGAAGGCTTTGCAGGCAAGCCTGGGGAGAGGGTGGGTGGCACAGCTCAGCTATCGTTTGGCCTGGCGAAGGCTCCTTAGTGGGATAGGCATGGAGGCCCTGGCTCAGGGTGGCTGCCACTGTAGGGAAGCTGGCAATTCTCGCTGACACTGATATTTATTCACATGGGTGGTAGAGACACATCTGCTGTACATCCAGGGCACTGACCTTTAAATTATCCATCCCTTTCAGAGTAATGTTCTACCTGGGGAACCAGCCATTCGTAGGTAATTCTGGGCAAGTCCCGCTGTGGCGAGCTTGTGAATCACCTGGTCTTCCATTGTTGCTCTCACGTAACTGTGTTGCATTAACTCCTCATATACAATCCAGTAAAAAATGCATTTTCCCCAACTGCTTTTTTAATTATTGTTTTGCAGTCCAATGCCCCCACTCCCATACTTACTCACATACAGGTGAGAGAGAAAACAAATCAATGTTTATAACTTGCTAAAAACACAGTGGCTTCTATCGAGACACCAGCAGAAAAGGAGGAAGCGACCGCCTGAGAGTAAGCTCGCAGCCTCTCGCAACTACAGGAAAAAGCGATGAACCACAGCTACACTAAAGAAAAAATATGTCCCTCCAGACCAGGTGCAGACTGGGTGATGACAAGGCCAGGGCGGAGAGCATAAATCCAGGGAGAGGGCAGCATACAAATGACCTAATTCAAACTCTCTGAACAAACAGCATCCTACAGCTCTGTCACTTGAAAGGTCTCCAAAAGGTTTCCCTCGCCCACCCTCGGTTTCCTCAGCCATGGAGCGGAGACAGCAGGGCCCACTGCTCCGGGCCGTGAGTGTGACTGGGACAACGGAGGGTGGCCCCAGGGGCGGTCTGCTCCCGCTGCTCCTCGTTCTCCGGGGGCCAACTGTGTGCTGCTGGCCCTTGACCTCAGTAAGTGGAGAGAATCCCGTTTTAGTTTTTCTCTCTGTTCCAATTTTCTAGCATTTTAAAGATGCTCAATCAACCCCACTCCTAAGAGACGTGCAAATTAAACTACCCTGAAGTAGCATTTTTCACCCATCAGTCTGGCTAGCGTCCTGATGTTTAATAACACCCTGTGAGGCAGGGGCTGTGAGGAATCAGGTGCTCTCAAACTGCTGACTTGAATGCAAATTGGTGCAGCCACTGGGAGGGTAATTGGCGATATGTCAAAATTACAAATGCACAAACTCTTGCTGTATGTACGATGCTGGCCATTAAAGGTTCTTTTTTCCCCTAACATCAAAAGATTCGAAATGTCCATCAATAGGGGCCATTTAATTAAATTATGTTGCACCCATCCAATAGAACACTTTGTAGCTGAGTAAAGGTAGCTATTTCGTATTGATATGAGTTCTTCAAGATATATTTTAAATTAAAAGCAACGTGCAGATCAGTGTCTTTAATGTGCTACATTTTGTGTGCTAAAAGGAGGTGAGGCATTCATCCACGCCGGCGTGTGGAGCCCTAAAGACGCTCTGAAAAGTGCACGAGGAACTAAAAACCGCGTGAAGCTGTGTGATGGGCAGTGACAGGCCGGCGGGGGACACGGCAGGGAAAAGGCTTCCAGCTTCCCGTTAGTTTACACCTCATTATTTGCGTAAGGCTTCAAATCATGTGGTTGTGTTCACCTATCAGCAATTAACCAAGCAATAATTTAAAGATTCCTTTTTCTAGAACCTGCCCCCCTGTTCTGTGGTCAGTCTTACGGGCTTCAGCCCGGCCCTTTCGGAACCACCAGGCCCACTCGGTGCATTAAAAGACATCGTTCACACAGTTGCTTCTTCGCAGCCCTGACCTTGCTCCCGGTGAGAGGACTGCAACGGGCGTCGCTCGCTCTGAGGGAGGCAGGGGGTCCACCAGACGGGAGCAGAACGGTACTCAGCTCAGACCCACTTTCTGACCCTAAACCTGCTTCGAAGTGTGTGGCCTTGACCTTGGTTGGACAAGGTGCTTCCGTGGCCTGGGTCTCGATCTACCACTCTGTAAACTGAGGATGCTGCTCGAGCACGTGTGCCTTGTGGTTATTAAGTCCTAAGACAAACGTCAAATAACCAACGCCCTTCTCCACTTCACCTCCCACTTCTCTCCATTTCCTGACCATATCTTCCCTTTTTTCAAACTTTCAGTAAGCGTTCACCGCATGCCTGGTGTGGCACTCTGTGCTTCAGGAGCACAAAGGTGAAAGACAAAGGCTGTGCCAGCAAGCAGCTTGTGATCTGGGGAAACAGAAAGGCGAGAGGCAACCGTAGCAGAAATGGAAAGTTCTGTGCTCACTGCACCCTCACTTCGCCTTCAGAACCGCGGAATGCCTACTTGGCCGGGGAGCACGGGCCCCAGGTGACTGCGGGCCCTGGGGGTGGTGCACCCACCAAAAGCCTCTCCCAGACCCAAGTACTGCTGCTGCCTCAGGGAGGACCTCTCTGTCTCTGCTCTTGGCCAACTTGAACCCCTCCCTCCTGACCTCCACCACCCTCACCCTCACCAAGGCCCTCTCCTCTTCCTGCCGAAGCCTGTGAACAGGACTTTCAGTGCTCCCATTTCTTCTGAACCCCGCCAACCGCACACACACTTGCTAGGCAACTATTCCCAAACTGTCTCACTGTACTCAGGCTTCTGAACACTCCATCTCTGAACGTGGACGTGGGGAAGGAGCAAAATGACCGGCGAGCCATTGCTACTTGGCAGTGGCTCATCTGCGCTCTGTGCCTCGGTTTACTCCCTCAGGTCCCCGGTGTTGTGGCAGCTGCTGACCTGATGACTGACCTCTGCAGTATCTGTGACCCTGGGGTGCTTCCTTAACACCAGAGAAAAATATCCATTTGAACTTAATCTAGCCATATGCATTTTATCGTATTCTGATTGTAGCCATGTGTGGTAATTCTCCATCAGCCAGCATGGCTGACACGCCTGGAAACTCAGCTCCAAGACTCTGTGAGCAGAGTGTAATGCTGCCTACCTAATATTTCTGTCCCACCGACATCTTTCAAGATTGTGGATCTGTATATTTTCTCGATAGAGAAACTGAATTAGTTCTGATTTGAAAAACCAAGAGACTTTATTGTAACACCTTATGTATAATTTCTATTATGCTGTTACCACCCCCTCAAATAAAGAGGAACCCAACAATGGGTAAATAACAACTACAAATAATCACCAATGACACACCCGCACAGACTAGAATAAACATCATTATAATCACTTGTTCAGGAAAGAATGCAAAATAGTTGCTTAGCAGATTACAGAACAGGTATTTGGGAATTTTAAATGTGTCTCAATGGAAGTGCAAATATTTATCTTTCCTACTTCTCAGTGCAACACACAGCCCATAAACATTCCCCTCGCATGTGCAAAGCACTTGGAACATCACTCACCAGAAGGTAACTCATTTCCAAACCCTCTCCCACTGTCCGGAAGAGACTGGCTTCCGACCTGCCTGCTGGAGCCAGAGGTGATTAAAGGCATCTCTGTCCTTTGATACGCTGGGTAGGGACCAACTTACCTCAGTGTCCTGCTAGGCACTCGACACTCTTCTTCAACAGAGACAAAAAATGGATATTTTAACCCGAAAGCTCAGAAGATCACAGAATTTAGAGCACAGGGAGGGTCCGAGCTCTCCCTTCCTTACCCAGAATTTCCGTGGGTGGGGGTGGGCGGGGATGGAAATGCCCACTCAAAGCCATGCTTGAGGAAATGCGACTCCTGTTAAATGCCTAACTTTTACAAAGGATGGTTTAGTTCCCGATTCCCTGTGTTAGCCCCCTTCGCCCCATTACTGAAGACAAAATCTCCTTAATTGTCCCTCGGTCTTCCAATGCCGGCGATCCTGACCCTGACGCATGTTCCATTCGCCCTGACTCCCTGGCACTGCCCACGCAGAGCTTGGGGGTCTGGGAGAGCTGCTTCTCTGCAGCTTCCTACCCACTCCCTGCTGCAGGTGGCTGATGGCGGGGGCGTCCAGGGCTTTGGAGAGGAATGCTCTTGCTTCTCACCTGTGCCTTCCCTGGCCAGTCACGCCACAGCCATGACAACAGGCCAGCGTGGCCGCCACCACCCTCCCCTACAGGTCACTGATTTCAGTGAAGCCATGTCAACAGCCCTTTTAAAGAGGAAGAAACAGCCTGAGGAGGTTCCGTACCCAAGGACACACCACAGGCAAGGGACCAGGCTACGGTCAGATCCCTGGCATGGCCGCTATAGAACCAGCTTCTGGACTCCTGACTCCTTAATGGAGAGACCTCAAAGGCCCCTGCATTGATCTGGGGCAGGTGGGCTTGAACTGCACCCGCCACTAGCCCCACTCCGCCTCCCAGGAGAAACCCACTTCCTCAGCCCCTGTGGTGTGCGGCCTGCTTCCTGGAGCGACGTGCCCCCCAGGTGGATGCTGTGCTGTGCTTTGCTTTTCTCAGGTGGGGTCTCTGCTCTATGCCTGAGCCTCCCACATCGAGTGCTCCCCTGGCCCACTTTATGCCAGCCCCACACAGGCCCCTGAGTGCAAGGAACACACACCTGGGGTGCCAGTGACCCATGGCTCTGCCTGTTCCCTTCTAATTCACCTCCCTGTGCTCCTGAAGGCTGGGCCAGCGGTCAAGTGGTTCCCTGATATTTATGCGTTAATATTCTTCTAGAGATTTGCCCGAATTCCCAGCCAGCCCTCCTAAACCCAGCTGGATCTGGACAGTGGGGACGCAGGTGTCCAGGCAGCTGCGCCCATAGTGCTTGGCTTGGTCTCTGTTCAGTCTCAGCTAGCAGAACCACGCACCAGAAGCAGAGCCAGCCCACATGATCCCGTGCCAAAGTCCTCTGCCTCCTTCTGGGCACTCTCATGAATGTCTCTGGTCATATTTACAATTCTGCACGTGTCAAAGTAGGTGGACCTAACCTTCTTCTCCAGCTTCCTCGAGACGTGCCCAGGTCTGTGTTTAACCAGGTGATTTAGGAATGTAGTATGTTTGTGCCAGGGAAATAGCTGCTGACTCAGGGGAGGGGGCCACTGAGCAAGGCGAATGCTACTACCAAACCCCAGCCTCTTCTGCTTCCACATCTCCGATACGCCGTGCCCCAGTGAGCTGGAATGTATTTATTTCCATCCACAGCACAGCTAGGCTCTCTCTTATTTCCAAGTCTTTGCAAACTCTGTTCCCTGGGCTTAAACACGCCTCCCCTCCTGTCATCTTACAAACTCCCACAGCCTCTGATTCTGCAGTATGGTCATTACCTACCCCGAGAAGCCTCACCTCCTCACACCACCTAAACTGGGTCCCACAGGACTTACCCTTTGTTGTCGTCGCTTACTCACTTTCCTCCCAGACCTAACTTCCTGCAGGCCGCTACTGTGCTGGCCTGCTCCCCACTGCGTGCCTGTGAGCCTGACCTCTAATGGGCCACAAAATTGAGATCCAGGGGATACACGGATGAGGAACTGCGGGGATGAATGAGTGGTCACGTGTACCACGCCGCCGAAGAACTGGTTATGATCAGTCAGTATCAAGGAGGGCTCACGTCTGTTGGCATTATTGAAGAAACACGTACAGGGCGTGTGGCTGAGTGAACGAAGGCCAGCTACACAAACGCACAGGTGCTCCAGCCCCGTTTACAGGAAATCACATTTCGCAGAGGAGAGAAAAGGCACTGACTGGAGATGTTTCCCAAAATGTTAATTAACATGGGGACAGAGAGGCTGGGGCAGAATTTTTTTTACTCTCTTCTTTAAATACGTCCATAATATTTAAATATCTCAGACGAGAATGAGACAGACAGATAATAAAACCCCAGAGAGAATGCCATGAATTCTGCAGAGAGAAACACAGGCCAAGGTGTTTGCTTGGTCCTCCCAGCGCTGGCGGGACGGCCATGTGCTGCCTGAGGGGGAGGGCGGCCCGGACGCAGGACATGGCTTCCCCTGTGGGGTCTGGGGAGACATGGGGTCTCCACACACCCAACCCACTCTTTTTAACTAAGAGTTCGCTTTCCCCATCTCTACGGGACACTTCTGCTGGTTTCTGATTAAAACCATAAAGAAAGCAAAGTGAGCACACTGACTACGAGTTTCCTGAGGTTTGGTTTTCCTTTTTATTGTCTGAAAAACATGCAACTGGTCCCAGAGGTGGTATCTCCATAGCTATTGTTTATATTTTTAGCTTTTCTTTTTCTGCCCTTCGCCTGCCCCTACCACCCTTCAAATAAAATTCAGATGATCCTGTCTGTGATCTGATACTAGAAGTGAGGTTTCGAAATCTCCCTGTGAAACCTTCGCATTGGGTGTGGCTGAATTTGGCATCCTCTTACTGGCAAAGAGGAAGCTACTGAACACTAAATACCTAAAAAGAATGCACACATTTACCTTTGTGGGAAATAGCAAGAGGGAAAAAACCCAAACAACCTAACTCTGCTTCAGCTGGGAAGGGCCAAAGAAAGTTTGGTGCTACCCTGCTGCAGGGACAAAGCAAGACTTCAGAGAAGAGAGCCGGCGGCAGTCTCGGCCCGCAGGGGGAGCCTGGAGCGCACCACCAGGACCGCCAAGTGCGAAAACCAACCGCAGCACGGAACGCATCGATGGTTTCACTTGCAAAACAGGCACACACGGAAACACGGTGCTGTAGCTCTACTCCAGGAACAAGTATGTGTAAGTGCGGAGAAAATTCTGGAAGGACACAAAAAAGCTGGAAAAGCTGCTCCTTTGCGGTCGGGCAACAGAAGCGCGAGAGAGCCCAGGGGCTGAGGTCGACTGCACTCCATCGTGACTAGAATTGTTTGATACAACCTCAATACAAGGAGAATGCGTTTACCCATTGTTTTACAACAGAAAATTAATGTTTTAAATAAATAGGCATTTGTAAAGTGCCTAAGTATTGTCTGCCTCAAAGTAAACGCCCAGCGAATGGTAGCTGCATTTATTATTTAAAAAACAAATCAGCACTACTGACTTAATTAGCCTTAAAGGCACTTAAATTACATTGTCCGAAATGAGTTCGTGTGTGTCGGAGATGTGTGTGGGCAGAGACGTTCCGTTTGCGCGGCTGTGCACCTTTTGATGCAGCCAGGACAACAGAGAGAGAAACAGGACGCAGGACGAAGGCCGAGGCAGCGACTCCTCAGGGGCGTGGGCGCCCCAAGCGGCCCGAGTACTCGGGTTTCTGTTTCGGCCTCAACGAAGTGACGTTCCGCCCCCGCATCTCTCTCAATGGGCCACTGAGACGGAAAGAGCATTTTAAATATTTCATCCACTCCCCAGAGGAGCCACCTGACATTTCCACGGAAAAGAAACTTACACTGCATTCCTCTTACAGGTACAGAAGCTCATGACTGTACGATGTGATCACTGAGAAGCCCAGTGGGCTCTCTCTGAGGCGGGGAAATAGATTTCGGAGGAGATGGAATGTGGGCACTGACATTCAGGCAGCCTGGCCAGTAGCTCTAAGCCAGGCTGATGGCAGGCAGGGGACACTGGTGACAAGAGTCAGGGAAGGTTCTTCCTCATGGAACATGAGATTCTAACTGCCAGACTTAACTCATGTCCTATTAGACGTATCTGAAAGCCAGAGCGTTCCAAAGATAGATGGTGTAGCTGTGTGGCTCGGGTTCCCTCGGAGGCCGCCTGCTCAGAGAAGGCTAGTGCATCTGGGTGCTTTGGGTAGGGAGGGAAGGGTCTGATCCTATTGCCCATGTCCCAGTGTCAGAAACGAGGAAACTTCGCAGTGAATTACTTGTAGTGAGTGGAGCAGCAGGCCAGTCTGGAGCCTGACTCGCTGCCATTGGATACTTCTCTCCGCACCGCCCTGGTGCAACTCTGAAGAAGATGGGGTTTGATTAAGACACCCCTGCCCTGCAGAGAGCAACTCCTAACCCTGCCCACAGCCTGGAGCTGCTGGAACCGGGAGGAAGCAGACTGACAGGAGGGGAGTGCTGCAGGCTGGCAGCAGGGAGCCGGAGAGCCAGACAAGTCTACTCCCAAGGCCAAGGCCTGCAGCCCGGGGCCCCCTGAAAACCATGTAGTCTGTCCAGCCTGGGGAACCAAAAAGTGAATCTGGGCAACCCTGGGCACTGCAGGGAGCGAAAGGCCCTCCGCAGGGACAGAGCGAGAGCAGGGATCAGGGCTCCCCAAACTCTGCTCACCCACGCATCCGTGTGACCCTGACCAGCTCAGGCAGGAAGCGCATTTGGAGTCCAAGCCAGAACGGTGCACATTCAGGCCGACGCCTCGGCCCAGGAAAGAGAGTTACAATCCAAACCTAGCCGAGGAAAGTACCTGCTAAAACAAAGGAAGCAAATTTAAAATTTTTACTGAATTGTAAATACAGGATGATATCAAACAGTGAGCATACCTATTCTGATACACCATAGGAGAAGCAAGAATTAAGGTGCAAAAAAAATTTGAAGGAAATAATAGTGATGAAGTAACCAAGAAAATCCCTAGTATTTAGAAATTAAACAACACAAATATGAATAATCTTTGTTTCAAACAATCACTAGAAAATATATTTAACTGGATGATACATGAATACAAACATATCAAAGATTTTGAGGTGCAGCTAAATCATGCTTAGAGGAATATAAGTTTAAAAGGCTATGTTAGTAAAGAAAAGATTTGAATTGATGATCTAAACTTCCAACTTAAGAAACAAAAAAAAAAAAGGAAAAATTAAACACAAAGCAAACAGATTGGGATAAAGACAAAAGTAGTTAATAAAATAGACCCAAGAAGAAATAAAAAACTTGAACAGACTTATATTACTTAAGGAAATTTATAGATGTAATTATATATTCAAAAGACACAAAACCATCCATAAATAATTACGATTAATAATTGAGTTTAGGACGCCTGTTGATTACGAGGTCAGATTATAAACATTAACTACAGTTCTACATGCCTGTTAGGAAGTAAAATTTTAAAAGACACAATTAGAATAATGTTAAAATTATCAAATATCTAGAAACAGCCCAGCTGTAAGAGCTTCACACAGGAAACTATAACGAAGACCTCACTAAAAGGAAGGACAGGCCGTGTCCATGGATTTGAAACTCAGTATTTTATGGAGGTCAGTTCTCCCCACACTCGATCTATAAATGTAATGACACGCCAATCAAGACCCCAGCATGGGTGTGCATGTGCATATAACTTGACAAACTGATTCTGAAAATTACATAGAAACACGAGGGGCGATTTCTGGGTGAGATGGTGGTGTAGGACAACCACGTTAAAATTACAACTACACTATGGACTAACCATCATTCAGAACCACCTGAAATCTGGTTGAATGGAAGTTCTATAACTAGGTATATAAGGCAGAAGTCACATGGACACTGGTAGAAGGGGCAGAGATGCAGAGCAGGTTGATCCCGCACCCAGATGTGGTGGATAAAAATCAGGAGGGATATCTCAGCTGCAGTGGTCCCCCCTGAGGAGTGAGGGGTCCCAGCCCCACATCAGGCCCCCCAGCACAGGGTTCTAGTGCCAGGAAGAGAAGTCCCCATTACTTCCAGGTGTAAGAACCAGCTAGGAATGTGGCTGAGAGAGATGGAGTCCCAGGCAGTTCCTGTTCAAGGGCCCAATCACAGACTCATCTGGACTCCCTCCTCTGAGCTCCAGCACTGGGGCAGCACCTGAGACATACCAGGAGGAACTGAACTGCCCAGCATCAGGGAGAGTGCTGGAGTGGGGCCACTTTCTCCCAGACAGAAGTGCTGGCAGAGGCCGTTGTTTTCTGAGCCCTCCCCCCACAGAGCTGGCAAGTAGGCACCATGTCTGAGTCCCCATCAACCTAGCCATCACTATTTGCCCCACCCTGGTGATTCCTTGAGGCCCAGCCCCTCTCAACTTTTAGCCCCACCTAAGTTGTTTCCAGTGGCTTTTCCATAAGAATGGCCTGTCTTGGCTCATCTTCAGATTTTCCTAAAATCTCTCACACAAGCAGCATCTGGGCTCAGTGTGCCTATACTTCTCCTAAGTGGCCCCAGGCCTGACACTAGCTGCAGCTGGCCTTGGTTCATAGCTTGGCCTCACCTGGGCACCTCCAAGCCCAGCACGAGTAACAGCCATCTGCAGATCACTTTGTAGTTCAGGCCAGGTGGCCCTGGGAAGAACACAGCTGGCAGCTGACCTTGGCCTGTACCTCTCAAAAGGCCCCAGAGCCAGCACACCCAGTGGAAAGCTTCAGACCACATCAAAACACCTGTCAACCACCTCCATAGCTGGGCCCCTGCACAGCTGATCCTTCATGGTGGTCAGAGGTCAGTGGTCACAGTCAGTTCTTGCAGCTGACTAGATTGGGGGTAAATACCTCCAATGTATGTACCACCAGCAATCAAGACTCAACTATAGGAGGAGGGTGTACACAGACCTCATGGTGGGCATTGCACCTTTGGTACTCAGTTAGTTGCTTGGGGAGGCTGTGCCACTGGATCCTGCAGAACATCTACCACATTAGGCCACTCTGTCTAGCCCAGAACACATAACAGCTCTACCTAATACCTAGAAATAAACACAGGGAAGCTGCCAAAATGAGGAGACAAAGAAACATAGCCCAAATGAAAGAAGAGAACTCCAAAAAAAGAACTAAACAAAATGGAGGCAAGCTATATACTAGAGGCAGAGTTCAAAACACTGGTTATAAGGATGCTCGATGAACTTAGTGAGAACCTGAAGAGCATAAAAAAGGACCAGTCAGAAATGAAGGATACAACAACTGAAATGGGGAATAGTTTACAGAGAATCAATAGTGCTGAGAATCAAATCAGTGATTTGGAATACAAGGATGCAAAGCAGCCAATCAGAACAGCATAAAGAAAAAAATCCTGAAAAAATGAGGATAGTATAAGGAGGCTCTTGGACAACTTCAAGCATTCCAACATTCACATCATAGGGGTGCCAGAAGGAGAAGAAAAAGAGCAAGAAACTGGAAATCTACTTGAAAAAATAGTGAGAGAAACTTCCCTAAACTGGTGAAGGAAGTAGACATACCAGTCCAGGAAGCAAAGAGAGCCTCAAACAAGACAAACCCAAGGAGGCCCAATCAAGATACATCATAATTAAAATGCAAAAGGTTAAAGACAAAAAGAAAATCTTAGAAGCAGCAAGAGAAAAATAATTGGTTACCTACAAGGGAGCTCCCATAAGACTGTCAGCTGATTTATCAACAGAAACTCTGCAGGCTAGAGGGACTGGCATGAAGGGTTCAGAGTGATGAAAAGGGACTCTCAGCCAAGATGGAGGCATAGGTAGACACACTGTGCCTCCTCGTACAACCAAAAGAAAGACAACAAATTTAAAAACAAAAAACAACCAAAACTGTCAGAAAATTGAACTGTATGGAAGTCCAACAACTAAAGAGTTAAAGAAGAAACATTCATCCAGACCGGCAGGAGGGGCGGAGATGGGCAGCAGGTCAGAGAGGTCTGGTGGCAAGGCAGTGGCTGGAGGAATAGAGCAGGCAAGGTTACCACTGGCAGACTGGGCAAGGCACTGGCTGGCAGACCAGGTGAGGCAGCAGCTTGCAGACTGGGCGGACCCACCTTCACATGCAGATAAAGTGGAGGAACAACTGGGGAGCGAGACAGACCACGCAACCCAGGGTTTCAGTGTGGGGAAATAAGGCCTTATAACCTCTGACTGAAAAAACCTGTGAGGGTTCAGGTGGCAGGAGAAACTCCCAGCTTCACAGGAGAGTTCAATGGAGAGACTCAGAGGGTACTGGAATATACACAATACCCTCCACCCAGGAATCAGCACCAAAAGGGCCCACTTTGCTTGTGGGTAGAGGGGGAAGTGACTGAAAAGTGGCAGAGAGCTGAGCAAATGGCATTGTTCCCTCTCGGACCCTCCCCGACATACAGCATCACAACGCAGCCATGTGGGTTGCCCTGCCCTGGCCAATAGCTAAGGCTCCACCCCTTACTACATAACAGGCACGCCCAGACCCTCCCCCCCCCAAAAAAAGAGGCCCAAATGAAAGAACAGATCAAAGCTCCAGAAAAAAAGTAAACTAAGTGATGAAGAGACAGTCAACCTATCAGAAACACTCAGAAACACAGTTTAAAACACTGGTAATCAGGATGCTCACAGAATTGGTTGAGTATGGTCACAAAATAGAGGAAAAAGTGAAGGCTATGAAAAGTGAAATAAAGGAAAACGTACAGGGAACCAATGACGGGAAAGAAACTAGGACTCAAATCAATGGAGTGGACCAGAAGGAAGAAAGAAATAGTCAACCAGAACAGAATCAATAAACAAGATTTCAAAAAAAAATAAGGAGAGGCTTCGGTACCTCCAGGACAGCTTTAAATGTTCCAACATCTTAATCATAGGGGAACCAGAAGGAGAATAGAAACAGCAAGAAATTGAAAACTTATTTGAAAAAATAATGAAGGAGAACTTCTCCAATCTGGCAAAGGAAATAGACTTCCAGGAAGTCCAGGAAGCTCAGAGTCCTAAAGAAGGTGGATCCCAGGAGGAACACACCAAGGCACATCATAATTATATTACCCAAGATTAAAGATAAGGAGAGAATCTTAAAAGCAGCAAGAGAAAAGGAAACAGTTACCTATAAAGGAGTTCCCATTAGACTATTAGCTGATTTCTCAAAACAAACTTTGCAGGCAAGAAGAGGCTGGAAAGAAGTATTCCAAGTCATGAAAGGTAAGGACCTACATCCCAGATTGCTCTATCCAGCAAAGCTTTCATGTAGAATGGAAGGGCAGATAAAGTGATTCCCAGATAAGGCCAAATTAAAGGAGTTCATCATCACCAAGCCCTTATTGTATGAAATGTTAAAGGACTTATCTAAGAAAAAGAAGATAAAAAACATGTATAGTAAAATGACAGCAAACTCACAACTATCGACAACTGAACAAAAACAAAAACAAACTAAGCAAACAACTGGAACAGGAACAGAACCACAGAAATGGAGATCACATGGAGGGTTAGCAACAGGGGAGTGGGAGGAGGAGAGAGGGGGGAAAAGTAAAGGGAATAAGAAGCATAAATTGTAGGTACAAAATAGACATGAAGCGGGTTATGGGAAATGTAGAAGTCAGAAAACTTGTGTGTATGACCCATGAACATGAAGTAAGCAGGGGGAATGCTGGTTGGAGAAGGGGGTGTGGGGTGGAGGGGAATAAAGGGGAGAAAAAATGGGACAACTGTAATCAATAAAATATTGATTATAATATTCAACCAATAAAATATTTTTAAAAAATAAAATAAAAATGACTTAAAAATGAAAAAAAAAGAAAGAAAGAAATACAAGGGCCAAGAAAAGCCGGGACACTTTAGAAGAAGCACAAAGGACAGGCCCCACCTGGCATCACTCTGTCTGGCAGTGTGCAAGAGTCAGTACACAGCTGTGTGTGAGACAGAGGTTACTCTCGTGTTACTACTTATTAAGTATTGCATTATTTTCCACACCAACGCCTACAAACCTACTTGTGCCCATCCTTGTACCATGAAGCTGAAGTAATTTCTGCAGTGCGGTTATCAAGTCAAGGAGAGATAAATAAGTCAATGGAACAGGGTGCGAGAGCAAAAACAGACCCCGCATACCAACAGGCACATGGCTGAGGTGAAAGGTAGCATCGTGGCGCGCAGAGGAAATAGTGGGCTTTTCACTGTACAGTGTTAGAACTACTGGCTGTCCAGTGGGGGGAGCACTTGACCTTTCCTCGCACATACACGTGCCGGTCACACCAGGAGTCAAATGTAAAAGGCAAAATAATAAAGCATCTGGGAAATAAAATAGGAAAAGAAATTTTTGACTTCAAGGTACAGAAAGGGACCTAAACAGACACCGAGAACACTGACCATAATGAAAAGGACTGATAATTCTGGTCACATTAGAAGTAAGGACTTCTACCACCAAGACACTCTCGGGGGGAGAGAAGTGGCCAGACGTGGAGCAGGACCTGCACCTGCCACAGAGGCAGTGGCTCCCAGCACACTGTGCCCCAGTACACAGGGGTTCTTGCACATGCATAAAAAGGCAAGGCTCATTTTAAAACGAGAAATCTGAGCAGCTAACTTACACAAGAAGTTATCTACATAGCTAACATCTGAATGAAAAAGTGCTTAACTACATCAGCACTCAGGAAAATGCTAATGAGCGAGCCCAGCAAGGTACCAGAACCCTGTGCGATAATGAAAACAAACACCCCGCCCCCCACGCAACCGCAGGGCTGAAGCTCACAGACCTAATGTTGAGCCAAAGAAACCCGATATTCGCCAATACATGCTGTAGGATTCCATTTATAAAAAAGTCTAGAACAGACAATACTAGACTGGAGTGTTATCGGGATAAATCTAAATGAGAAAACTATAAAAAAGTAATAAACTGACAACTGCGGAAGTGTGGATGGTTGTGCTTTTTGTGGGGGTGGATAGAGTTTAGGCAGGAATTTAAAATGGAACTCCTGGAACCGGACACTGGTTTATGACGCTGTATTGCGTTACATTTTCCTGCATGTGTAATTTCACGGCGATTCCTTGGAGAATAGGGAAGAGTAGACAGCATGCTTCTTCCTTCGGGGCGGAGGCGGGGCTGAGGACCCGGGCACAGGGAAATGGGCTGCTGCACCCCCTGGGGCCACGTCTGCCCTGGACTGCCCCCCTCTCGCCTTCTTTTCCATAACAGGGAGAACAATCTCGTTTAAGTCAACATTTACGGGTTTTCTGTCCGTTGAAGCCAAGTCTTACCCTAACATCTGTAAGATCCGGATTTGATTCAGCTCACACAGAGCAAACACCGATTATACAAGTCCTCGTGCTTGGGTCTGGGGACAGCAAGAGGAATAATGAGCTTAGAGACTATAGGCTCTGGGGTGTCTGACCTTCTGGTGTCTCTGGGCCACACTGGAGGAAGAATCATCTTGGTGCACACATTAAATACATCACAACATGTACTCGCAGAAACAAAATCTCATACTGTTTTAAATAATTTACGATTTTGTGTCGGGGGGCATTCACAGCCATCCTCAGTGGCATGTGGCCCGGGGGCCACAGGTTGGACACCCCCGCAAGGATCAATAAAAGGTGAGACATGTGCTAAGAGATCAGAGACAAGCATTTGGCCCATTATGGTTTGGATGGGGCCACAGTCGAGTCTTGATTTCCTGGAAGAGCTTAGATCAGATGGTAAGTTTTCAAGGCAGTTGCTATCCCATGAGCTTCTCCTGGGCTATGGAAGGCTGGTCTTAGCCAGAACGTAAAGGTGTTTTTATTAAAACCGACTGCAGGCCAGCTCTGCTTAAAATGGGTTTCTTGAGTCTTTTCAGCGCTCCTTGCAGCCCAGGTACAATCACCCTGAGGATTTATTTTCCAGAGCTTCACTTGGCTCCCTGTGGGGACACAGGGTCTTGAACTGTGCACCGAGCAGAAAATGAGACTAGGCCACACTCATTTCCAGAATCAGGTCCAGCCCAGGTTATTTTAAAGTGCGCGCTGAAGCAAATCAAAGTTGTTTTTAAATACATAAATCCAATAAGCCAGATGGACTTAGGACTAAACCTGTATCTTTTCTAGAATTACTCAACCAGGAAATCAAAATATTCCCTAAACTGAACCCGAATTGAATTGCACCTTCGTTTCCTGTGGCTCGCACCCTGGACTGTGGAAGGAGGGGAGGGCTGCGTCTGTGCAGGCCCGCCTGCGAGTGGAGCCTGCGTGGGAGGCAGAAGGTTCCGGGCGCCTGCTTGTGTTTGGAATGTAAAACACAGCCTCGCTCAGGGTCCCGCGTGCAGGAGCTCCGGCTGCAGGGCGGCGATTCCGCCATCAAAGGGGAAGACGACCTGTATTTGTCTGTGCAGACTGTGCACTTGCGGTTTAATCAACGCTTTTGAGATCAGCCGCGGTCCAGGGGAGAGAGCAGAGTTTGGCCTCTCGCTGGACACTCTCGGAGACGGGCAGCCTGCCTGACAGGTACGATTTGTTACACAGGGAATGCAGTGTTTTCCTCTGGAAACACACTCCCCAGGCATCGCAGAGCAAGCAAGCTGCTCCGCACTCTCAGCAGGAGACGTGGGCTTTGATCAAGGGAAGGCTTCACCGGCACAGACTCGGGGCTGGCAATACAACGTGTTATAATGCAAATGGCTTCAGTCCTTCTCAGGGAGCCGGGAGCGTTCAAAGAAGTACGAGAGGAGGGAACAAATGGCTGCTGAATGTAGAATGTAGAAATAAAGCTCAGCCGTGCCACGGCGTCTTCTCTCCAGGAACCTCACAGTTTCCTTAGGTCAAAAGTAACTTCAGCTGTGCAGGGGCTTTAGGGAAGGAGCCCGGGTGGGCCCTCCGCCCCAGCGCCACCCCGCAGAGCCCGGAGGTCAGAGTGAGAGAGGAGTCCCCAGGGACTCCAATGCTCATCACAAACCTGCTCCCTTGTTTTGCTGATGAATGTGCAGAGGCTTAGGGAGTTTGGTAACAGGTCACACTGCTAACAAGTAACAGAATTTGGACTCCAAACCTTTTGAAACTGTGTCCTGCTGCCTCCCACATAAAACCCAGACTAATGAAGGCCAGAAAGAGAAACAGGGAGAGAGTCCCACACTTGTGGAGGTCAGTCACGCACACTCAGGCACACCAAGTGCTTTCAAATGAAACAGCCAAGTGGACGGGATTTAGATTCCTTGCCCCCCTTCCTTTACAAATGCAGGCCATGTCAAGGTATAGAAATGGCCACTGATGATGCCTGGGGTCTTGTCCTTAACACTGTACTCAGAGGAACGCGAGGTGACTCAGACCCAGAGACTTCTCACTAGCAGGCGTCCCCGTCTCTTCCTCTTGCTAGGGCATACCCGGTTCCCCAAATCCTTACCGTTTTTTTTTCTGCCTATTTCTCACTAGGACTGCCCTGGCCTCTAGCACCAGTTCTGGCCCTTGGATGAGAGCCTGAAGGAGCACTGGTCAGCCCTCCTGGGTTTGGCAGAACTTGCTGTTGCAGGCAAACAGGCTCTGACCTTGGGCGCTGGTTTGTATGACTCCTTCCGGCACTTGGCAGATTTTAACGGACCGCCCACGGCACGGCAGGCCTTGTGCAGAGTGTGAGGGGCTAACAGTGAGCAACAGCACATTGTCCACCACGAGGGACACACTATGCACCAGTAGATGGGAAACTGACATAAAGCAACTGGTCACACGGGTATTTCTGGAATTCTGGGACGAGGTGATGTGCAATGTCACCAGAAGACGCCTGCCTGCTCCATCTGGTCATCTGTTAGTCCCTCCCCCCACCAGGGAAGGGACCCCTTATGGGAGATCGAGCTGACAGCTGGTGACCTGAGGGATTAAACCCTTCGTCTTCCACAGGAAAAGAGATGTACTTCCTGGGACCAGACTCCCCAGTCTGCACCAAGCAGAAAACGAAGCACCCCTGGTTTGGTGGGTTTTGCCACCAAGAAGAGGATGAAAAGGGACTGGGGGAGAAGAGAGAGGGGCTGTGGGGAAAATGACAGAGGAGGAGGAGAAGCTACATTTCTGAGCTGTTTTTACCCCTGAGTGATCTCTAGAGAATGTTTTTGACAGTTCAGGGGTAATGATGCACAGAGTCCAGTGCCTGCTTCTTAACTGACACCTCCGAAGCAGCAGCCCTGTGGGGACATGAACACAGCAGAGATGGCAGGGCGGGTGAGAGGGAAAGGAGGTGGCAAAGCTTGGTCCCCCTCTTCCTCCACACTGAGGCTGGTGAGGCCGACTCCTGTAGGTGTGGGGCAGGCAACAAGGTGACAGGAACATGGGCCAATGTGCCAGCAGCACTAAGGACACTCACAGGGCAAAGATCAAGTCAGAGGGCATCACGAAGGCTGCTGGACACCAGGAGGGTGGGGAGGTGCGCCTGGAGAGGCACGCACAGGTAGACCCTCCCCCACCTTTCTGCACCTTGTCTTTGGTGGGGGGCCTCAGGAAGCGTGTGTGTGTGTGTGTGTGTGTGTGTGTGTGTGTGTGTGTGGGCAGCCTGGAAGAAGAGCCCTGCATTAGGAATAGTTCCTAATTAATGACAGAATGTAAATTAAATTCGATACCTGGAAGAGATTTTTAAACTAAAAATGACTAAAATGCCTCAAGTTGAACTGAATATAGTGATTAGGCTAAATTAAATTTTCTCTTTGCCGAGCAGAGGCATGAGGCATGGCTGAGCCAGTCCTTCCCTTTCTGAAAAGCCAGAGCCTGCCCTTCCCTCCCCACCTGCTGGTCCCCTGTGGACACTGCCACCGTAGCAACGAGGGACAAGGCCTGGGGTCTTAGGATCAGCTCAGCGTCTCACGTGCCAGGGGCAGAGCATGTAGAAAGGAGGAGGCAAACGAAACCCTTGGAAGCAGTTTCTGAGCCTACAAATCCCAAAATGCAGTTTGTGGTCGCAATTGGCAAAAGTTTCCACCACGGCTTCTCCAAAGTGAAATACAGAGCTCTCCCCTGCTTAAGGGACTCTCATACTCGTGAATTTCCGAGGAGATGAATGAAATAAAGTGGCCCGTCAGGAGGGGACGGCGTGCCCTCCCAGCAGGTAGCGTGCTGCCTGGGGGTGATTTACACGAGACCTTTGCTTAGGGATTGCAGAGCCTCTCAGTGCTAAAACTCCCTCATAAAAACGACCACAGACTCCCTTAAGGACAGAGCCAATAACACGGCAGAAATGAAAACAAGCCTTCAACGTCCCCTTGTTTGCAGGTTTGTCAGGGCTGGGAGGAGCGACTGCAGCGAGGAGAGGGCAATTGAGGGCAGACATGGGTAGCATGGAGGAAAAATTAATGTAGAATAAAAGACTTAATTGCAGATTCTGATTTTCCTGTTCAAACTATGATATTACTAGTGGCCTAGTTTTATGCCCATAACTGAATAACAATAATCACGACAATATTTATGCTAGAGAATCAGAAGCATAAATAGCCCAACTTTCCATCCATAGGGGTCAGTGGAGGCAGCCCAGTTAGCACGCGCCATGGGCCGACGGCAGGACTGACAGGCTGTTTAAGTGAACATGTGGCTCTTCCAGCGAGAGAGTGTATCTGTAACACTGACCTGGAAAGGCGTTTGTAAAGCCAGAAAAAGGAAGTTTGAGAACGGTATGAGCCCATTTTTGTAAAACAACAACGCACACACACACTTAGGGGGGAAAAGTCCCCCAAACGTGTTAGTGTGAGCAGAGAGACAGGTGTGTGCAACCCCCACGGCACTTAGCCGTGGGGACTTCGGGGAGCAGGGGTGGGGTGCTGGAAGGGAGGTAGGAAAAATGACACCGAGCTTTTCTTTGCAGCTCTCTGCGCTGTTTGGTAACGAGCACATGCTACCGGGACCTGAGATGAAGAGAACCATGAGAAAGGTTAGAAATACTCAACTGCTGAGCATCTACGACAATGAACTGCACTCCGGGGAAGCAGCAGGCACTGCCCACCCCTGCAGCCCGCTCCACATCTTGCCTGCTGCTAGTGTCCACACCTCCCCACGACCTCATGCTCCATTGCATAGGCTAAGGAATGCTTAACAAGGTGCCTGAAATTGCACCACTAGTAAGGGACACATCTGACTTGTGAATCCAGGTCAGGCCAACCCCAGAAGTCCTGGGGGAAGGGGGAGTGGCTAGAGGGCTGACAAGTCCCAAGGGGTTGAGCTGGAGCCTACTGAGCAGGGGTATCGGGTGACAGTGAGAAATCCCCTTCGGTGCCTGGTGTGGCAAGGCAGGGGCTGTACCGGCTGCGAGCGGGACACAGGGGCAGAATTGCTTCCCTGGCATATCAAACTTTAATATCTCAATTTTCATGACTGGGCTCGGCTGAGCGAGCTGCTATTACCCATCAGCTTCTCCACAGCATTTCCCAGGGAGCAGGCTGTTCGGAACACGCTATGTCTGGAAGCATTTTATCACTCAGGAGGCTTAACCAAGACCATTAAGATGGCCTAGCCCACTTTCCTGTCCCCACGGGCAGGGCAATTAAGGGCATTCAGGTCCAGCAGGCCTGTGGTGTCAGGCAGTCAGATCTTATTAATTTCGGGCTCTGTGACAATTTAATATAAGCCTGGCTGAAGTTTTGCCACTGTAACATCTGCAGATAAAAGGTTTGCTGGGTTTCTTGATGAATAAGGAAAACAGACCAGCAAGAACAGGAAAGGTTTAACCTACTTGAGCAATTTCAGTGATTTTTTTGGTTTTATTTGTAAGGAACTTAGGCAAGGTGTCTACCTGAAAATACCAGCTCCTAAATAGTTGTTATTAATGGCAAAAGCAGAATCAGCAAGATTTCTAGGTCATAACTTTTTAGACCAAGTAACTACTTCTGCTTTAAAGTAATAGTCTAGCTCTCCAGTGGTATTTCCCCAAGTGACTAGACGTTGTTGTCCAGTCAGAACGGATGTTGCCACCTCGTGCCACTGATACTGAAAACCTGAACATAGCAGGTGTCCCCAGCGGCCTTGCAGGTTATTTGTTTATGTCTTTTAGGATGGATTTGGTTACTGGTTTAGATGTTGGCCTGAAAACTCCAGACTTCTCTGTCTCCACAGTGGCACACTGTCTCAAAAGGAAAACATCTCCTCCTCCTTCCAAAGGACACACCTGCCAATTCCTTCCTTCAGTCCCTTGTGCATTTTCAAAACAATGGTCTCTCCTGCCTTTCCATTTCTCCCGGACTCCTTTTCCTTGTCTCCAAGGTTGATGTTTTCCTCCCCTCTCGCCCCTCTGGAAACTTGCGGGGGGAGAGCAGCCCACAGCTGCAACCGCGCTTCCTTCCACCCCTCACCACGTCTTTCTCTGCCTTCTGTCCTCACCTGCCCAGCCATTCCTCCCCAAAGGCCACCAGTGACGTGCTGTCAGCAAAGGTGGTGACCTTTTCTCCACTGAGTGCCTTTCTCCACCAAGGGCTACCTCCTCCCAGCCTCCTTGGAAAGCAGTTTGTTGCTTCCATTACCCCACAGTCTCCTGATTTATCTTCTACTTCTGGTTGTGGTTTTTGTTCTTCTTTGCTTCCCTTTCTGCCCTCTACTCCCTTAAATATGAACGTGTTTCAAATCTGCTTCCTTTGGGAGTTTGGGGGGAGTGTCTCATTCTCTCTCACAACTATGAATACATTTCTGTGGGTGATGACCTCCAAATCCAAAGCTAAAATCAAGTCCTGCTTTTCTACCTAAAATCTTAGCCTGTTTTCTTCCTGGTGGCACCGCCCCCTCTTTGGTCAATGGGGCTGGAGACCTTGGGATTATCTTTAACCCTCTGTCTGCCATCTTCCTGCCCACCCATCCCAAGGGCGAGTAAGCCCTACTGGTTTTGACTCCTAAATGTCTAGGCAAACCAGCACTTGGTATCTCTTCACCAAGTGACTTCAGATCAACTCCTCACTTGTCTGAGTCCCCGTTTCCCGCTCCTTGCCATGCATGGCCTGGTAAACACACTACATGTATTACGATGGTTAGTAGCCCTGACACTAGAGCACAGAGAAACTGGTACCAAGCAGACACCTCCTGTTGCTGGTACTACAGTAATTACCCTGGTTTCTGGTTACTACTGGTAGTTGTGTTCTGTGAAAAGTAAGTGGACACGACATTGGATTAGTGAGCACTGGACCACTGATCCTAGGGAAATACAAGGTTAAATTCCTATAAGCCTCTGATCCCATTTTTACCAGTCAGTACATAGCATTGTTTTATGTTTGTTTTTGTTTTAAAACACCTTCTGTCTATACATTGTTGATTCGTTAACACTGAATTCATGCCCAACAAGCACCATGACTCATGCTGGAACTAAGTTTATCTAACACAGGGATTTTCTCCATGAGGCGTATCGCAGCCTTTCTGAGCTTAGGAACACGACACAGCACCTCAGCACCGCATGTGGGGGCCATTTACAGCAGAGAAGTAACCAACAAAAAGCACAAAAATGTGGGGGAAAGTGGCACACCTACGTAAGTTGTACAGAAACAATTGTTCATAGCGTGAAAGCTGAAACAACAGGACGGAGCACTGCCTCGCTCACTCTCAGCTGGAGACAGGCATGATGGGTATTTCATGCTTTCCCCAGTCCATGCACGGCTGTGAATGTCTGCAAACCCACCCTGAGTATCGATTTGGGGGTTACAAATAGTTAGTTAGGAGCAGGTGAACCTGCAACTGTGCAATCTGGGAATGGTGACGATTGTCTGGACTTTCTCCTTCTTAACACACAACACCCACCCTGCTGAAGCCTTCGCTTCACCCTGCCTGGGTTAACTGTGCACCTCTCCTGGGCGATCTTTCTGCCCCAGCCTCGGATTCTCCAGGTCAGATTTCCCACTTCCCGTCTGGGCCCAGCCCTACGGGTGCTGGCTGATGGGAGTTCTCTTTACACTTCCCTTCCCTACCTAATGCCTTCTCTCTGACCACAGTGATTCCTCACCTATCTCGGGAGTTATGTTCCAGAGACCCCCGCAATAGGTGAAAATCCACGAAGTAGCAGCGTTATATTTATTTTATTATTTATATATATTTCAAGGCTTTATAAACCCTTCCCACAATCCTATAAGCCTTTCCCGCTCTCTTATTAACTTTCCCCACACTCTTATAAACACTTCATATGCTCTTAAACACTTTCTACACTCTTAAATATACGTAATTTTAACAACATATAAAATTCTACATGGGTACTCACCAGTGAAGTATACAGTCGTCCCTCACTATATCGTGGTCCACTTATCGCGGCTTCACGGTATCGTGGGTTTTTTAAAAAACAGGGAAGCCGCAATAAGTGAACCGCGATATAGTGAGGGACGACTGTAGTCACTTCACCAGCTGCCACATCAGAGAGGTATCTTAAGCAAAACCACCTGCCTTCTTCTATGTATATTTTCTGAATTTCTAGAATGGCTGATGGCATTAGCCCTACCTAATTTATAGGATTTTTATGAGACTCATGTAAGATAGCAGTTCTCAAATTTTCATGTGCATAAGAATAACTGGAGAAGTGGACCAGAAAGGAAAGAGTGGGGACTTGTTATACACGTGTTTTTTCAAATGAGACTATTGCACATCCTCTCTCATAACCTGCGTCTCACACTGCATGCGTCACAGACCCCTGTGCTGTCGGCACCACACTTCGCCGTCATCTTCCAGGTCAGGGCGGCTGAATCCCACTGTGCAACTGTGACAGCTGAGCGAACCCCTGTATTAGCATTTTAAGATATTTCAACTTTTTATATAATCAAAGCAATACTTAACAGGAACCAAATACTTCATTTTCTAATTACCAATTATTTGTCTGACACTTTCTTTTCTCAAATGAACAAAAAATAGGACATAACAATCCCTACCTCATGGGATTCGGAAAAATTAAATGGAATCAAGTAGGTAAATAACTTGGCACAGGGTCTTAAACACAGTAAATATGAAGTAGGAATTAGCTATATTCTAATTTTTAATTATTCCATAGACTTAATTTCAAAGTGTGGAATGGCAAGGTCAAAAGATAGGCCCAAATTTTAGATGTACTGTCAAATTGGGACCTAGAAAGATTGTTTGTTTCCTAGCACCAGAGAATGTAGAGTCTATTTTTTTAAACTTTTTAAATTTTATATTTCAATAACAGTTTATATTCCATATGGTTTTATATTAGCTTCAGGTGTGCAGCATAGTGGTCAGACAGTCATATACTATATAAAGTGTCCCCTGATGTCTGTAGTACCTGCCTGATGCCATACAGAGTCATTACAATGTTATTGACCATATTCTCTGTGCTGTACTCCCCATTAATGTGAATATTCTATAACTACCAATTTGTACTTAATTTCTTCACCTTTTCACTCAGTCACCCAACACCCCTCCCCTCTGGCTACCATCAGTCTATTCTCTATATCTATGAGTCAGCTTCAAAAAAACTCTCAGTAAAATGAGAAAGAAGGGAACATACTTAAACATGATAAAAGCCATATATAACAAACCTACAGCTAACATCATACTCAATAGAAAAAAATAACAAAGAGTATCTCCCTTAAGATAAGGAACAAGACAGGGATGCCTTCTTCTCACCAGTCCTATTCAACATAGTAATGGAGTACTGGAAGTCCTAGCCACAGCAACCAGACAAGAAGAAATAAAAGACATCCAAATTGGAAAAAAAGAAATAGAACTATCATTATTTGCAAATGATATTGTAAAATATATAGAGAACTGTGAGTCTACCAAAAAACTACTAGAAATGACTAATGAACTTAGTGAAGTAGCAGAATACAAAATAAATATTTAGAAATTGGTTGCATTTTGTACACCAATAATAAACTATCAGAAATGAAAACTGAGGAAAACTATACCATTTACAATTGCCTCAAAAAAAAAAATACCTAGAGGGAAATTTAACCAGGGAGGTAAAAGAATTGTACTCAGAAATTATAAGACAATGAAGAAAAAAATTGAAGAAGATACAAATAAGTAGAAGCGTGTACTGTGTTCATGGATAGGAAGAATTAACATAATTAAAATGTCCACATTAACAAAGAAATCTACAGACTCAACAAAATTGCTATGAAAATACCAGTGGCATAAGTCACAGAACCAGAAAAAAAAATCCAAAAATCAATACGGAACCACAAAATGCCACACATAGCCACAGCAACCTGAGAAAGAATAACAAAGTTGGAGGTATCGTGCTACCTGATACCAAAAGATATTACAAGCCTATAGTAATAAGAACAGCCTGGTACTGGCATAAGAACAGGCATTCAGAGCAATGGAACAGAATGGAGTGCCCAGAACTAAACCCACACCTCTGTGCGCAATTAATATTTGACAAAGGAGGCAAGAACATACCATGGGGTAAAGACAGTCTCTTCAATAAAAAGTGTTGGGAAAATACATGCAAAAAAATGAAACTAGACTATGTTTTTGCATATATACAAGAATACACTAAAAATAAACTAAAGAATTAAGTGACGACTTGAAACTATAAATATCCGAGTAGAATACATGTGCAGTAAAATCTGTGCCAGTTGTCATAGCAACATTTTTTTCTGAAATATCTCCTTGAGCCAGAAATACAAAAGACAAAATAAATAAATGGGGCTACAGCAAACTAAAATGGAAAAGAAAAAAGCAAAGGAAATCCATCAACAAGAGAAAAAGACATTCGCCAATGAGACAGTCAGTCCGAGTCCTGGGAAGTCTCCCCATTGGCCAAGATGGTGGCTGAGGGAGGTTCTTATACTGAGTTGCCACAGCTAGAAATGTGAACAGATAAGGCCTGAGCATGCCAGAAGCCAGCAACACAATTTGATATAAAAAAAAGGCCCTGCCCTCCCCTCCCTATCCCTATAAGAACTGTGGACTGGAGCAGGAAGGAGAGATAGTCTTTGAGAAGGAAGTCTACCATTCCCCCAGGTCACAGGACACCTGAGTAAAACCTTCCTTTTGCACCAGCATCTGACTCAAGAGTTTGGCTATCCTTGCAGCAGGCAGGCGAACCTGTGAGTTTTTTCTTTTAGTTATAATAAAAGATTAATATTAAAAATTTATAAAGAACTCATACAACTCCACACCAAAAATACAACCAATCCAATTAAAAAATACAGAGGACCTAAATAGACATTTCTCAAAAAAAGACATATAGATGGCCTAACAGACATATGAAAAGATGCTCAATGTCACTATCATCAGAGAAATGCAAATTAAAACCACAATGAGCTGTCACCTCACACCTGTCAAAGTGGCCATCATCATAAATTCACAAATGCAAGTGCTGGTGGGAATGTGGAGAAAAGGGAACCCTCACGTAGTGTAGGTGGGAATGTAGACTGCTACAGCCACTGTGGAAATAGTATGGAGTTTCTTAGAAAATTAAAAATGAAACTGCCTTACGACCAGGAGAATCTACATTTGGGTACATCCAAAAAACCCCAAAATACTAATTGGAAAGAACATATATACACCCTGTGTTCATTGCGGAATTATGTACAACAGCCAGGATGTGGAAGCAGCCCAAGTGCCCGTAAACAAATGAGCGGATATAGAAGGGCTGGCACATAGGCCCTGGCCAGTGCGGTTCGGCTGGTTGGAGTGTTGTCCTGTAAACTGAAAGGCTGTGGGTTGGGTCCCTGGTCAGGGCACATACAGGAGACAACAGATCGATGTTTCTCTCTCACATCGATGTTTCTCTGTCTCCCTCTCTCCCCACTTTCCTCTTTCTCTAAAAGCAGTGGAAAAAAAGATGTCTTCAGGTGAGGATAAGAAAATAAAAAATTTTAAAAAGTGGTGATACATATTTACAGTAGAACATTATTTGACCATAAAGAGGAAAAATATTACCATTTGTGACAATGTGGATGGACCTAGAGGACATCATGCTAAGTGAAAGAAGGCAGAGAAAGAAAAATACTGTGTGATTTTATCTATATGTGAAATCCAAAGAAAATAAACAAAGGAACAACACTGAAACAGGCACTAGACACAGAGAACAAACTGAAGGCCGCCATGGGGGCGGGTGTTGGGAGACTGGGTGGAATGAGTGAAGGCATTAAGTACAAATGGTAGTCACAATATTTCACGGGGATATAAAATGCAGCCTAAAGAATACAGTCAATATCAGGGGGGAAATGGGACAACTGTAACAGCATAATCAGTCAAATATATTAAAAATATAGTTGGTGACACCATAGTGACTATGTGCGGTTCTCAGTGGTGTAGGAAACACCGGGAGCGGGGCGAAGTGTGTGGCCGTCTGATCACCATGCCCGCACCTGACCCTGACACAACACAATACTGACTGTAAACTGTGATAAAAATGAAGATATTTATTCTAAAGAAAGAATCTGAATCTGTTCTTTTGGATTTTCCTTTTTCATACGCAAAGCCCTTTTGAAGTCATATAACTGGTTTCCACTCTGTAGGAGAAAATACTGAGGCGTTGGCCTCGGACATTAGATCTGGAGTTGAACTCCAGTCCCATCACTGTGTGAGCCTGGCAGGCTACTTAACGTTCCTGAGCCCTTGTCCTCAGTGAGACAAGGCAGATAATGCTAACTACTGGAACGGTGTAGTAAATCACACCACCAAATACATCTGGATATTTAGAAATAGTAGCTGTTAAGCTGGAGGCTCATTGATTCAGCAACATTAAAGAGTCTTCTAAGAACTGGGCACTGGACGAGGCACAGAAAATACAGCCAACCCTGCATACTGTTCATGGAACCCTAGTCTTGGGGGAGACAAGTCTTTTCAGTGGTTGGTATTCGGGTCAGTGGAGCTAGGGGAATGGATCACGGCTTGTTTCAAGAGCGTGGGTTCCCCCCTTGAACTCATTACCTTCCCCGACAGAGCGCTCTAGTGAGACGGTGTGCCCCCACCTCTCCCACCCTGTGGGTCAGAACTCAGTGCAGGTGCGGACGGCCTCCGACTGGAGGAGTCCTCAGGGCGGGGAAGGGGCGCGCAGCCGGCGGGGAGTAGCGGGTGGCGGTCTGGGTGTGGAGCGGCTGTTCTCGCTGCTGCTGCTGCTGTTGCTGCTGTTGTCACCCAACCATCCTGCCTCTTTGTCATTAAGGTAATGACGTTATATCGTGTTGACGTTCTGCTTTGGGAAAAGTAAGGAGACATTTTCAACACCTGTGCCACCTTTATAAATAAATAATTATATCCCTACACCTCTGGGTTCGGTAAGGCAACAGAGCCAAAGCCCTTTCCTCAGTGAAAGTTAGAACGCACTCAGTCGGCCATGTTTTTAGTCTTCTGCAGCAGAAAGGTGCAAGGAGCTAAGTGTGAGTCTCTGGCAAATAAGCAAAGCAGGGATTTAAATGCACAGTTTCCAAAAGAAAGCTTCACTCATTGCATTATAACTGATTGAAACTGTGTAAAATTTTGTTTAGTAAAGATGCATTTTAAATTACTGGATAAATATGGGGCTAAATATTACATGTATATAAATTTTGAGTAAATTAAACTTTCAGTGCACAAAGGTTTGATATTTAGTCATTCTATTGTTAATTGTTTTCGATAAACAAAACCATATCCTGTTTATGTTGCTTATGTAAACTCAGAATTACATATTAACAATTTGAGATTTAAAATTATATTTCTAGAAATACATAAAAAGAAAAACAACTCCTATTAAATTCATTTATCCCTGAGTGGTGTTGTTGTGTTTTCTACTTTTGAAGTATCTTTCTGCCTTTATGTATTTTCCAGGGTCATGTTCCAACAACAATAAGCGTGCATAAAATTTATAATGAGAAAAAGATTATAAAAATAAATAAGATATACATGACGCTTATTTTTGAATATAGTTTATTGATTATGCTATTATAGTTGCCGTGCTTTTCCCCCTTTGCCCCCCTCCACCTGGTACTCCCCATTCCCTCTGGCAATCCCCCCGCTTGGTTCATGTCCAAGGGTCGTGTATATGAGTTCTTTGACTTCTCCATTTCCTATACTGTTAACATCCTCGTCCTTCAGTACCCACCTATTTGTACTTCTCATTCCCTGCACCTTTTCCCCCATTCTGCCCCTTCCCCCTCCCACCTGATAACCCTCCAAATGATACCCTTGTCTATGATTGTGTTTCTGTTCTGCTTGTTTGCTTACTGTTTTTTAGATTCAAGTGTTGATAGTTGTGAATTTGTTGCCATTTTAATGTTCATAGTTTTTATCTTCTTTTTCTTAAATGTAGAAGTTCCTTTTACATTTCATGTAATAATGTCTTGGTGATGATGAACTCCTTTAGCTTTACCTTGTCTGGGCAGCACTTTATCTGCCCTTCCATTCTGAATGACAGCTTCGCTGGGCAGAGTGATCTAAGTTGTAGGTCCTTGCTTTTCATCATTTTGAATACTTATTACCAGTCCTTTCTAGCCTAAAAAGTTTCTTTTGAGATATTTATTTTCATTATTTGCATTAATTTTAGATGAGTATTTAAAAAAATATGTGGATGTGCAAGATGGGCTCAGAATCAAGGCTGAGAATCATCTGATCTACTTTTCCACACTTCACTCATTTGCAAACTGCCTGCTTTTTTGCCAAAATCTGTATATGAACTTTATCATATTTATTATAAATCATTTTTTACTTCAAGAGATTAATTGAAAATGAAATTCTATATCCCAATCCTACCTGGGCAAAGATTGTAATTTCTCATGACGAAAAGGAAAGCAGAAAAGAAATACAAAGGACATAATATTAAATTCCAGCAAATACTATTTCTTATACAAAGGTTCTGATCCTAGGGTTTCTTTACTTTTTGTTTTAAAAGGAAGAATACCAGGAGTCTGAGGGAGTTAAAGATAACCTAGCAACAAACAGTCTTTCTTTGTAGTAATTAAAAATGCCAGAGTAGAATTGGAAGGGAATTACGTGATGACAGTGTGAATCTGTATCAGTCCTGGCGCCCTTGCTGCTCACAAACACTTCCTATGCTGTAGCGTCTCCCAGGCTTTGGGGACCTTTGGTCTAGGTCAGCGCGGGCAAAGGAGTGAGTACCAGTGCTTCTGAAAGACTCCAGAGCTGCAGCGCTCACCATTCTGTTCACGTGCTTCACAGGGATCACCGAGGGGACCGTACATCCCAGTCCCTCCCATCCAACTTCACACTCTCGGCCCCGCATGATCCTTATCATCACATCCCTTTTCCACTCCAACGTGCCCTGACTCGGGACAATCCACTGTAGAGTCAGCAGGTGGATGGTTCACCTGTCCATCACTTTCTGGACCTGGCTCTGGGATAATTACTTGAAAGACAAAGCTGAGTAAGTTCCCAGCCCCCAAGAACTCCAGAATGACAGGTCAGAGAAATAAAGGAGAGGGAACCACTTAATGACAACACCAAGGACATGCTGTTGGGATCTCAGGGCAGGAGGACAGGTGAATGAAAGGAACCTGGCAGGTTCCTTGGTGCAAAGGGCAAGCAGATCAGCTACTCGGTGATGGAAGAACAATGATCAGCTCTACCTGTTCAGGAAACCTGTGGTGAAAAGTATTAAACTGGGAAAAACATACACAATTTCTAGTGCATATCTCTTCAGTGGTTATAAGAAAACCTGCCTGTCCTGGTGAATCTTGTAATATTGTTACAGAACGGACCCAGGGACGCAGGGTCCCTCTGTCACTGTGGATTCTTTGCCCACTGTCAGGGAATTGGAATGACAGCTCTCAATGCCAGAGTTTGGTGAAAAGGAAAGGAACTATTTACTCAAAAGTTATACAGACTTAGAGTAATGACTTAATGTCTTCGTTAAAATCCCAAAGTCCCTTAAAACACCCACAAACACACACAGTCTTTCCTTCCCTCTTTGTCCTGGTAGGCCAGTTTGGGGTACTGTATCTCAGGGGAGAAAAAAAAACAGAAGTCCTCTGCTCACTTCTGGTTCATCGCACTCATCCGTGCTCGGCTGGCCTGCGGTCCCCAGCACCATCGGCTGTGTAGCTGGGGTCTCCAGCTCTTAATCCAGACCCATGTGGCACCTTCTCATGGCCCACCAGCAATAGTCCTTTCATCCCTTTTCTCCCAGCAGTGTCTCTCCTGCATTCTTCCAAACTGCTAACAGAGAGCTCTGTATTACTGCTACATCTCGCTTTCCTGCTTCCGAAGCCACATGGTTAAGGAAGCCCCTTTCCCACCCTGAAAACCATGTGGTTCCAACCCTTATGGCTGCTGCACCTGAGTTTTAAATCCCAGTGCGAATCTTCCTCTGCAACCCTATTTCTGCCTCCTCCCACAACTGGCTACACCTGACAGCATTCCCTTATTTCCCCTCCCCCCAGCCTTTAGTCTGGGCAGGCAACACCCTGTGGCAGGAGCGAACCATCTCCCAACTCTCACAAAAGCCCTGCAAATGGGAGCTGCCCCCCAGTTACTAAGTCAGGGGTCAGACTCACTTCCCATCTCCTTTGCTCAAAGGGAGGCCACAGCTACGTAACATATCTGTGAAGCTAACCAGCAGTTACAGATCTGTACAATAACTTTTGCATATCAGGTATAAAGCTGGCCAACTGTTGATATGGAAAATAACTCTCAATGGCCCTGCTCCATGTGTCCCATCCCCTAGTCCGAACTTGTGGGGATGAAGATATCCTCTATTTTTATATTTCCTGGACAGCCTAAGTTCTGGACCCCATTACAAAACCCTCTTGAGGGGGGTGCCTGGCTGCATCCCTTTAAAATGTGTAGAGATACATAAAAATGTTTGCAGAGGAAGAATGTTCTCCACAATTTCCTAGTTTTAAAACTTAAATCAGATCACATTACTTCCTTCTTTAAAACCCTTCCTGGGTTGATCATTGTTCTCAGAGTCAAACCCACACCCCTTCCTGTGGCCCAGGAGCTCTGCCCTTTGTCTCCTGCTGCTCTCACTCCAGCTCACTGAGTTCCAGCCGCCTGGGGCTTGGCTGTTCCCTCTGCCTGGAGTGCTCTTCCTCCAGAGCTTTACACGTCTGACTTGTACAGGGGGATAGGGCCCCTGAGAGTGACACCAGCCCAGAGGGAAGCAGGCAAAGCCAAGAAGTCAGGAGAGGAGGTTCCTGCTGAGGTCACAGAGCAGCCAGGCTATGGGCTATGTGACAATAGAGACTCTGCCTGCTTCACCCCTGCTGTGCCCTGGTGTCTGGAACACCATGTCTGAACTATGGGTCACTTTGTAGCTCCAAACAGGTTCCCCAGGCTGGGTCATAGGCAATGTCTGACACTGACATGCACTGGAGTCCCTCCTAAGAGGCCTCAGAACCAATACGCCTGGTACCAGGCTTCAGGGTCACATTGGAGAGTGACCCAATTAGCTCCACAAAGCAGCACAGCCACAGGGGAGACCTCAGCAGATGGCAGACCCTGCTGCTGAGGGTGCTGATGCCTGGGCAGACCCCGCACAGCTCATGCGTGTGCTGTGATCGGACTTGGTCCCAACATCCAGCCCGCCTGAGGGTGGACCCACCCACGCAGTTGAGGGTCCAGCTGCAGTCAGGACTCAACAATAGCACGGGCCTCACATGAGCCACACAAGGGACATTCCTTGAACATATTGCTCAGGCATCAGGGAGGTTGTGACACTGAGCTGCACAAAATACCTAAAACATTAGGTCACCATATCAAGACTGGAAGACCTAGCAGATCTACCTCATACACAGAAGCAAATACAGAGAGCCGATCGAAATGGGAAGACAAAGAAACATGCTCCTAATGAAAGAACGGAGGAACCCCCAGAAAAAGAACTGAATGAAATGATGGCAAGTTATCTACCAGACAGAGCTCAACAATGGTCATGAGGATGCTCAAGAAACCGAGTGAGATTTTGAAGAGGTGGTAGGCATGAACAAGGATATAGAAACCATAAAAAAGAACCAGAAAGGAAGAACACACATCTGAAATGAAGAATACACTAGAGGGAATCCAGAGTGGATTACATGGAGCAGAGGAGTTAACCAGTGATTTAGAAGACAAGGTAGGAAACAGAGAAGCAAAAAGAAAAAATAATTTTTTAAATGAGATTAGCTTATGGGCCCTCTGGGACAACGCTAGGGTAACAACATTTGCATCGTAGAAGGTTTTGAAGGAGCTGAGGGAGAGCTGGTTCTCTGGACAATCAAACGAGATCGACAAACCTTTAACCAGACTCACCACGAAAAAGGGGGGGACCCAAAGCAACAAAGTCAGGAATGGAAGAAGAGAAGTAACAACTGACACACAGGAATGCAGAGGATTGCGTGAAAACACTATGAACAACTTATGCCAACAAATTGGACAATCTGGAGAAAGTGGTTCAATTCCTAGAAACATACAATCTTCCAAACTGAACCAAGAAGAAACAGAAAATCTGAACAGACTTATTACAACTAATGAAATTGAAGCAGCGATCAAAACCTCCCCACAACAAAAGTCCTGGACCAGATGGCTTTACAGGTAAATTTTGCCAAGCATTCAAAGAATGAATACCTATCTTCAAGTTTAATATTCTAAAAATGTCAAAGGAGAAAAGACTCCCAAGCTCATTTTATGAGGCCAGCATTATCCTAATTCTAAAACCAAATAAATACACCACAAAGAAAGAAAATTACAGGCCAATATCCCTGATAAACATAGATGCAAAACTCCTCAACAAAATATTAGCAAACCAAATTCAGCAATACATTACAAAGATCATACGCTATGATCAAGTCAGATTTATTTCTGTGATGCAAGGTTGGCACAATATCAGCAAATGAATTAACACGACCTACCACAGGGACAAAATGAAGGGCCACAACCACACCTTCACACCAATAGATGCAGAGAAGGAATTTGACAGAATCCCACACCATTTATAATAAAAACTGTCAGCAAAGTGGGAGCAGAGGAAACACACTCAACACAGGAAAGGCCACGTATGACATGTATGACATATATGACATGTATGGCATGTATGGCAAGCCCATAGCTAAACGTCACACTCAGTGAGGACTGTTAATTTTTAAATCTTCTCTGTTCCATTGTATCTTTGACGTTATCACTAGGGGAGCTAAATATTTTGTGTACACTTGGACATCTGAATTTCTTTTA